>OZ038520.1:49623221-49955721 GCA_964036315.1 Acanthosepion esculentum | reverse complement strand
TGAAGCTATTATTCTAAGCGATTTTGCAGAAAACTATCAATTTGTAATTCAGGGTGAGGTTCAAGGACATCATTGGAATAAAATATATTGCACTATACACCCAGTAGTCATTTACTTCATTAACAATCATGGTGTTCTTTCCCATGATTCTCTGTGCTTTGTTTCAGATGATAACAACCATGACAGTTTTTGTTTATGAAGTACAAAGATTGACAATCAAGTACATTAACAAATATCCTGGTATTGAAAAATTATATTTTTCCAGTGGTTGTGCTGAGCAATACAAAAATTACAAAAATCTCATTAATTTATGTCATCATAAACAGGATTTCCAACTTTACACTGAGTGGATTTTCTTTGTAACAAGTCATGTTAAGTTACCATGTCATGGAATTGGAGGTTCTGTCAAGAGACATGTTGCCAAAAAAGCCTGCAGATGCCATGAAGGGATCAAATCCTTAATTGTAAAGGCATTTCTTGATGTTTGATTTTCCCAGGATTCAAGTTTTTGACATTGCGCAGTCTCATATGTTGGCTTTTCAAGATCAACAGACAGAATGCTTTTAAATGGGAAAGACCGTTTCTGGAACAAGGAACAGTCACCATTTCATTCCAATGTCAATGACAAAAATTTCTTACATGCTCACAAGATGAAGCTATAGATTTGACTTTTGCAAAGATGAACCAAACATGGTTGTGCCAAATGTATCTTCATATTTAAGCTGTGTTTATTATTGTTTGGAACATAGTAATATACATCCAATCCAGACAAGGCCTCCAAACAATAAACCTACTGATGAGTTAAAGATATTTAATAAAAATAAAAAAAAAATGCATAATAAAGCCCCCGCTTGACATTAAGGCTGAACTTTGAAAATAGCTCATCTTCCTCCAAATTCAGTAAAAAGTTTCAATCTTTTGAAAGAAGTCGCATATCGAAAACATCCCAAAAATGTGGGGTTTTTATCACAAATTAATGCACTGTGGGCTGGACATGTTTCCAAGATGGAGAATCATCGCCTGCTTATAATTTATATTGTACAGCGAGATCTCTCCATCAACAGCAGAGGGACACCAAAGAAGTGATTCGAAGATGGCCTGAAAAAATCCTTTGTTTCCTGTCACATCAACCATTGCCAATGGTCAACCCTAGATGAGAACCAGGTCACCTCATGTTTCACCACCAACCATGCTGTCTCCTTTTTTGAAAATACCTTCAGAGCCACTCTCAGGGACAAGAGGCAGAAGAGAAAGTAATACAACGCTATGCCATCAAGCCCGGGCCAGACATTCTGCTGCAACTACCGTGACCCACATTGGACATATCAGTCACAAATGTGTACAGATTCTCACTTGATCTTCATTTTGCAAAGCCAAGCCATGATGATGAATGCACTGTGAAAACCAAAAGGTAGCCCTCAAAACCTTTACACATACAGGAGGTATACAATTGGATCCATTATAGTAAGTATTAATGTACATTGTATTAACTGGGTTCTTATTTCATGAAAGTTAACTCCTCAAAACTCAGTTGTGTTTTCACTTTGGTAAGGTATGTAATGATGGTGTATATGCTATGATTACAGCTCCAGGAGATTGCATACCTCTCCAATAGAAAATTGTTCACCTGTCATGTTGACCTCACTGCAGCAGGTGACCATATCAATAGAGATGTTCTCTTCATTATAAACCATTTTCATACTCTGATAACTGAATGTATCAATCTATTAGAGGAACTATGTCAGTTCATAAAATCATACATGTCTGGTGAGATAAACATTTCTAACCTTATCAGTACAGGGAGTAACCAAGAGCTCCAGTCTAATCTTTTCCTAGACTATACCCTGCACATTCACAAGGAGTGATATGAAAAGATGAAGACTAATCATCTAAACATTCCATGCCACATCCCAAAGGAATCTACAAATATAAGACAACAATCCTGCTTTCCCTCTAGAGACCAATCTACTGATGATGATGATGACGATGAGAGGAGGGGGGAATATGCTGACACTAGGTATTCATAGTTGGGATAAGAATAATCTGGAACAAAAAAAAATCAACCTCTAGCATGTCTAAGAAAAAGGACTCAAACTTTTCAAAGACAGAATGATCATGAATTGGAATGAATCAAAATTTCTAGATTTGGATTTAGTAAATACCAAACACTGGGTATCAATCAGTTCTAACAAACTTAGCATTGGAGAAAAGGTAATTGAACATAGAATATCCTATATTGGAGGTAGTCAGAACAATTCTTGACCGTAAGGAGTCTAATAATCCTGAATGCCAAACCGATATGATTACATCGGAGTTGTTTTGGTACAATATTGACATAACTGAACTCTGAAACTAGATTTTTAGTTTATTTAAAATAATTACAAGATTTTCAAAAAAACATAAGTATCTGGAGACATGAAAACATGCACAGTAATATACATATATATATATATATATATATATATATTGGCTCCTGAAAAATTAATTTCGGTTGAGCTCTCTGGTTTGAGGTGTGAATTTGTAAACAGTGACTATTTAAGCTAATATTGCACGACTCTTCGGCAGAATTGAGTCACTGTCAGTCACTGTGTGTTTATCTAAATCTAAAAATAAACACGCTAAAATTCACCTTCATTCCTGCCGTGCGCCGACGGCTTAGTGGGAAAAGTTCCAACTGACGCAAATTCAGTCGGGTTTCGATCCTAGCTAGAGGCAACCGGACATCTAGCCACACTTATGAGCTGTGAAACAGTCTGTCTGGATGACAAAAATGTATATATATATATATATATATATATATATATATATATATATATATATATATATATATATGTATGTATGTATATATGTATGTATATATGTATATATGTATGTGCGTGTATGCACACACAAGTCTGTTTTTCTGTATCACAGCTCCTCAGTGTGGCTAGACATCTAATTGCTTCAAGCTGGGATTGAAACTCAACTGATTTGGCATTCAGTCAGAGACACTACCTCTAAGCTCTCGGCGCATGGCAGAGAAAAGGAATCTCTTAATGTACAGGTGATGTATATAAACACTAGATCAGCAACCAGAGCACTCAATTCATAACTGGAAAGAGATGCGTTATAAGTAGCAGCCACTATTTTAAAAATGCTTCTGACTAAAATTAGTGACAGTGAGATTTTTAGTTTATTGAAAATAATTATAAGATTTTCAAAAAGCAAGTATCTGGAGATATGAAAACACATACACAGTAATATATAAACATTTCAAGGTATGCTATATTTATAGGTAAAAGTGCTCAATATCAGAAGATTGAGTGTATTTAAGTATAAAGTTGCACACTATGGTCAACACAGATTAGTGACAGAGTTTCATGCTTCAATGCAATTTTCAGGCCATCTGTTTGTTGTGTTTTAGCTCAATTTATATATGTTGGTCAATGGTGTATTATTGGTAGTAAAGTTTTTTGTATTATCCTACCAGTTATTGGATAGGTGATAATGGTTATATATTTCAAATTATTGTAGAGGCTACTAAGTGAAAATTGTGGATCCAAGTGCAGTTATTTGTGGCTATTTTATAGTGTCAACTTTATTCATTAGTACTGATTACTTATTTGTTGGTTATCATTACATTTACTTGTGTTTATGCGTGCATTTGTAGTTATCTTGTTTATTTTCTTAATTCCAAATTCGTTAAGAATTTTACCCAACAGGGCCTTCTGTCGAACATAATATGGCTTTCACTTCAAGAGCAACTGCTGGGGGTGTTAACACTTATTGCTGAAAGCATGTAAAGTTTTGATAAGAGTGAAAATAGGGCTGTTGCCTTACATCTCTAAGTCATTTGACATGCTGGTATTCTTCACAAGCCAAAAGATTACGGTCTTTTTGACCAAATTTTTTATCAGTTTCAATTTTTCTTATCAAGAAATGAAAGTCATTTTGAATGGCTGTGTGTTCTTTTTACCTTAAAATGAAGGTCAAAATCAAACTCTTGGTAGTGGATGGAGAGCTATAGGGTTTTGACTTGTTGCTTGGGTTTGACACCATTAAAAAGATGGATGGACTCCAAATAATGAAGTGTGGTGATGTACGGTTTCTCAAGCGTGGGATAGTTTGTTGTCCCACTATTAAAATAGAAGAACCCGATTTCTGTGCTGAATTCAACCCAAACCAGAAGATATGGGTCGCATCATGGTTTTGATGGTTGATCACCGGAGAGTTTGTGAAATCGGATGCCCGAGTACCCAATACCAACAGGAGTCAAGGAAGAATATGACCATGAGCTGCAGACCTGGCTTGATAACAGTTGATTGCAGCCTTATCCTGAAAAGGAACTTGGTCCTCCAAAAGGTTTAATTCCATTGATGGCAGTGGTACAGAAAAACAAAAATAAAGTGCGGCCAGTATTAGACTATCGAGAGCTGAATGAGTGTCTCGACACATACACAGCCAATGCTGACATGTGCGTACAGAAACTGAGGGAGTGGTGTAAAAAAAAAAGGACCGGATGTTGCTATCCTTGACCTACAGCAGGCCTATCTACAAGTACATATCCATAAGTTACTTTGGTCCTTTCAAACTGTAATCTTCAAGGGGTGAAGATATTGCTTGACACAAATTGGTTTCGGGTTGAATGTTGCACCAGCCATAATGAAGGCCATTGTGGACACCTCATTATCGAAAGACGAGTCAGTTCGATGGGCAACCTCATCACATATTGATGATATTTATGTTGACGAGAGCATGATTTCAGCAGCTCATGTGAAGGAGCACTTGGCTGCGTTTGGTTTGACCTGCAAGGATCTGGAGCGGTTACAGGATGGCACACGTGTTCTGGGTTTGCATGTCGAGGAAGATAACAACACGCTTAAGTGGAAATGTGAAAATGGCATTCCATCAGTTCCTGAGGTCCTGACACAATGAAGCGTCTTCTCATGGCGTGGAAAACTGGTGGGGGTCACGTTCCTGTGTGTAGGTGGCTTGTGTCGCTGCATCATTTATTAAATACAGAACAGTATCGATCATGTCTGGCTGGGACAACGAAGTGACAGATGCTCCCCTTAAGAACATGCTTGAGGATATAGTGGAAAGAATACGCCAGAATGACCCTGCACACGGTAAGTGGTGCACAAGCAGACACACTTATGAGGTATGGGTCAATGCAAGTTCTCTCGCCACAGGGGTTTCGTTGGAGGTTGACGGAAGCATTGTAGAAGACATGTTGACTGCGGCCTGCAAAGGACGCACAACATATTAACTTATCAGAAGTGGATGCTATTCTGAAGGGCGTCAATTTAGCTCCACAGTGGGGTACAACAGAGCTACACCTCTTCATGGACTCCACATGTGTGCACCAGTGGGTATCAAACATGCTCACTGGCAAAGCCAGAATACAAACTAAGGTGGCAAGTGAGATGCTGATCTGAAGGTGTTTGAGTACTCTTGAAAAGCTGATTGAAGAGTATAACTTATTGATCACGATAAGTTTAGTAACATCAAGTGAGAATCAAGCTGATAAGCTCACAAGAGTACCGCAACGATGGTATGATGTGATCAAGAAAGAAATTGAACCAACACACCTGATATGTGCTTCCATGGTGAACAAAACCTCTCCTGATCAGATGCAGGTCATATATTGCCAGAGTAGACATCCTGGCATCAGGTGAACACTGTATTTTGTGAGAAGAGTTTACCCTACGACATCCAAGGTGGCCGTCAAGGCAGTGGTCAGAAAATGTAAAGAATGCCAATCAATTAACCCAGCCTAAAGTCGTTGGCCACGTGGCAACCTAAGTGTGACTGGAATCTGTACCCACTTAGGAATGGAGATTACGCATTACGGTGGGCAACATTACCATACATTAATTGACTGCAGCTCCAGTCGATTTGCAATATGGCGATGCCTGCTTCAACAAGACTCGAGAAGCATCATCCGACAGTTGGAAAGTATTTTTTTTTAAGGAGGCTCACCATCAGAAATCCTAACAAACACTGACACTGCATTTCACAGTAAGTCCTTTAAAGATTTCTTGGATGACTGGGGAGTCCAACTCTGTTTTCATTGCGCCTATGTTCCTGCGGGAAACGGTATAGTGGAAAGATCTTATCGGAGCATAAAGAGAATTGCAGCAAGAAAGCAGTGTTCAATAATGGAGGCAGTATACTGGCATAATATCAAGCTGAAGGATGACATATCATAGACTAGTGAGCCTGCCAATATGATTCACCATTACCAACTGAAAGTGAAGGGAATTACTACAACATTACCACCTGATCGTTGTAAAAATCACAGTATATACAAAGTTGGGAACAGAGTATGGGTGAAAGCTTACCATGGCCGGTGTACCTCCAGGTATCAAGTGGGTCGTGTGACAGACATTGTTAGTCCACAAACAATAATAGTTGATAGTATGCCACAACATGTAAAAGATCTTCGCCTTTTCGCTGATTCTGATACATCACCGAGCGAATCCGATGATGGTTCATCATCTGAAAGTGATTGGATAATTGAGATCTGCATATCCGATGCTTCCACAGATGCAGAAATTTCGGAAACTCGAGATATATCTGATGACTCCTCAGGAGACGACACTCCGACATACATAAGTGGGGGTGGGAGATAGTTCCATTACGACAAAGCACCAGGATAAAGAGAGCTGCTCCAAGCTGTTCAACTTATAATGATGAGATCGGGGTGAATATAACAATACCAATAAAAAATGTAAAAAAAAAAAAAAAAGAAAAGAAAAAAAGAGGGTCATGTATTTCACATGACATGCTGAAGATGGAATATTTAAATTAGAAACAAGTCAGTTGCAAGAGTCGCCATAAAAGTATTTTGATATTAAAATTGGGCGTCCTCTCCCAGTTGTCGACAAATGGAAAAAATGCTCAGCCGATAAAAGCAGTTGGTGTCCTTGAATCGAGAGAGAAATGAAATTCATGTATTTTGGCTTACGCATTCGGAAAGAGAGTCATTTTTCTGACTGGTTACATGCATTGTGATTTGTGAGATAGTACCTGCGAATCGAGATTTCGGCATTTCTTTCTGCCCACAATATTCGAGTCTGAACTTACAGTGATTTTTTTCTCTGCATTGTGTAATCTGCAACAAATATTTCCTTTGTAATCCCAGAACACTTACTGGGGGTTAACCCCATTTTCCCTAATCTGCCAGGGCTACACTAGTTGTGATGAGAGTGGATACAAGTACCCACACTCTCCCACCATATCTACCCAAGTATAGTATGATGTAAGGTTTCATGGACCTGTCAGACCCATTATCTGTCATCTCAACTAGCCCTTGGCACTATATGACTAGCTGATTGGAATGGATCGGGCTATTCCATCGACTAGTCTACCCAAGGCAGGGGCCGAAGTGACATGTTGTGAAAATCTTGGTCATTTTATATCAGATCAGGAATCCCTGTCACCAGGACTCCATCCCCAGGCATCACGGTGTGTTGCTGGTATTATTACAAACAAAAAAAAACAAAAAAAAAAAACAAACATTCTTACACTTTCATAGTATTCAGACTCCAGCTTGAGGAAGGGGGAAAACTATTTACCCATAGATGGAACCCTAACAGGTGCTACCAACCCGGGTCAGGGTGGACCTGGGAACAACAGCAACTAAGAGGCGGTTCCACACTCCTCAAAACCTCCTGATCAGAGGCCTTGCTGCTGGATGTAGTTTATTGTCATACCCAAGACAGAGGCAAATTTGTAGCTGATTTTGTAAAATCAGCTAATCTGTTAACTGGAACAAAAAACAAAAAACAAAAAAAATAGTTTTTTTAAGTACAGTGTAACCCGGATATAAGAGACCCGGATACAAGAGAAACCCGGATATAAGATACTTCTTCTCCGGTCCCAACAACTCTCTTATATCCGGGTTACACTGTATAATGCATTCAAAATAAACTGATGTCTTAACTTTATCTTCCATCAGCAGAGGAAAACTTATTGTGTCTTCTTGGTCTTAACATTTTTCACCAATATGAATTGAAACAATTCTATCGAATCAATTATTAGGTTTGCTGCTAGAAATGTTGGTTTACTGTGTCTAGACAAGTTCCCTTGGAAAAATTGATCTTACATCTTTATAACTACCAATTGTCTATACATTGAAAGTTGTTGCCACATCAGTTTTATGTGCTTCTGTTGCATATCTAGAGAATGATATAATCCAAAGAAGAATATGCAAGTTTATCAATCCCGACATCTTGGCTTCAATCACTTTCCCACTGCTGTAGCATGGCTTCCCTGTGCCTTTTCTCTAAATATTTTCATAGAGATTGTTCTGATAAGCTTTTCTCTTTGGTACTATGATTTCATCAATTTAAGCACAGTACTAAATTAGCAGCTAGATTTTATTTTACCATTTAAATAACTAAATGTAGCCATAAATTCTATTCTAATAGTTTCTTCTTGCATTTCTTACCTGTTGAACTCTTCCAGCTTTCATGTCAACTGTGATCTTGAAAAGTTTAAATGCAACATCAATATGGTCATCTTCAGTATTTGAATCCTATTCTTTTGGTTTTCTCCTGATCATTTTCCGTTTCTTTCATACTCAATAAATCGTTATATATTAGTGGCTTGGGATGAAATAAAAAAAATAAAAAATAAAAATTTTTTTACATCAATTTTGAGAACTTTTTCTAAATTAAACATTTACAGGGGTATTTTGTCACAGCTTATAATCTTATGATTGTTGCAGACTACTTGGTTTTATAAGTCTTCATTTTATTCTATCAGTTTTCAGTTGGATTCAGATTCATACTGAATGTTTATATTCTTGAAGAGATTTCTAGGCTCATTTAAAAATCTTTTCAATCATTACTGTGCAAAACTCCAACCAAGGTTCAGCTTCAGATGTCTTATGTTTTACATGCTACCTTTTCTCTTCCATATCATGTTGCAGGAACAGCATTCTTTAGATTGAAAACTTTACCATAATCGCTCCAAGTAAGTTTCTCATTATGACCCTATAAGTTTCTCATTATGACCCTATAAGTTTCTCATTATGACCCTATAAGTTTCTCATTATGACCCTATAAGTTTCTCATTATGACCCTATAAGTCTTTTTATCTCTTCTGACCATAACACAGGATTGAAACAAAAGTTTGTAGCAGATTTCAATAGATGTTGTTTGAACAACATTTTGTTTCACAAATGACTGAAATTTACAACACATTCTGAAAGGTGACATTTCAATATATCTTTCTATACAACTTTTATATAGTTTTTAAGCAGTTTTTGTTTTTATAATACTGAGAACAAAAAACAAAACAAAAACAAAGTGAAAAAGAAAAGATGCATTTTTTAATCATTTGATGCTCTTATTCCTGAGAAGGAGACTGTACAAACAGCAAAAAAGATGTGCTATAGCTGAGCGTTCTGTAAGTGATTCATTACGCTCAAAAATAGAAATTTTGATCTGGAAGACCAAAGATGTTCTGGCAGACCTGCAGTCATCGATTATGACCAATTCAAAACACTGATTAAAATAATCCAGATCACATGACCGATATATTTCACATGTTTTCATATAAGCCTTGTATGCTATTTGTAATGTCTGGGTATCTTGTGATTTAACAAATTTAATAATGGACTGCATTTCTATCTGTGACTATGTTCAAATGAAACAAAAAAAAAAAAAAAAAAAAAAAAAAAAAAAACCTTTTTGAAAGATCACAGATGATGAAAAATGGATTGTTTACAACAATGTAGAGTGAAAATGGAAAGATATCCTGGGGGAAAAACAAGGCCATTTTGCATCTAAAGAAGGTGACATTGTTTATCTAGTAGAATTGAGGCATTGTGCATGGAGTTCTTTCTGCAATGAATTCAGAAAATTACTGTTCCCAGTTGGAATAAGGCAACAATTGATGAAAACTTATCCAGAATTGGCAAGGTGTCATCTTCCATCATTGTTTTTGTAGACCTTGCAAAAATTAGTAATGAAGCATGCCTGGGATAATCTACTACACCTGCCATACTTATTTTGATCCAAACAAAATTCTCTTAATGATAAGAACTTCAAATCAACTTTGACCATTTCATCACTACAAAAGGATGTCAAGGTCTAGAAGTGTTATGGTGAAAGACACCTAGTCTATAGATAATAGACTCTCCCATCTATTATAAGTAGGAGTCAGGAGTCGAATACGAAAAGTAGTCAGCAACCACAACTCGATTACTCTGCGTAATACTGATTATTACAAGTTCCTAACGCTTTTGTACGTTGAACCTATTTAGGACGAATTTAGTCCAAATACAGTTTCCACTGAGGAAATAACTCTACAACAAGAAGGATAAAAGGTAGCAGCAGAAAGGGTTACACATGTGGTTGAATAAATCTATATGAACATATCTAAACATTGTCTTTAAAATTCACTTAAAACATTTGTTCCAATCTAATATTATATTCTCTCAGGATGAAACAAGTTTGTCAATAGGTTTATTTGCAAATATTAAAATTTCAAATGACTAGCCATTAAAAAAGAAAATTTTAAAATTTTAAATAAAAAAATATTTTTGTAACTTATCCTTTATATATAACATACTTATAACTGTCCCCACATAAATGAACTCTACACTTAAAATGTTATTCTTCATAAACTAAATGACCTAAAAATCTTACCATTAATTTTAGTTAGCACTGTATGGATACAAATGCATAACAATCACTGTGACTTCTACTGCAATGTAGACAAAAAAAAGTTTTTAAAATTATTTGCATTGTTCAGACGGCTGTCCTCTTTATTGCCATATTCACAATGTTTCAGCCGCTGTATACTCCAGTCTTCTACAGGTAATTGCAACTTTGAACTGAACGCTTTATTTCATAGATTGTTCTAGTTCCACGTGCCATGCCTTGTTTAAATGTCTCAGTTATTTTTCTTTAACTCAACTCTCCAAGTTTTTGTTCATCACTGCAGTAGCAACATATTGAACTCAATTCATTGGGTCAAGTCACTGCATCCAACCAATGCTTTTATCCACTGGGCCATGTGTTATTTCAAAATTCCAATCACTTGAAGGCTAGAGTGTAGAGTGGCCAGAATGTTGCAAATATGGTAATAAAGATGAGGACAACAGTCTGAACAATGTAAATAATTACAATATAGACAGATAAAGAAAAACAAAATAAGGATAACAAAACAAATTTACATTGAATTACCAATCCATAGACGTTCATGTTTAAAAGATTATTTTTCTCAGTCTTTTGAGAGACTTCCTTATACAAATGACATGTTCAGTGGCTTCACAAATTACATCATACATTTATAAAATGACTTTCTAACTTTATGGATATATTAAGCAAATAAAGTTTTTTTTTATTAATTTTCATTACATTTTCTTTGCACATACCTGATAGGCTATGTATGTATGTAATCAACTTCAAATTTTAAGGTAAAATTTTTCCAGCCTATCTACTGAAGTTCACAGCATATATCGAATCAGTATCAAGCAGATGGTCTCTAATATGGTAATCTGTTAAGGGATGTCAAAAGTAAAATCTAGAATAAATACGATATGAATTATATCAAGCTACAATTGATTTAATTTTCAGTGCCATTTTATTTGTAACCACATTATGTTTCTATTCAGGCCATTATTTCTTTAAATTATTTCAAATAAAACCTCCACAAACAGTAAATTTTTACACAGAACTATTCTTTTCCATTAGAGATACTATTTTTATGGTAAATCACCCCAAAACACCACTTATCAAAATTACCAGTTTAACATTTTCAGGTGAGCAGAACTTATCAAGAAAGTGCTCAAAGACCCAGAATAACAATAGTCATGAACTAATAAAAGTTCAGTTGACTTATCTTTCAAATGACTTCAAAGTTTTGTGTATAATAATTCAATAGACTTATCTGATCTTGATTCATTTTGTGTACAGTCAAGTCAGTTAAAAGATAAGTCAGTTGAACACTGTATGTGCACGCACATGTGGTTAAATAGTTAATACATCCAAATAGTATACAAAAGGTTGAAAATATTTTCAGTTCTAATAAATTAAAAATTAATATTTACTAAGTGTTTGTGCTTTGTAATTATTTTTTTAAAACTCAGTTTTCAAAGATTTTCAAATAGAAATTATCCCAGTGTGTGTGTGTAATTTTCATAGAAAATATGCGTCCTCCGACATTCGGCCATTAAATACCGTTTATTATAAACAGAGTATTTACTTAAATATTTGTATCTATAAAAAAGAATGTATAAACATAACAAATGTCTTAAAATATTTGTCGGACTTTGTCCATTTCATAGTGTGTGATGTCATTTGTTTATATTTGGGTATGCATCGAGCAGATATTAATGTACGAGAGAAAATCATGAAAGATTGTAGTTTAAAAACAGTAAAATCGACCTTGCTAACAGAAACGCTCCTCTGTGGTTCAATCGGTAAAGCACACCAGGCTATATGATGGTTCCATATAGGATACAGGTTCGATTCCTATCGGAGGATGCATACTTTCTATGAAAATTTCTCAGACATTCAGGCCAGTAAATGTCATTAATACTGTTTATTATAAACGGAGCATTTACTTAAATATTTGTATCTATAAAAAAGAACGTATAAACATAAAAAAATGTCTTAAAATGTGTGTGATATCAGTTCTGCAAGTAGTAAGTTTAGTTTCTTTAAATTGTTCTTTTTCTAATTTGAAGCAAGCTCATATTCTTAATGCTTTTATTTATTTATTTTTTTTATTGGAATTTTACTGTCCACTATCTACTAACTGTAGAAGAGTTCATGTATCAGAATTTTCTCAGATGTGGGAAAATTCTTCTTGAAAAAACAAGAATTTTATAAATGATTGAGTAAAGGCTTCTCACTTTATTCTCTACATACAATGAAATACCCTGCCCTTGTCAGGGAGGTAACAGTTTCAGTGGATAATGCAGTACTGCCACTGGGCAGGGTATTGTTTTTGTATAAGTGTCAGTCTCTTGCAATTTCTTTTTACAACTGCAATTTTCAACATTGTGTTAAATACACAACACGCTCATAATGATTTATTAATGATGTAGAAGGGAAGGTAAATAGATGTGTTTCACGTTGGAAGTAGCATTGCAAGCATGGTTTTATTCAACTTTATTTATTTTGGATCTTGACCAGATCCAACTTGATGTCGGTTGAGCTATGGTCTGGAGACACTGTGAAGCATGCTTTAGGTTCTGGCCAGTGAAGCCCTCTTTCAAAAGGAAAGAAACAATTGACCGTCCAAGGAATCCATGGCACCCAACTTCAGTAGGTAGCACATGACATGTCCATCCCTTTTCCAAGCAGTAGGATCACATCAGTTTTTCTTTCACTCATGCGCTTCCTCCCCGTTCCCCTACCATGGAATTGTTAATTCTACTAGGACACACTTTGAATCAGGCCATGCTACAATATCAGGGCGTGCGTCTGTCTAAATGATGTGAATTGAAAATTGCAGAGGTGTTCTAAGATCAACTAACATCCCCCAATCACAGGCTCCACTCAGTAGTGTCACGTTGGGAGTTATTTGGGTCTTCTGCACAGGGCGTTCACATGCCTCGTGAAAATAGATCTTAGGTTCTCTGGCTGTTACAAGCTGTTTGTTGGCTGCTTTACACTGTGTACCAACTAAGTTCATGACCACTTCCAGCACTTTGCTATGACATCACGTGTACATCTGCAGTGATTGTGGGCATGCAGAGAGCACGTGATGTAAAGTACCTCAATCACTTTGACATAATGCGCATACATCAGTGTCAATGTACTCCCACAGCTTGAGGTTGGTCACATTTGGTAGGAGATCATAGGTAAATCATAGGAGCAATGATATTGCCAATGGTGCCATTGCAGTTAGGGTGTTCCATAGCTTCATTGGATCAATATCACTCCATGTTGTCCAAGCACATTGTTTGGACTGAGAAAAAACAATGGGTGCTTACTGCACTTCCTCAAAATTCCTGATTTCTTCAATCATTTACTCTTTAAACCCTGTTTGGAAAAAAACTAGTTGCTTGTGCTGCCCAGGCCAGATCAATTGGTTTGGATCACCCTCATAATATCCTAGGTTCACAGACTAGGATTCTGCTTCTTGGGTGACCATTTGGTGCCAGTTTTGATATCTGGCCATAATCTGCACACGAACTTATAGGCTGAGTACCTTATCATGTGAAGGCATATCTTCCCAACGTTGAACTCTTCCACCAATGAGGAGATGGGAAGTTGAAGGTTTCCAGCATTGGTATAGAGTCCCACTGTAGAGAAGCAGGGTGGTGGTGGGGGCTCCAAGCCACTTATGCAGGTACTTGTTGATACACTGCTGTGTGTGTTGAATGCAAGACAGTAATAGCATCCACCTGCAATGACCACAGAAGACCAGGCAGCAAAGCCATGTTGGTAGTACCAAACCTTCAGTTTGCTCGAGAGATGTGTTCTGTCGATAGATTCAAGTCCATCTAGTGCCACTTTCTGCATCTCTTAACCTCAGTGCCAATCAGTCAGTGGAATTTCATATAGGTATCCAAGGCTCTTCACTGGCTTCTCCTTGACAGTCAGAATCATGTCACTAGCAATACAGAAGTGAATCTCCCTGACAGAGCCTTTGAGTGAACTTCATTCTCACCCACTTGAATTTTCTCATTAGGGAGATGTGGGAAAATGTCCCCTCACAACCAGATAAATTTTATAAATGATCATTCTAAAGTAAAAGTTTATCACTTTATAAAAGTTGGATGACTTAATAAAAATCTGTTGTAATACTTAATTTTATTAATTAATAAAAAGAAAATATAATAATCTTTAAAAACATTAAAAAAATCTTATTTGTATAAAATTCCAGTAAATTTTTAATAGCATTATTTTTACAATATGGGACATACCTAAATGATATAGTGAATGATATAGTCAAAGTATCAAGCAAGAAATAATTCCAAAGTAATGCAATTATATACTTAATAGATGATAATAGTTTCATATAAAACTGAAATAACTTCATGGGTAATTATGTGAATATTCATTTTTAAATGATCAATGAGGTATTTTAAAAAAAACAAAAAACTCATAAGTTAAAATCATTTGCTTTCTGCTATGATCACAAAAGATATTAAAAAAATGATTTATCCATCAATAAGAATATCAGCTTTTTATATACTATTACTAAAAACAAAGATTAGTTTAGAGTAAGAAAGAACTTTATAAAATAAAGAAAAGCACTAATAATACAGCTAGTTATGAAGTATAACTATCCAAAGAAAATAAAGAATTGGTCTCAATACATTGTAAAGCTGACATGCCAAAAGTGAGTGAAATGATAACTGCAACAAACATCTAGACTGATTCGTTTTCTACAGCTTAACTCATTGCAGCTTATTTAAAGCAGGAAATAGATTTAGATTGTAAGACTTTTTAAAAAAAATTTGTATACAAGTCATACTAATTTAAATAATTTCTGATACAAGTCTTACTAATTAACCCATAACTGGAGGAGGTTGATTTATACGTTTCCAAAGGATATTTACACATAGGTAAATATAACAAACCCAATAGGAATTGGAACTCGGCTCTCTGAATTAACAATTCAGAACCATTATACCATTCACACATCCAAGCTTAAAGCACCTGGTATTCCCAAGCAATCACCCATCTAGGTACTGACCAGGATGAACATTGCTTAACTTCAGTGTTCGTATGGGAACTGATGTTTTAAAATGTGATGTGGCCATAAAGCCAGACATCTAGAAGGCAAATGGTAATTTTTCTAACAGAATTCAGTTATAATCAGAATTAACTCATTTAAATAATATTCTCCCTAACTCTTTCCCCAACCCTCACCAAAACAAAGTCATTTTGGTAACTCGATACATTTTTACTACTGCAAACCAATCAGGAGAGTTTTATCAAGTATCTTGAGAGTTCTTAGTAGACATGACTTCCATTCTTTTCACTAATTTATCTTCTGGTTTTGTCAAAACATTGGTGGAATGTTGTCTCCTCTTCCTTTAAGAGAAATTGTTGAATTGATTTTATTATAGAGAGTGATGAATCTCTGATGTTTAAAAGAAAGAACAATGTTGGAAGAGTAGTACATCAAGAATGGATTTTGGGACTTTACGATATTGGCTACCTGGTGCATATTGCTGACAGAAGTGTGGAAACTTTACTTCCAATTGTGCAGTGATATGTTGCACCTGGTGCTTTCATTCATAGTAATGGATGAGCCGCTTATAATTTGTTATTTGTCCTTAGGTTTCAGCATTTTTTTTGTCAACCATAATGGGAATTTTCTCGACCTAATGATGGGGTCCTGTACCAATCATGTAGAAGCATATTGGGCAAGAATCAAGAAACACCTAAAAAGAATTGATGGCTCAAAATTTGATATGAAATGGTCACACCTGGATGAGGCAATTTATAGAGATTTTTTTTTTTAAATTCTAGGTTAATAATGTTTGGGAGAATACAGACACATTTTTTTAATATGTATTATTGCAATACACATTTTAAATATATTACTATACTTGGTTTTAACATTTAATACGGTCACATAAATGCACTTGAATTATATATATTTTTTGGGGGGAGGTGATGACCAAGAACATTCTGCCAAAACTTTTTACTTTAGATTGAGCTGTGAACCATCATTTTGCTCTTTTCAGTTTATGTTTCAGGTTCAGGCAGACTTAACACCTGTCTTTTCACAAGTAGCAGTCAAATGACATAAGAAAATAGTTCTCTTTCTGGAGGTAATTTTATGAATGTATTATCAAGAATGACATGAATCAGTTCGGCTTCCTGCACCTTGTGTTTGTACTGGTTATATATAAGTAGTACAAACAGTACAGGAAGTTCATATATGTATATATTTACACACCCACACTTTTGCATTAGTACTCCCCAGAAATCAAGATTCCAGATAGGAATGGCACTTCTAGCAATGGACTTCCTCTTGAAGAGCATCTGTTTGTTTAATGACATAACACCTCATTTAATGCTAAAATTTATTTTTTTAGGAAGCTTTGAAGTAATAAAAATGTTATTCTGCTTTCACAATCAAATACATGGTAGATGATACTCAGCTTTCATACAGGCATATATTTGTGTGGACAATTACTAGGAGGCAGTTTAGTTTTAGTTTAATGACATATCAACCTTAATGGGTTATTTAATGCTGACAAGATTTTTCTGATAGATTTATATGAATAGAGGATGTATTCATTGTAAAGAATCATTTTGTAGATCAAGTTTCATTAACATATTTTATAAAAATGTTTTTTGTCAAGAATCAAATGTATTGCCAGTAATATTCTTTTTCTTCAAAAATATGTATTGCTGGAAGTAATTTTTCCTTCCAAAATAGGTTACAAAACAATGTAGGTAACCAGATTTGGTAAACAGTCACACACACATTTTTTTTATATATATATATATATATATATATATATATATATATATATTATTCCTGTAGAGCCCAATTTCTTCAATGAAATTTCTGATGTTGCTTGGATCAGTATTTTCAAACAGATCCTTTATCTAATTTGTAGTTTGATTTAGGTTTGCTGGAAGTTATAGCAATTAAGCAGAATGTGTTTGATGGTATATGGTTCCTGGCATGGGAAACATTTTTTGTTAGATGTTGGTAAGTTATGTATGCATCTCTTATATGAAGTCAGGATAGAACCACCTCCTCTCCCCTTATCTTTCTGTAACTTGACTGTCACTGATGATTGGTTGGAGGTTGAGAAGTTTATTTACACAGTTGGAAGTCGGTGTGTGATACCTTTACATTAGAGGGCCATGTTCAGCAATTCCTTTGCCATTTTGTCAGCTTTTCCATTTCCTTGTATGCCAATATGGCTCGGTATCCAGCATAGGACTATTACAGCATCTTTTTCCTTATAGAGTCAATCCTATTTAATAATTCATTTATGGTTTCCAATGTTTTTATTCTTCAAAATAAAAAAAAAAAAGATGAATCTCTCTGACCCGCTGGATTCTATAATATCTAAAGCCAAGTATCTGTCTATAAAGGTACAAGATATGATTATTTACATTATATTCTCATTACCATATTCACATTTCAGTGAAAGATGGAGGTAGATTGTTCTAGTTCCACATGACATGTCTCAGTTATTTCCCTTTAACTCAACTCTCCAACAACAGCAAAAAAAAAAAAAAAAATTGAGTGTGGTGGGGGGGGGGTCACCACTGCTGTAGACTGGTATTGAACTTACAACTCTTTGGGTCTAGTCACTGTATCTAACTAACATCTATCGACTGGGCTATGTCTGAGTAACCATTTTTACCAGTGCTCATATTGCAATTTTTCTGTTATTATTATTACATATTTTTTATCATCTCAGATTTCCCAGGATGATGGATTATCATGCAATTTCCTTAAGTCATTGTCAGCAAAAGAAGTACATTGTATCTTCCTTCATGTATCAGATCCTGCGTTTCCATCACCGAGTCAATGTTTAATAAAAGTAATGGTAGGTACAGAACTCAATATGCCAACAATTAATTTGTTATTTTTAGGTTTTGAAGCTCTACTCTTATGAAAGATGAACAGGGCTTTCCACTTTGCTACTATAAGAAAAATATTTGTCTTTCAACTAACAGCTCATTTCAAATGATAGCATTAGATTCCTACTCTACAGGAGAATGGTTTGGTTCATGGGGTCTTTTGAAGACTGAAATTTTGCCTCCCTGATTCCACATCACAGCTAAACACTCAGCATCCATTTCAACTTCAAATTTTTTTTTTGTCTATAGTGTTGTGTTGTGTTGTGTAAGTTTTCATTGAAAATGACAAGGTGTCTTATTTGATTTTTTATATTTCTCAGGTGTTTGTATGTTTCCTTTTCAGGACATAAATTATATAAAAAATTGTCCAACTGTTTTTCTAGCCCTTTCAGCTATACTTTTAGGAATTATCAAAGGATGAATTTTATTTTACTTTTAACTGAATACATGGATTCTTTGTGACCAAGGTACTTGGACAGGTTATTTGAGTTATGTACCCATTTATTTTTGTTCTGCCAACTGTATGCAAGTTGGGCTTTCCTACCGACTCTTACTTCCGGTACTCTTGTGTTATGAATATGAAAGAAAAGTAAATGCTATCATGTGACTACCATACACATTAGAAATATGTTTTTTCCAAAAAACACCATTCTATGCTCAACTGGCTTGTCTACTCTAAATCTTACCATCACATAGCAATTCTCTTGGATTAATAATTGCATCATCTTCATTGCAAAAGAAATTTAAATTTTGGAATACAAATAAGAGCATATGTCCTCTTCCGGAACAGATTGCTAATAAGGTCATGTAGATGCTGGTTACCAGTGTAGAGGCTGAACATTCATTTTCTTAGTATAAACATTTACTCAAAAAGCAATGTGAAAGTCTTACCCCTGAGGAGAACAAGCAAATCATAAGGTTGCATTACAAAGGATTATTTAGAAAAAGGATTAGAAGATTAGATTATATTTGCCAAATTAAGAAATTAGCAATTTTAAATTTGAGTAGTATTTCAACTTGGGATAATTTGTTTTATTTAAATTTTGAATTAATAGGTCTAATTTTTTTTTTTGTTTTGTTACAAAGATTCAGTTATGGCTTAATTACTGAATTGTAAACTTTTAGTAAAAAAAGTTTGACTTTATTCAGATATTTATTATTGATATTCAAGTTATTTGCTATTGATTCTTTAAATGTGATTTTTACATCATGAATCAATAATTATAAATCAATCTAAATCCTTTTCCTTAAAAGAAAAAAACAGAAACAAACAAACAATCTGAATGTGTTCTTAAAGGAAGTTCTGATTAAAAGTTTTACCTCAAAAGATAATTATGCACTATAAGATTCGATTGCTTTATTAATTTTACATTTTAATTTTATAAATAATTTTATTTTAAACTTGGATTTTAACATTTAAAAAATGATTTGTAGATATTTGCTATTTCTTTATATGCAATAAAAATTTGAATTATGTTTTTGTTTTCAGTTTTAAATAAAAAATAGCATAATGTATTGCAAATTTCTCAAAAAATACTATAAAAAAAAAAAAATGGAAAAAAATGAAATTTCCCAAAAGTAAAAAATGGAAAATGGAATTTACCAAAAGTGGAAACGGAATAAAGGGAGATTTGAAATGGAAAATCAGGAGACCTAGTGACTGTGTAGCAACTGGAGTGATGAAGAGGTAAGAAAGAGATGGGATGACAGTGAATAACATCCCTCTTAAGCAGATGAAAGCCGAAGTAGTCACCAAAGTACACCAAGATGATCCCTCCCAAAGCGACAGGTGCATAACCAGAGAGGAAGTTAACACATGGGTTGGTGCAAGATCCCTGGCAATGGGCGTGGTGTTGGAGAGACATGGTGCTATTCTGGAGGATGCATTCTGGCTTCATCCAACAAGCGATGCTCAGCATATCACTGACAGAACTAGACACCACACTAGAGGGCAATATAAGTTGCTGCAGCTACATTTAACACTAGTTGACAGACACCTTGACGGGAATATCTCAAGTCTGAACCAAAAGCCTCAAGCAATAATGAAGGTTGGCAACCATAAAATAGTTGACTGACAAATAGTTTGATTGTTGACATCACCTTGGTGTCAAGAGTAGAATCTATTGAATAGGTTAACTCTGGTGCTAAAAAGGTGGCTTGACATGATCAAACAAGATTTACCTATTGCCTATTATATGTGCTGTTTTAACAGATCAATTAACACCTGAGCAGATTCATGCCATACATCATCAAAGTGGACACCCTGGCATTCAGTGTACAGTCTACTTTGGACAAAGAGTGTGCCTCTTGACTACAAAGGTACTCATCAAGTTGGCAACACAAGATTGCAATGAGTGTCAGACAGCAGACCCAGTCCTATTCCATTGGCAAAAGGGTAGACTTGAAGTAGATAGCAATTAGTGGTGGTTAAGCATAGACATCACAGTACAATGACATCAATTTCTTGACACTCAGATTATGGTCAGATGCATTTCCCCTTTTGGCATCTGCCAACATGCTAGGATGTATTATATTTACCCTACAAACTTTATTCGTTAGCAGAACACCAGGTCATGTGAAAGACCAATGACCACAGTAGGTAGCTTCTACTTCAGAAGACAGTAGAAACAGCACATCATCTGAGAGAGTGACTCAGATACTGTTCTTAAGAAAAGGGTCAAAAAGTCCACCTATGGGGGAGGGGTAACACAAGAAAAAATGACTTACCACCTAGTAAAAAGCGTGTCCAAGCATGTTTTACATGTAAAGTATCTCAAAAAGAAAATGACAGCTTTAAAGTCATGTATTTAAGAAACTGACTACAGTATCAAAATCTCCAGAAATTTTAACAATTTAATAAATTGGATATAATTTATGAAAAAATTTTTAATTTTTAAAAAGTACTGGGAAGCTATGTTATATCAGTGGGGAAGTGACTGAAGTGGAGATGGCAGGTCAGGACTTGTTATATTGCAGATTTTTTAGATTTTGTTAAAAAACCTCTAGATACATAGCAACCAGACCACATGTGACAGCAATATTCAAGGCATAGATGAATAGTAGACATACAATTATAAAATTCTGGTAAGAAAAATTGTTTAGAACAATGAACAAGATTTTCTAGCAGCAGATGTAGCAATTGATTCAATATGATCATTCCTCTTCATGTTCATGGGAACTTTAGCCCAAAAAGGCTCACCAGTTCACACTCCTGGAGGTTAGCATCAGCCATGCTGATAGAAAGCAAACAAAAGAAAATGTTCTAAGACAGTTAAAAGAGAACAGTTTCATTTTGAAGGCATTAAAATTAACAAGCCATTTCTTGATTCCAGAAATTGAAAATATATATATATATATATATATATATATATATATGTGTGTATAAAATGACAATTGGAAAAATCTTAGATCTTGCCGACATGTTTCGTCTTCCGACTTTTTCAAGGCAAAAATGAAATCGAAATATCTGTTATAGTTACATTAAAATCCAAATTTAAAAACAGATGCTTCTGTCCAAGCCTTTTTTCTTTTGGTTAATGTAAATTACATTTATGGTAGGAGATTTTTTTTTTTCCCATGTCGACAATATAGTTAAATTCCCAGATCAACTCTGGACAAGACATAACTATATATATATATATATATATATATATATATATATATATATATATAAATAACATACATTTTTTTGTTTGTTTTAATTACTAGAACATTGAAGTGGTAGAATGTTGGAAAAACAAAAATTTGAGGTATTTTTGGAGGTGGGGGTGCGACACATTCTTTAAAGTGGAATTGGAAAATTACCTTACCATTGTTGAAAATGGTGATAAATATTTAAATTACATTTGTTTATATATCCTTTCTAGCAAAACAATTACTTTCTCAACACCATAATTATATAACAACTACCAAAAGGAACACGCTTAAAATTGACAGTCCTAGGAAAAAAAAAAAATTATTAAATCATAATCTTCCACATGCTCTACACATTTCTCAGGTAGCCAGTATTGAATGTTCAGTGATCTTCCTACCCCCCCCATTTACATTGCTTAAAGAGTAACATAGAATACATATAATATACTGATCACTAAAATCATCAAGGAGAGAATGCCCATAACATTAAAAATAATAATAATAACTGATATTGGAAAGGGGAAAAAAAAAACAGAATATATACATCAATGTGTCAGAAAAGAACTCAATGTAAGAAGAGCAATAGCATCTTGACAAAGAAGTTTATAATGTAAACACCAAAAAGCATTTGGGTTAACCAAAACTGAAATAAAATCCCAGATTACTTAATGCCCAATGCTAACCACCTGAAGAATGCATGTATATAGTACACCGGAAGATGACAATAACAGTTGGTTACGCCAAAAGATTATTTTATACATATACATATGTGTGTGTATATATCTAAATACGTCTGAGCGCTTAACATGCGTGTGTTCGAATGATTTCGCGTGAGAGGCGACTAACATGTTGAAATGAAACTAAAGTGTATACATTTCTGTCTGGGATTCTGAACATCCCTTTCAACATAATTTCAATGAAAATACAAATTAAATAGCATATATATCTTTTATTTTTATATTTTTTCTCCTTGGTAATTCTACAATTTAAAACTTAATAGAGATTTGATTTAGATTTCTAAATAGGTAATTTTAATTTTTTACTTTTAATTTCAAATTTTATAAATCTTTTAATATCTATGATAACCTTGCTTAGTTGTCAAATTTTTCGAATCACCCTATACTTGTATCTTGATTGGCTACTCTAGCTTATGTAACAGCGTTTACTCCTAGCTAAGGATCATTGATTAATTTGAAACTTTTAAAACCATTTATTCTATATTCTATATCATCACTTGACAAGACACAAGAAGTGTTGAAACAAAATGGCTACTTTTGTCGTGATTTTATAACATATTTATGTTGTAATATTCAAATAAATAATTATATATATATATATATATATATATATATATATATATATATATCTCCTGGGATGATGCTGAAAAATTATTAGTGCAACTTTTGGTCAGATTTTAAGTTAGTTATACAAAGAACATCAGCACCCCTAAAAACTTAAAAGATAAAGTAAAATTTGAAACACTGAAGTTTTAAACTTACTCAACCTTAAAAACACATACTGGATTACAATAAATGATCAGAGGAACATATCAAAAGTATTCAGACTTAATACACAGTATCTCCAAATTGACCATAGGAAACAAGCCTGTAGTTTTAGATATATATGATTGTACACATTGCTGTCTAGTAAATCACTTTTCATGCAGATACCAGAATGAGCCAGGTATTATCACATGCTATGTTCAATGTTGAATAAGACTGGCAAAAAAGTTGAACATCTTGCATAGCAAATTAAGTAACACAGGCATCATGTGGGCATCTGCTAGAACATCAAATTAAACATTTTTAACATAACACATGAGCAATCTCAAAGCAACATTATTTGCTCTCAGTTAATAAACCTTGCATTCAGAGAAGATACTAGACTGAAACTTGATTTCCTTGTAATCTGATATTTACAAAATTTTATTTTTTATTTTATTTTTCACTATTCCATTAAGTTTCTGAATTACAAGCCCTTCATATGGGAAAAATTTGATAGATATTCCACTGCTCATAGGAACTAAACCAACAGCAGTAAGATACTTGGTTGTTTTTGTTTAGTGGCATATCAACACCTCTATAGGTTATTCAATGCCAAAATATCTTGTACATAATTTTATGCTTTCAGGATAAAGGTTTTTTGGTTGGGATATATAATTTGTAGATCATAAAATGTATCGTTGGCAATTTTACTATAAAAATTTATTTTTATAGTTTAGTTTTGAATTGTCATTTTGCTATAAAAATGTATTGTTGCTCATTATAAAAAAAAATGTATTGTTTATTTTTGTTTGGGAGTTCACTATGTGCCCATAGCTGGGACCCTAACAGGTGCTACTATGCCGGGTCAGCAAAGAAGAAAAAAAAAAAAAAAAAAAAAAAAAAAAAAGGAAAAAACCTTAACTTGTATTTTTAAAAACAAGAGTATTTTACAGATTTTCTTAATCCCAAATTTGTAAATCTTTCTTTCCTCATTCTACTTATCACTGCTGTCTTTGAATTTTTTTTTCCTCATGTGACAAACTCTACTCACTACTGAATTCTAGTTTTATTTAGTGGGGGGAAAAACTCAGTAAGGCATAGGATGTCCTCTGTCATCAATTTCAACATGCACACTCATCTAGCTGAAATTTCAGACATTACATACCTCTTTCAAATGAAATTTTTATGAGTAAATAACATTTTGTTTAGTGTCATTTTAAATTCATTTATGAGAAAAAAAAATTTTAAATAAAAGTTCTTATCCATAAAGGAAATTTTAAAAAGGATGAATTATTTTATTTTTGAAAAAAGACTTAATATCTATTTACAAGAATAAAATAGAGATATAAAAAGCAGCAATATTATTTTTACTTTTATAAAATAAAGGATGGTCATAATTCAAGAAAATATTTCTTTAAAAAGATCAGATTTCTCTCACCCTTTCACCATCTAAATCAATTCAAATCTAAAAACCATTTTATTCAATAAGAAACCACTTTTATTATATTAAGGAATAACATCTCACCAAATAATATTGACAAAATTACAAAAACTAAAAAAATACTTCAACTGAAATAACGAGTAAATTCTCAGTAACAATCTTTTACAAAAAAGTTAGAATTTTGTAATGAAACTTTACAGATTATATATTATTGAGAATAAAACACACACACACACTCAGTAATCCCAATTATGCTACATAATTAAAAAAGATTTAAAAACAGAATTTTTAGGTTTAAGAACAAATTAATATTTCATGTAGGTAATTAAAAAGAAAAAGTAATATAAAGGCAATAGAAGATCACAACTTTTAGTACTATTACTAAATAACTAATATCCTTTTGGTACTGCACTTGTGAGAAATCATCAATTGAAAGTTTAGATTTAAAACACCATATTGCAAAACAAAGGTCACATTACACAAGAACAAATATGCAGTTGGTACAAATTTCATTGAAAAGATAGGAAAATTAATTTTCTCAATAATTTATGTTTAAAAACTTTATTCTCTTTTTAATGGACAAGATAGCTACAAGAGAAAAATAAAAATGGATTTAAGAAATTATTTTTAGCCCAAGAAACTTTCCAAATGAAAATCTACTAAGAGTAAAAAAAATGTTCTGGTTTGGTTGAATTCAGTGTGAATTATTACAAATTGCTAGAAAAGTGTTACAGTGAACACTTGGCCTGATTAAATACTGCATTTGAACAAAGAAAAAATAAATTCCTCCTTATGCTGATGATGCCGTTCAGGAGCATATTGCAAACATTTTCCAATTTTACTGAATGTAATACACTTGTCTGCTCAGCTCAAGGTATTTGTAGAAATTCATTAAAGAATTTGTTTACCATGCCACATGACAAGAAATTTCTTTACCATGCCACATGACAAGAAAAATAGGCCAAACAGATCCTATTTTCATATTGAAAATACCTAAGTCCAGAATCACTAAAATGGAGTCAGAAACAAAAAATTCATTAGACACACTTGCTTTCAGAATTCCTCTTTGGCTATTGGCAACCTCAAAATAATCAACTTTGATCACCTACTCACTTTTACCAACAAGATGCCCAACATGACAGCTGAAAGTTCAATGACTCCTTTATGTAAATTATGTAAATCCCCTTTCCCCTCTCAAATTTAAAATCAACCATTTGGGGGAAAAAAAAAAAAAAAAAAAAAAAAAAAAAAAATCAATTCCACTCCAAGATTTTTTTTTCTTTATTAATCAACATCAAAATTCAATTACATTCCTTTTTAACATTTCAATTGCTTTGTTTCAAACAAAATATTATATGTTGAATTAAATTTTGAAATGGTTAAAGTTTTCTATTCAATTTTGTTAGGGGGACTCAATTACTTTAAACAGGGCTCCACAAATTTTACTTTGAGCTGTCTATAAATTCATAAAACCAAAAGTGGAATGATTCTTTTATACAGTGTAACCTGGATATAAGAGAGTTGTCGGGACCAGAGAAGAAGTCTCTTATATCCGGGTTTATCTTATATCCGGGTTTGGTCTATTTTGTTTTATTAACACAGGCTCTAATTTGGGACCAGAGAAAATCTCTCTTATACACGGGTTTATCTTATATCCGGGTTTGGTCTATTTTGTTTTATTAACACAGGCTCTAATTTGGGACCAGAGAAAATATCTTATATCCGGGTTTCTCTTATATCCGGGTTACACTGTAATAGAATATACAATTTGGCTAAGAATTGATATATAATCATAGGCGAACAGAGAAAATACTGACTAAATAGTGATATTGTGAATTTAAGTACTTTTGTCAGACCTATGAGCTGCAGACAGTCTTCCATAATGGGGTAGTTGACTAAATATAGTCATCCCTCACACAACCCTTGGCATCCAACTCTGCACCAGTTGAGCTTGGACTTATCTATACATATAAAATTGTAGCCTGTCTGTCTGCTATCAAACTCCTAGGGTTCTGAGATGGAGACACCCCCCTACTAACCATATACATTCTGAAAGTACATTACCCAGGGTACTTAAATAAGTATATTTCATTTTGATCAAATTCATGATTCATATCCTGTGCTTACTATCTATCTATCTATATATTATATATATATATATATATATTATATTTAAAGACATTTTATATTATGTTTAACGTTCTTTTTATAGATACAAGTATTTAAGCAAATGCTCTGTTTTATAATAAACAGTCTTAAATAACATTTACGGGCCTGAATGTCCGAGAAATTTTCATAGAAAATTTTCGCTCTCCGACAGGAATCGAACCTGTATCCTATACGGAACCATCATTTCGCGCAATGTGCCTTAACCGTTCGGCCACAGATGAGCGTCTGGTTAGCAAGGTCGATTTTACTATCTTTAAACTTAAATCTTCCATGAATCTCTTCTATTCATATCTGCTCTAGCGTATCAAATGTAAACAAATGACGTCATATATTTTTAGAATTGGACATAGTCCGACAATTTATTTAAAGACATTTTATATTATGTTTAACGTTCTTTTTATAGAAATTTCTCGGACATTCAGGCCGGTAAATGTTATTTAATACTGTTTATTATAAAACAGAGCATTTGCTTAAATACTTGTATCTATAAAAAGAACGTTAAACATAATATAAAATGTCTTTAAATAAATTGTCGGACTATGTCCAATTCTAAAAATATATATATATATATATATATATATATATATATATATATATATATACTGATACAGTAAGTGCATGCAAATATTACATTGATGCAAAATTTTCTAGCTATTTTTTTTTAAATTTAAATAGCTTTTCTTTTTTTCTTGTGAAGAGTACATTAATTTTGTGGGGAGCTTCTAAAATACATAATTTATGTAATGTCCATATATTGTTGTATATGGATATATGTTCCAAAGTCAGAATAGTAGTGAGGACATTAGTTGATGGATGCCTATGCATGTATTCAATACAAAGTTTGAGACCACAATAAAGCTCTGGGTCACAAAGCAAATTTTCCAATTATATATATATCTTAAGTTCAGAAACAGTGTGCCCCTACTGCTACTAAGAAATTTGAAGTTACCATAATTGGTTAACTGATGCGCTACTGTTTTGTTCTGCTACATACTTGAAGTTATATTTATCAACTTTGCCTTTTCTACTCATTTATTTTTATCTATTGACAGTTTAAATGTTAGTACTGTCAAAAGGGTACTATAGATTTTTTATTGTATATTATAAATAATGACTTCATAATCTCCAAGTATTTCAGGCTTTTATATTTTTTTTATTTTTCTTTCTATCTTTCCCCACAGTTATCAAACATTGATATTTGTGCTTATGCAGGATTCATAATGAGTCTTGCTTCTTAGTGATTTTGTTTAATATATATTTTTGATGCCCAGAACATGTCTCGGCAAAGATGGAAAGCACTGAACAGCACACTGATGACGCATGCATTATAGGCTGCAATTTTGATGTTTACAGTAATCTTTATTCTCCTCGACTTTCAAGGTCAGCCTGGCAAACATGGTAGCAGCTTGTCTGATCAATCTGTTGACCTCAGTGTCCAGGAAGAGGGTGTCAACTGGTCCAACCAGATCACCAATCAGTTCTCACCTATGCTCATTTACCCAGCCTATACACCCTTCTCCAACAGCACAAGCTCCACTGGCTTGGACATGTATGCCATATGCCAGATGGGAGGATTCTGAAAATCGTCCTGTACAGGGGAATTGGTCAACAGCAAGAGGGCGGCCTCATCTTTGCTTCAAGAATATCTGCAAAAGGGACAGGAGGGTGATGGACATCAAGAAGTGGGAGAGGACATCACTAAATGATCGCACATAGTGGAGACAATTTACACAGAGGACTGGAGAGAAGAATCAAAAAGTTGCTGCCAGGGAGAAGCATGCTTGACAGAAAGACATCAGAGGAGAGGGTCTTCACATGCATTCATTGCAAAAGAGACAGTCACTCCCATGTGAGCCTCTACAGCCATAAATGATGTTGCACTGCCATCAGCAGCCAAGTCATAACTGAGCACAGATCCAAGATTTCTTGAAAATAACGGATGCCCCAACACACACACACACACACACATAATAGTAGGCATCCATTTATCTTGTGAGAAAATGGTAGCACACTGTTCAAAATTCAGTCCTTTTATGAGCAGTGTCTAGAGTCATTTACCAATCCAATCTTTGTAGGGTAGTCTCTCCTGCAGGTGTGGCAGATGAAACTGGAATGAAGGTCTGACATTGCTCTGATTTCTGCATTGTCATCCAATCTCCAACTGTTAAGCTTTTCTGTCTTTCATGACTCCTAGAACAGTATAGCACCACCTGCTGTGATCATCCCAGGTCCCTCTTGCAAACATCCTTTAAACAATGCAAGGCAATCTACCAAGCAGGGTCCCATGGCCAGCTTATCACACATTTCTTTTGGTATACATCCATCATTCATTTGATGACTGACATTGAAGATCATGGATGCATGCTCCAGGACTTCATAGGCAGTAGAAATGGAAGCTTTCCAGGAGACTTTCCTATCTGACGTGTGTGGTCCCAGTATGGTTAAAGCAGAGTACTGCCTGGATTTTTAATTTGGTACACAAAATTAGCCAACTTTTTACATACTCCTTGTTCAATTTGGCCATCACTTCATTTGCTTTGGCAATGTGTTTGTCAATTTCCATGTCAAGCAATAGATTGTTATTGATGGTAAAGCTCAGATATGTGAAGTGATTTATTGGAGATGTTAGCCTCAAACTAATCTTTTGGACTTAATTTTGACCAAGCAGAGTGCTGGCATAATCTCACATAATAAACAAATGCCTACTACAACATGGAATAAAGCAGTATGGTATACATCGAAAAAAAAAAAAAAAACACCACCTGCCATCAAATTATACCTAGTTAATACAACCAAAAATGGATTAGAATTTCAACTAAACTGCTGTCTGACTCTCATATTGGTAGAAACAAGAAAGTCAGATAGAGAAAAAAAAACAAAAAAAACTAGCATCTCCATCAGTCATGGCAGGCCCCAAATGTAATATCCTGTTTTCCTTTCAATTTTGTTATTATAGCCAAGAATGAGAAGTATGTGGTTTGGGCAATCCAGTTTCATATACCATCACCTGATACTAACATAGTAAGAGAAACTCATGTAAGACCTCTTTGCCAATTAAGGATTAGTCCTAGAAGAAAGATAATACTTCATTAATAAACATGTTCTTAAAGTACAAAAAAAAAAAAAAATATAGTAAATGTAATTTGAATTATTCCCAAAACTGCAAAAGTTTGATACCAGAGGAACAGTAGAAGAGATCCAAAAAAAATTAATATTACAATATTAATATTTTCAATATTAAAACTTCCCTTCAAAATATTTTCTGGTCAGTCCTTTACAAGAAAGGAACTAAGACATGTATCTATAACATACTATGCATTACATGCTTATTAGCTGTACCTTATGCTATCATGGGTAAGGAGCATCTCTGGGGCACAAGGAAGCTCAGAGGGGTAAAATATCTGCTCATTGGCTATGTGCATAAGTTAGCATGGATTTCAACAATAGTTTTCTTTGCTCATCTAAGTGTGGAAAACACATGACTTTGGTACAACAGATATTTTGTGTACATGATGTTATTGAAGAAGTAGATTACATTAATGAACAATGTGTCACCATTTTTTTGTCATGGATTAAAAATAACACACAAAAGAATTGATTGATCAAAAAACTTAACAGCAATTTAGCAAAGAAATTAATTTCTAAATAAGTACTCAAAGTTATAGACAAATTATCAAAAGGCCATTGAATAAAAGAAATGTAAAAATCAAAAATTCTGAAGTGTGTGATGTAATTAATTTCCAGTTGAAGTTTCATAGTTACTGCAACATTGAAACACACAATGTTCTTAGAAATGAATCTCAAGAAGATTACTAAATTTAAGAGATTGCATCCACTTGAATTTTCTTATATATGTGCACACACATTCTGCTAGCATTGCTAATATCCCATATTATTTCTTAGTTACTTAATATTTTATGTCACTTGTGTTAGTTCCACTAAACCAGGATATGTATTTCACTGACACAGCAACTAGAGTCATGACTAAAACTGTATACACTTAACCACTTACTGACTCATGATTACACTTAACCAACACTATACGCTAGGCTGTTAACTAGGACAATCAAGTGAGGGTATTTTAGAGCTTTTGATCTAGTACCTGTTCTAATAATAGTCAGAGTACTGCTACAGTCTATCTACCCTACCAGAGGAAGGTCAAAAAGGATTCATAGGATTTGTGATCCATACATGAAGTTAGTAATCAAAAGTAGTTCTAACCTTCAAAGCTACTCCATCATTGACAAGCCTCCAGCAAACCATAAAATGACCAAGAATTGTACCTTTAGCTGTAGCAAAAAAAAAAAAATAAAGGCAAAAATATCAAGAGCAACCAGAGTCAGGTATTGCCAAAAAAGAAATAGGACTGTCATCAATCCCTGCAGAATGAAGTCAGGGTAATACGGGAAAGTAATGGGATAGAAAAAGATATTACACATACTAGGCTAAAATGACTTGTTCGGTAAGTCTAGAATTAAACACTGTATGGGGGTCTTTGACCTGAAAAAAAAAAAATAAATAAAATAAAAACACACTTAATGATCTAAAAGCCCTATTGTTCTACAAGACAACTTAGAGCAGTGGTTAAGTGTATATGTAACTGGTACCATCAGTTCAATTTCTGTGGACAAAAATGGCCCGGAATAAGAAACAATGAATTTCTCCAGTAACCCCTAAATAAATGGCTTCTCAAAATTATCAATGTTATTTTGAAAAAAAAAAAAATTAGAAAAATTGATCATAAAAAGGTGAAAACAAAAAACTAAGAATGTAACCAAAAGATTTGAGGAAAAAGAGTCATAAACAAAATTTTAAACGGTAAGTTTAGTGATGAATGTAGAACTACATTGATAGACATGATGGTTTGACTACAGATCGAATTTCATGGAAATAGTCAACCAGAAGGACTTCAACAGCAGGAAGGTAGAGTAATGTTTCACTCTAGTATTGTAGGCAGTAGAATTACAAGTCTATTCAAATCTAAAGATTGTATCATATTAAATGCAAAGAATTATTCTAAGTTCTTTGTTGGACAAGACTTACCACTCAAAATGAGAAAAAAAAAAAAAAAAAAAGAAAAAGAAAAAAAAAAAAAAAGAAGAGTGACAGCCAAGAAGCTCTTTCAAGATAATGCTTCTTCCCATTCTACAAAGCTGACTAATAATCCCCTTCTTAAAAATGTCTTAAGATACCAAATTAATAGCATGCCACCCCACCATATTATTCCAATAGAAAACATCATTGAGCATCAAGATAAAGAATGGAACCTAATATTCAATCAAAGATCTGGGAAGCAATAAAACTAGCAAGTCAAAAGAGAAAAGTTAAAATGAAAGTAATGATTATTATAGAAGAGTAAAGGGGAACAGTGGAGTAATGGATAGCATCTCAGAATCTACTGCAGAAAAAAAATGGCAACTTACTGTGGGAAAAAAATCTGCCTATCGAAAGATACATGATCACCTAAGTGTGTATCACTCATGGCACATAACTGACTGAAGGGGACTAGATCAACAATTTATTCAGATATATAGGAAATTGTTTTATTCAAATCTTTCTATGGGCTATATCTTTAGGATTTATTAAATAAAATTTGAATATCCTCCCCCCACCCCATACACACAAAAAAATAAACCAATATTTTTGTATTACTTTTTAAGAACCAAGCTGAACTCGGGCTAATACTCATTTTGAGAACACCTTTTAGATTACATCTCAAACATAATAGCAATAATCAACTCACTTATTGCAGGTAAATTTCCCCAAGGTTTTCACCCACCGGTCTGGCCACTCTTCCGGCCAATGTCTTAAAAAGAAAGTGAAGCTGCAAAGATTATGAAATCACCTAACTTCATACAAATAGTTAAAAACTAATTAAACAATTCCAGAGAAATTTGATTGCAATCAAACGCACAGACCAGAGAACAAACAGAAAGCAATATGGGGAAGTTATGCCCTAAAACTATATTGGATTGATATGCTAATTTCAAATATTTCTTAAAACAAATTTGTTATTTACATATGAAAAAAAAAAAAAAAAAATTTAAAAAAATAAAATGTTCAGTTAGCTAAATTTTGAGGTTATGACTTTGTATAGTCCAGCTCTGTTAATACCAATTTTATTGTCAAACCATTAATTTGCATAATAAAAACAGTGTAATATAAATATTACCTTGTTGCTAGTAAGTCGAGTTAAAATAAGCTAACCAGTGGATCTAATACCTATGAAGAAAACATAGAATACCTATCACTTAAAATTATTTTTATACGCCAAGATACTAATGTGTTATATCAAATAACACAAATATTTTTAAAAACAGGTATTTTTTTTTAATCATTTCACACCAAACAAGGCAATAAAGCCACTAACACATGAGGGATACAAAATAAAAGAATCAGTAAGAAAAAATAAAATCTTGTTTTTGATATGTACATTTAAGAACAGTCTGCATCTTAATTATGAACTGTAAATGTTAAGAAAAAAACAAAAGAAAAAAGGGCTCCTTTTGTTCATGCACTACATATTTGATCTAATAATAAATAATAATTATAAAAGTGAAATCATTTTTAGTTGAAACTAGATACCCTCTTGATATCATGCAGGATAACAATCCTGCTAAAATTGTACAATTTAATAAACCTAACTGTATGGTCCAGAAAAGCAGATCATCTAACCTTGAATTGATAAGGTTAACACAAGATCAACGGCTTTGTTTCTTGGTACATTTGGATTACCATCTGAAAGTGCTAGAGACCCTACATATTAAGTATAGGCAACATTCTCTGGAAGAAGGAATTAATGTGGAAATGAATGTAATTGATTTATACTGCAGATTCTATATAGGGTTCTTACCGCCTTATTAGTCAGAGTACATGTTTATGAAGGAATTAATGTGGAAATGAATGTAATTGATTTATACTGCAGATTCTATATAGGGTTCTTACTGCCTTATTAGTCAGAGTACATGTTTATGAAGGAATTAATGTGGAAATGAATGTAATTGATTTATACTGCAGATTCTATATAGGGTTCTTACCGCCTTATTAGTCAGAGTACATGTTTATGAAGGAATTAATGTGGAAATGAATGTAATTGATTTATACTGCAGATTCTATATAGGGTTCTTACCGCCTTATTAGTCAGAGTACATGTTTATGAAGGAATTAATGTGGAAATGAATGTAATTGATTTATACTGCAGATTCTATATAGGGTTCTTACCGCCTTATTAGTCAGAGTACATGTTTATGAAGGAATTAATGTGGAAATGAATGTAATTGATTTATACTGCAGATTCTATATAGGGTTCTTACCGCCTTATTAGTCAGAGTACATGTTTATGCATATTGGGTACTCAAATGAGCTCTGAAAAACCAGGAGAGACAACCAGTTAGCTTTTTTGGGTTTTTTTATATTTCTGAAATGAACTATTTACACTATTTACATTGTTTGGACTGTTGTCTTCATCTTTATTGTCCCAATATCACATTCACTCGGCTTCAGCCATTGTATGCTCTGGACATCTGGTGATATTTGTTTGAATTTCAAACTGAACAGAGTAGTCAATCTGTATATTGGCATTTCAGAAAAGTAGTTTGATAATGTTTGTAGACATTCTTCCCTTATTTATTTCATGAAATCAGCTGACATACTTCATCTACCTTTGTTTTAATTTTAAACATATTTTTAAACTTTATCAAATTGCACCCAACACACATACAAATTAAAAAGTAACCTTACAAAACTGAGAACTGTATAGAAAATTGAAATAAGATATAAAAAGTGAAACTTTAATGGAATGAAAAAATATTAAGCAAAGAACAATACAAATTAAAAATCAAATTTTAAGGTTAAAGAAAAGAAGTAATGGACAATTCTTCACCTATTTATTTCAGGAATAAATAAGTCAAACTTTTTTCAGTGAAGTTTAAACAAGTGACTATCACTATCAAGTTTATGATATTTTTTTTTTATTGATAGTAAAAAAAAACCAAAAAACTCAAAGAATATTTGTGAAAATGCTGTCATTTTATGTAAAAACTATTTTTTCAAGGAATAATCTGGTCATGTTCAAAATGTACAGTATTTTTTTAATATGAGAAAAAAAAACTAATGAAACTCAAAAATTAAGGGTATATCTAACATGAAAATTTTACTTTTTAATATGTAATGACTAATTAGATTTTATATTAGAATCTCACATAAGTTTACCATTCATCCTTGCTTTGAATATTGCTGTCACATCTGGTCTGGTGCTTCTACTATATATGTATATATCCAAAGAAGAATCTGCAATGTTATTGGTCCTGACCTGGCATCTCAGTTTCAGTCTCTTTCCCACTGCCATAACGGCTTTCCTAGTCAACTTTGATCTCCAGAAATTTAAATTCAATGTCAATTGTTATCTTCTGTCTTAATTCCTGTTTTTTTTTATTGTCCTCTCACAATGTTTCTCATTTTCTAAAACTCAGTAAACTCTTGCATCTTTGTGGCTTTATTGCCTTGCCTAGGGTGAAATGATCAAGAAGAAATACAAAATCAAAGAGAAACAAACATTTCATAAAAGTAAGGATATTCAGTTTTGCAACTTTAGTATTTGAGAAAAAAACTTTGTGCATAAGATCCCAAGCATGATTCATTACAGACGTTATCTTCCAAAATTTGGAAGAAATACAAGATACATTTAATGTGTTGTCAACTTCCAGTGGCTAACAAATTCTTCATTTTAAAACTCTTACCAGGACATATTCCACTAAACAATATTCGCTTATAATTATAGAGTAACTATCATAAAAATAAAATACCATCTACTCATTTCTACAGAGATATTGGTTATCGAAAGTTTAAAAAATATACATTTCGAAAGCTGTGAAAAACCATACAAATTATTTCTACAAAACCTAAAAAGTATTTCAAAGAAAGCAATTTATATATTACTATACTAAAATTCTATTATATAACAGTTTATATATAACTATATTAAAATATCATCAAAATAATACAAAGATAATTATAAGCTTTAATAAATACTTCATAGTATTTATACAAAACTACCATATTTGGGAATGTTCAATGAATTTCGCCTTTGTGTGTTCAATAAAAGATATTTAATGATTAATTTTATTAGAGAGTTAATAATTTACAATTTACTTTCTATGGCAAAAATTATCTAAAAAAAAAAATTTTCAAAATGACTTCCAGCTAAGATATTAAAGAGATCAAAACAAGCTCTCTTCAATAGGAAAATTTTATCGACTATAAATTAAAAATGGTTATATATAACAATGTGCTTATGCAAATTTCTAACTTTGTTTAATATAAAATAGATTTGGAGGATTATTACATGACACAAAGACATTTTAAAATGGTTGTTAATCATTAAGTCTGTTATATATTAATCTTACAAAGAAAAATTTCACAAAAACTGTTATTTTAATTGTCACAGTAGAGTTTAACTCCTGACACCTGAGTAACTATATTGGCTGCACTTACCAATCTGAGCTTTGAGGAATTCAGCAATTATCAGAAATCCTTTAATCTTTTTCAGTCTCTAATCAATGGCTATCCTTTAGTATTTGTAGAAAAATTACAAGTCAAAATTTAAAATTCTTCATATAGAAAAAAATTAGCAATAATATTAATTCTACTAGAGCAAAAGAATTTCATTCTTTGATAAATTTTTAATAAGTCATAAAAGGCAATTAACAACTTTTACAAAGGACTATTAAATAACCTTGAATCAAAATTTGGAACCTGTTAATTTTTATCCTTAACTATTTTCTTACAGCTGAAAGTTAATTCTCTATTGTAGATCTTTATATGGGAGAAAGTTTTATAAAAACACACACACACACAAAGAGGGTGATCCAAAAATTTGACAACATTTTGCAGTCCAATAATTCTGGCAATTCTTGATGAAATAACCTTAAATTTTCACAGAATGTATAAAAACAGACAAAGATTTTATATTTTTTTTAAGGGTCAGGCCTGATGGAGATGAAGACAGGTTTCTGATGAAATGGACACTGTAGGCACCAGACCTGTCCCCATATAATTTTTTTTTTATGGGGATATGCGAAAGGACTGGTCTACATCTACCACTTCCTGCTAGCATTGATAAACTCGAACAGAGAATCACTTCTGCACTCGATGTTACCAGAGACATGCTACAGCGTGTTTGGCAAGAGCTTAACCCCTGACTTGACGTGTGCCATGTCACAGGCGGTGCACATATTGAACACATGAAACCGGTCCCATAATAATCTTATGTTCAACACCTAAATTGTTCAATTTCATTGAGCTAGATTTAGTAGTTTTCAAGATAATTGCTTTTAAAATGTCAAATTTTTGGGGACACCCTGTAGGGTTTGACTGAGGGTCACATAAGTGTGAAACCCAGGTTTACAAACTCATCATATATATATATATATATATATATATATATATATATACACACACACACACACACACATGAAAGAACAGTAAGATATATAATCCGGTGTTCTTATTGATATTTTTTATTTTTACAAAACAGTGATCAATATAAATTATATATATTTATTTCTGTTACTAAGAACACCAGTTTTAGTCCTTTGAAAGGATGAAATATTACACAAAATTTTCAAATTTTGTCATTCAATACTTTTATCTAACATTCAAGCTAATTTTCATGGATATATAATGATGTACCTGTTTGGTCATCATTTTAAATTAAAAAGCTATTTTAATATTCACACTTGACAAACCCTGGTTTATAACTTGTATTGATTATGAACAATACCTTGTTTATCAGACAATCTAATCAAAGGTAGGTTTGACAAAAATGCTTCCATAATATTTTTTTATATTTGTATTAAGGATTGTCATTTAATTTGCTCAATATTTCAGTGTTAATTTTATAATTGTTAATTTTTAAAAGGCTATGCATTTTCTTAGATTTCAATATATTCAGGCATCAAAAAAAAAAAAAAAAAAAAAGAAAAGTTATTTGCACTCTATAACAAGATTTTAAAAATCTATATAAATTAAGATTTGATAAAATGAAGTTACAGATTCAAACATGAATGTGATTAGAATATTTTATTAATTAAATCAACTTCAGACAACAAAAAACTATCTTATTAAATTAATAAAAGTCCTGCTGTACCAATACCAAATTTAACTTAAACTTGTAATTTACAGTGAATAATTAAATTTACAGAGCATTTTAAACATCAAATTATTTAATGCAAACAGAGCCTGGCCTCTACACCTCAGTTTGTGCTTTTAGTATTAAGAGAATGTATAAAATAGTGAGCTAGAGTAAAGTTAAAAAAAAAAATCTTCATGATCTAATCTATTTCCTATCACACAAAAATTATCTTCAAAAGAAAATAAACCAAAATTCTTTGTAAAACACCAACAATTCAAGAATATAAAATTTAATACTTTCATCTACATTCTTTATTGTGTATATGTTGAATATTTTGATAAGACCAAATTTCAACCCTTCAGCCTTCCACAAATACAAATTTAAGACATCATAATGAAAAAATGTTTATTCTTTTTAATAAAACATGCATATCTCTAAATGCAAGTCTGGTTTTGTGCTTCTATTCTTGATAAAATCCAAAGAAGAATCTGCAATGTCATCAGTCTTAACCTGGCATCTCTGCTTCTGTTACTTCCCCCCACTGTCATAATATACCTTCTGTACCTTTCTATACAAATACTTTCAGGTCAGGTTTTGATTTGTTTTTCTCTTTAGGTATCTTGCTATCACAAATTTAAGTGGAGTACTAGATTAGCAGCTATGCTACATCTGATCATTTTACTAAATTAAATTAGTAAGTGTAAGTAAACCAAGTGTAAGTCCTATGCTAATGGTTTCCTCTTTTGTGGAACTCCTCCAGTTTCCTACTTTTCTGTCAACTATTATCTTCAAAAATTTAAATGCAATGTCAATCGTCATTTGAATCCTGTTCTTTTCTCAACGTTTGACAAATTTCTTTCGCCTTGCTTGGGGTAAAAAAATGAATTAAGAAAAATAAAAAAAAATATTGCCGTCAGTGTAGTAGCGTACGGTAAAAGAAGTTGATTTTTGAAGGAAATAATACCAAATTAATTCCGAATATTTTTCTGTTTGTTTTTACAATTTAGGTACAAGAAACATTTTAAAACTTGAAAACTCAGATTGAATATTAAAAACAAAAAAAAGAGTGTCAAAATTTTGACACTTCATTAAAAAAAGAAATAAATTTAAAAACCAACAAATAAGTTTCTGCTTATCTATCCCATCTAACAAATTCACTGAAGTATTATGATAATTCATAATTTTTTTTTTTTTTTTTACTTTTTAAGTTGTGTGAAAAGGTGGGCTTACATGAGCGAATTAACTTGATCGTAGAAAAATGCACATGTACATTCGTACTCTACGACCAAGTTACACACAGAATATATATATATATATATAAAATATATAACGTCCACAATAAAACACCCACACAGATCAGATGGTAAGATTTAAAAAGTAAATAGTAGGCGTATTTTAACTTAAATACTAATAATTCAGAAAGTATTAGGAATAAATTTTTCACCTTAACTAAAGAAAAAAAAATTTAAATTGGGGGGGATGAATATTTCAAAATTTTTTTTTTCACGAATTCGAAACATTTTCATTTTCAGTTAGTACTAAGAAAAAAATGCACATATTTCTAAACGAAAGAATTTTACATGCAATTTAGAAACATCCGATGCTTAGATTAGATTGCCAGTATAAAAATTAACTAAGTAGACGAAACAGGACTTATTACTTACCAATATTGCAATTATTACTCGGTTATTTATTCGCGACAACCGAGCACTACCATTTACGCACATTTAAACGTAAAGAAAAAAATGTTTGAAAAAGTATTTTAATTCAGCTACACATTAAAAATAAGGTTGTAATGTAGATTATTAATCGTTCTTGGTATTTTTAAAAAGGAAGGGAGACATAACACGCTTAGAATACATTTTTGTTGAGGTTGGTGAAATAAAAAGGTGTGGTCAAGTTGGGACCGGACCCGGAAGAAAAAAAAAAGAAAAACATACACTGATCATTGGTGATGCTATTAAAAACATTACTGAAAGTGCGCTTACAAGTTAAATTATAGGATTAATTTACTAAGAAAAAAAAATAGAAATAAAAAAAAAAATAATAAAAAAAAGGTGTTAGCTGAGAAGACCTAAGAATACGAATTTAGATAGTTGTCCAGAGATAGTTTTTTTTTTAGTTTCAGATGGAGGTAGTTAAAAAGCAAAAAAAAAAAGGGGGGGGTGAACAATTAGTGACGTATGCATGCTCGCACAGGTAAAAAAAGAACCGTGGTTACACACACATTAATAGACGAGATTATATTGCATTTTATGAGTGAATATACGGTCGGTTGGGTGTATACTTGGGCGTGAAGTACTCTGCACAGATCTGTCTGTAGTGTACAACTTTACACAGAATTGCGAGAAGAAAATAGATTCGTTTCAGGATATAGTATAAACCGACTTATCGCATTTAGGGCGTAAAACTGTTGTATATAGTCAAGAAAAAAAATAATAATGTATATAGAAAAAGGGTGTCATATCGATGGTTAAACAACATAACGTGTGTAAATAATAAAAAGAGGAAAGGTTGTAAACGTGTGTGGATGGATATGCGAATGGATACTAAATTTTAAAGTGTTAAAAAAGTATAGTAATAATGCGTAAAAAAAGTACCAAGACGGTACAGACACTTTTTTTTTCAGTACAGTCCAGACAACACGTACAAAAGTACATTTTTTTTTTTATAATAGATGGAATCTGGTCTGGAGAAATCTTTTAAAGTTCTCTACCTAATAAATGTTACCCATTTTTAATTAACTTCAAATAATTCCCCAGCTAAATATCCTTTTTATTACCATCATCGTTGTTTCTTTTATGTTTTTTTTAATTTAATTCGACTTCGCTGTTATTATGCAAGTGTAGCTTATGTTCGTATAGTAGTCAAAGTATACACGAGATGTTCATTTAAAAACGAATATTTTTGGATTATACTAATCAAGTGTTTTAATTTTACTATATTTTAATTTCTTTGTGCATTTATTGCTCTTTTAACAAAAGCAGAAATCCAAGAGAGAAAATAAAAGTCATTTACTTTAAATAACTTAGTAAAATTATAGTGACAGTCACACATAAACAGAAGATACGCTGACAGTGTACATGCAAACGAAACATACGGTCATTAGAAACACGCACACTGCTATACATACAAACACACACATATTCGTGTGTGTGCACACTCATACAAATAGACACATACACACAAAAAAAGGATACATAGCACTGCCTCTTACCAACACTACTTTTAACTATTAACTATCACGTAGACAAAACTTTCGTCAAATTGACCAAGATAGAAAAAACTTTGTTTAAGATTATGAATAATTAAATAACGATTATTTTGCCTTCCTAAGTACTAGAATTGATACCTTACCGGATAAGGCGTGTCATCTTCGGCAGCGACTCTCTTCATAGATGATTTCCTTGAATGAGCCGCCATTTTCCTAAAACGCACTTCTAATGTACCCAGACAGAGGGCGCTCTCTAGCACACACATATTTCTACTCTTATATATAAGCCTAGAGTTTAATAAAAAAAATAAAAATAATAATACGCAACCTTATTGGACACGATAAGCATGTATGTGAATGTGTGTGCGCATATATTTTATACATATATATATACATATATATATATATATATATATATATACATATACATATATATATATATATATATATATATATATATATATATATGTGTGTGTGTGTGTGAGCTTTAAGCTTTAAATTTATATTATATTGATATATACATACATTCACACACACACACACACACACATACATATATATATATATATATATATATATATATATATATATATATATATATATATATATATATGTAATCAATCGTGAAAGAAGTTTCATCAAACTTTTTAGTTACTAATATAAATTTTAAAAGCTTCAAACCATTCGAAAAACTTAAATCACAATGAAAACTGCTTTTTTAAAAATGCAAAATAATTTTTTTCAGATATTTTTTTTAAATGCCTGAATTTTTTTAACGATATATTTATGGACCAAATATTTGTTTTTTATTAATTATATTATTTTATCAAAAATTTACAATTCTATATTTTCTATAAGATATTTATAGTTCTACATTTTTTATAAGATATTTAAATATGCAAAAGCTTTCTTTTAAGTTATGGGTAAAATTATTTTGGAAAACAAACATAAAATTATTATTAAACTTGCAATAAAATTTTAATTAATGATGGATATGAAATGTTAAAGCTAACAAGATGAAGTGAATTCATTTAGCAATAAAAATGTATATATAACTTTATGGAATATACATTCTAATAAAATTTATATTTTCTAGTGAGCTTTTAGTTTACTTAGCTGAGAAAACCTTAAATTCTTATTACCAGTTTTTGTTCTTGTGTTTTTATAGCTTTTTGTTTTGTTTTTGTTTGTTAATCATTTCACTCCAAAAGACAATAAAGCCACTAAGATGCAAAGTGTAACTGAGTGTTAGAGAATATGAGAAAAACTACTATTAAGGAGAGAGAAGAATAAAAGAGTAAGAATTAAGAAGACAGAAGATAACGATTGACATTGCATTTAAATTTTTGAAGATCAAAGGCAATAAAGCCACTAGGAGGCAAGGGGGTTACTGAGTGTTAGAGAATATGAGAAAAACTACAATTAAAGATCAAAGGCAATAAAGCCACTAGGACGCAAGGGTTACTGATTGTTAGAGAATATGAGAAAATTAAGGAGAGAGGACAATAAAAAAGTAAGAATTAAAAAGACAGAACATAACAATTGACGTTGCATTTAAATTTTTGAAGATCAAAGGCAATAAAGCCACTAGGATGCAAAGGGGTTACTGAGTGTTAGAGAATATTAGAAAAAACTACTATTAAGGAGAGAGAAGAATAAAAGAACAAGAATTAAGAAGACAGAAGATAATGATTGACATTGATCTTCAAAAATTTAAATGCAAAGGCAATAAAGCCACTAGGATGCAAGGGGTTACTGAGTGTTAGAGAATATGAGAAAAACTACTATTAAGGAGAGAGAACAATAAAAGAGTAAGAATTAAGAAGACAGAAGATAATTATTGACATTGCATTTAAATTTTTGAAGATCAAAGGCAATAAAGCCACTAGGATGCAAGGGGTTACTGAGTGTTAGAGAATACGAGAAAAAACTACTATTAAGGAGAGAAAAGAGTAAAAGAACAAGAATTAAGAAGACAGAAGATAATGATTGACATTGCATTTAAATTTTTGAAGATCAAAGGCAATAAAGCCACTAGGATGCAAAGGGGTTACTGAGTTTTAGAGAATATTAGAAAAAAACTACTATTAAGGAGAGAGAAGAATAAAAGAGTAAGAATTAAGAAGACAGAAGATAATGATTGACATTGATCTTCAAAGATTTAAATGCAAAGGCAATAAAGCCACTAGGATGCAAAGGGGTTACTGAGTGTTAGAGAATATTAGAAAAAACTACTATTAAGGAGAGAGAACAATAAAAGAGTAAGAATTAAGAAGACAGAAGATAATGATTGACATTGATCTTCAAAAATTTAAATGCAAAGGCAATAAAGCCACTAGGATGCAAAGGGGTTACTGAGTGTTAGAGAATATGAGAAAAACTACTATTAAGGAGAGAGAACAATAAAAGAGTAAGAATTAAGAAGACAGAAGATAATGATTGACATTGCATTTAAATTTTTGAAGATCAAAGGCAATAAAGCCACTAGGATGCAAGGGGTTACTGAGTGTTAGAGAATATGAGAAAAACTACTATTAAGGAGAGATAACAATAAAAGAGTAAGAATTAAGAAGACAGAAGATGATTGACATTGATCTTCAAAAATTTAAATGCAAAGGCAATAAAGCTACTAGGACACAAAGGGGTTACTGAGTGTTAGAAAATATGAGAAAAACTACTATTAAGGAGAGAGAAGACTAAAAGAGTAAGAATTAAGAAGACAGAAGATAATGATTGACATTGCATTTAAATTTTTGAAGATCAAAGGCAATAAAGCCACTAGGATGCAAGAGGTTACTGAGTGTTAGAGAATATTAGAAAAAACTACTATTAAGGAGAGAGAAGAATAAAAGAGTAAGAATTAAGAAGACAGAAGATAATGATTGACATTGATCTTCAAAGATTTAAATGCAAAGGCAATAAAGCCACTAGGATGCAAGGGGTTACTGAGTGTTCGAGAATATTAGAAAAACTACTATTAAGGAGAGAGAAGAATAAAAGAACAAGAATTAAGAAGTCAAAAGATAATGATTGACATTGCATTTAAATTTTTGAAGCTCAAAGGCAATAAAGCCACTAGGATGCAAAGGGGTTACTGAGTGTTAGAGAATATTAGAAAAACTATTATGAAGGAGAGAGGACAATAAAAGAACAAGAATTAAAAAGATAAACGATTGACATTGCATGTAGTTGTTTGAAGATCAAATGCAATAAAGCCATTAGGATGCAAGCAGTTACTCAATGTTAGAGTATATAAGAAAAACTATTAAGGTGAGAGGACAATAAAAGAACATGTATTAAAAAGCAGAACATAACAATTGACATTGCATTTAAAGGCAATAAAGCCACTAGTAAACAAGGGGTTACTGAGTGTTAGAGAATATGAGAAAAACTTCTATTAAGGAGAGAGGGGACCATAAAAGAATAAGAAGACAGAAGATAATGATTGACATTGTATTTAAATTTTTGATCAAACTTGACTGGGAATTAAGAAGCGGGAAGAAAGTTCAACGAACAAGATGTGTGATAGAAGAAACTGTTAACATAGAACTTACAGTTACATCTAGCCATTTCAGCTATAAAATGCTGAGACCTAGCTGCCAATCTAGTACTATACTTAAATTCATAAAAGTCCAAGTACCAAAGAGGAAAGTTCATCAGAACAATTACTATGAAAGTATTTATACAAAAGGCACAGAGAAGCTACATTACAGCACTGGCAAAGGGACTGAAGCTGAGATGCCAGTTCAGGACCAATAACATTGCAGATTCTTTTGATATAGCAGGAGAACCAAACCAGATATGACAGCAATATTCAAAACAAGGACAAATGATAGACTTATAAATATATAAGATAGATTCTGGCGAGAGAAAATTGTCTTACATGACACAGTGAACCAACTTTTTAGTTGCAGATTAAGCAACTGATTATCTTTCCACTTCATGTCAGCTGAAAATGTTAGTCCAAGAAGGTGCAATGAGTCACTTTTCTGGAGGTTAGCATCAGCCATGCTGATAGAAGGTAAAAAGCTTTTTTCAAATGATTAAAAGAGAACAGTTTCATTTTTGATGCTTTAAAATTAACAAGACATTTCTTGCCCCATTTAACAACAGATTGTAGGTCATTTTTTAGATCAGCTAATTGCCATACTAAGTGTTTAAATAATTTTTTTTTTAAATCTTTACTAAAAATATTTTTAAGAAATTTATTTTGCATTTTCTTGCACACATGAAAAGTAAGATTTTTCTTTAAAAGCCAAATAGAATAAAATATTTAAATGTGTAGTATTTGTGAAGAAAACCTTTAAAATTCTGTATAAATTAAGATCTCGTTAAACAAGTAAAACAGAGTCAAATTATAATGGCCACATTATCAAAACATATAAAACTGACTCCCAAGAGGATGCTTCAATGACCACTACAATCTTAACCTGTTCAAGTCTGAGGTTAACCATTATCTTCCACACAAATCCACATAAGCTGTACTTCTTACTTCATAACCCTCTACCTTGAGTCGCCCTCATGCCATGCATAGGGTGAACATCACTGTTAAAAAAAATGTATTCTATTAATCTGTTTCAGATGAATTCATATTCATTTAAAATATATCATATTATTAATCTACACAGTTTTAAGCATATGTAATTAAATTATTTGAAATTTCTATATAAAGATAATTGCTTTATTTATTTAGGGCTAACACATATCATGCCACACCCCCTTGAATCTGATACAACCCTGCCCCCAAATCTATGATACCTCCGAATCTATGATACAACATCACCCACTCTACATTTTTTTTTTTTTTAGCATTTCACCCCAAGCAAGGCGGGAAGCCACTAGCACGCAAGGGGTTACAGAGAGTTGGAATGAGAGCAAAGAGGATAGAGATAGAGGAAAGGATGAAGAGAAGGATAGGGGATAGATCAAGGTATCTGGAGATGTCGATTGACATCACATTTGAATAGTTGGAGATTATAGCTATCATGGAAACAGGAAAAGAGGGGGAGTTCCACAGGCGAGAGGTGCGAGACATGAAGCTATTGGAGTAGAAGAGACGGCTACATTTAACGGTTTCAACAGTGAAAGGGTGAGAGCGAGATGCCAGCCTAGTAGAACGCTTAAATTCATGAAGTTTGGGAACCAGCGAAAGCAGCTCCTCGGAGTAGTTACCAAGAAAGTATTTGTGAAAAAGACAGAGGGAGGCAACGGCTCGTCTGTGAGAGAGTGACTGCAGACGAAATTCCAGACCAGGGCCAATTACGTTGCATATCCGTCTCTGGATCTTATCAAGAACTTGAGACAAATGTAAGGGGCATCAGACCATATATGGCAGCAATACTCCATGCAAGGGTGAATGGTTGATTTGTAGATTTGAAGGATCGACTTGGGCAAGCAAAATTTCCTGGCACGGCACAGGGTGCCAACTTTCTTTGCAGTGGACGAAGCTATTGACTCAATGTATTTGTTCCATCTCAGGTCAGCAGACAATGTGAGACCGAATAGTCGCAAAGAGGTGCTCTCATGGAGTTGAGCATCAGACATTCTAATGGGAGGCAGGGTGAGTAATAAAGAGCAGTTTTGTTTTTGAGGCATTAGTTAACCAGCCAATTCCTGCCCCAGTCCACAACCAATTGGAGGTCCTTTTCGAGACAAACGAAAAGGACCTCCAAACAGTTGTCTCCATTTTCATAAGGTATTCACACAAAATACAAATTTTATTGTAACCTGATTATGTACAGTAATGCAATTCAACCAGAAGCATTGAAAATAAATCCAATGAATCTAAATACAAATTAGAGACATATCATAATAGATCATTCCATCTTTAATGAATCTCAATTTTTATACGGTAGTATTCATATAAAATACAAATTTTATTGTAAACTAATTATCTACAATAATAGATCATATGCAATATAGGTGAACAGTTCAGCTAGAAAAATTGGAAATAAATACAGTGTATCTAAATACAAATTAGAGACGATGTCATAATAGATCATTCCAACTTGAATAAATAAACAATGTTTTGCAGCAATTTTTAACATCAACTTGATATTTTTTTTATTAAAAAGTTGACAAATTTTTCAAACATTCAGTATTGCGAATAAAAAATAATGAATTTTATATAGTGTTTATTTTTTTTTTATAATGTTTATTTTATATAGTGTTTATTTTATATAGTATTTATAGCATGACCAAGACAAATTCATGGATTTGAACACGAAAAAAGACCCCAGAATGTGACGTTGAAATCTACAAAACTTTTTTATCCTTTAATAGACATTTGCGCTTAGTTTAATTTGTATCATATGTGAGTAGAAAAAGATAAATGTTGATAAGACAGGAAGGGTCAAAATACTGTCCAGGGTCTAGACTCAGGCTTGCCACCCTCTCCCCCAGTCAAGGATTTCAGGGGTGGTATGAAGCAGCTCTGGTGATATTTGAACATGAGTACCCTATGCTAATTTTTGTATGATAAAAATAGAAATATAATTATTATTATTATCAGGAAAATGCATATACAATCATCATTGTTATCATCCACATCAGTCACATAAAAGGTTGTAGTTGTTGTTGGGTCTAGGGTCACCAATTGTCCCACAAAATGCAGGATGTTGAAAAATGTGTTCCATGTCAAGGTCATATTTTTGTCCAGCATTTTTAGAATCAACGATTCTTTGTTTAAATTGAACATAAAGTTTGCTTTTTTTTTAAGATGCACTTTATAAATTTGCCTGTCTGCCCCATCTCCACTTTCTTTCACTTTAGCAATTCCTATTGCTGAAAAATACCAAAGTGATTTAATTCAGCTTTGCAAGTTTGTGGGCTCCCAGCTAAGAACTATCCACAGAATCTGTAGCAACCCAAGCGAAAAACCTGAGTTTTGCTGTCCTGCATTTTTCTTTCAGAGAGTTAGCAATGCTAGTATGCAGCTGTACACCGTGAACAGTTCCATATCAATGTTGAAAGCAAGAGAGTCATTCATTCAGGTATAGCATGTCTTGGGCGAGTAGACATGATAGAGACCATTCCTCTCCATTTGGGGTCTCAACTTTAGTCACTTTCTCACTGACATAATATGGCTTCCCTCTGTCTTTTCTATAAATATTTTCATGGCACCTGCTCTGATGAGATATTTTCACTGATGCCCTGAGTGCATGAATTTAAGCATGCTACTACATTGGCATCTAGCTTCTTCTCTCACACTTCCCAACAGTGGAACTCCCTTCCTCTTACTTGCTTCCCTTATAAATATAATCTTCATAAAAATTTAAATGTAGCATCATCGTTATCTTCTGATGCCTTGATACCCATTCTTCATTTTATCCTCCTCCATTCTTCTTTTTATCCTTTACTCAACCCCACCATATACCTAGTCTTTTTGCTTACTTACACTCTCTGTAGGCCTTGTGTACTAGTGGCACTCCTGCCCTGCTTGGGGTGAAAAGATTAAAAAAAAATAGCAGAACTACTGCTGATGTTTACCTTTGTCAGAGACATCAAAAGAACCTGCTACCCTAATTGTTGTCTAAGAAGCACTTTTCCCAATGTTCTGTGTCAACACTACATTGACATCACATATAGCAATGGAGCCCAGTCTACCCCACTGACCACCCACAGGATATTTCAACAGCACTTTCATAGTTCTTGTTTTTGATGATCCTGCCAAGTGTCCAGCCACCCTCTTCACCAGAAAAGTCTAGTGAGGAGAACCAGTTTAGTTGCTAATAACCCTATTATGTGACTGGTAGTATTGAGTTACATGGTACCCATAACACTCATACAGTGACCTGGTATAATATATATATTGATCTGCAGTACAAAATTCTGGAGAAAAAAAAAACTACTAAGACATATCACTCTATTAATTGAACTATGTACTTAGTTCATGTCACGTGAACTGGAAAACACTTACAACAAAAGAATTTGTGGATTTACCAAATTACAAAATTCATATAAAAAAATTCTCACTTGAAATATTTGAACTTTAGTGTTGCGACTTGCATGTTCCAATATTATATAACCATTAATAAATAACTCATTCTTAAAAAAACACCTTTCAGTCTACAACACATTTATTTCATCTTCGAGTTTTGATTTTAAAGCAAAAAATTACAGCCTGAGGATGGGGACATGAAGTTCTTGAAAGTACTTGCTGCTCTAAAAAAATACACCAGATCCATCTGACAACAATTTTATACATAAGGTTCGCATCATTCAGTGGATTGATAGTAGTTTAATGCTTATATTAAGTCTGTTAGCGAAGAGTATTCGCCATTAATTGCATGAATATTGCTAATTGATTCAATGTATTTCTTTATAATATATATATATATATATATATATATATATATATATATATATATATATATATAAAACTAATAAAAATAGCATTTGTTACTTAATAAATTTATTTTGATGAATATAAGACTGACTACATAGACTGGCAATGTTGTCAGTCTGATGAGAGGAATATTACTGACAATGGACTTTTAAGGTTTTTTTTCCTAATTATTCTTATAATTTGCTCTGTATCATACACTGAGCTCTCATATGGATTGAAAAGTCCTCTTTGAAATAATCCCTACCAATTACAATTTGGTATTATATATATATATATATATATATATATATATAGAGAGAGAGAGAGAGAGAGAGAGAGAGAGAGAGAGAGAAATATTCTTTGGATTAATGTCCTCCTTGGAATTATTCCTACCAATTACCAATTGGTATTATATGATGATGGACTCTCCCGTCGAACCCGACATATGAGGGTCAGGCAGATCAGTTCCCAGAAACTGAAAGCCCGACACCGACACATGAGATTTGATTATAGTGGTGAAGGATTTGTGCAGGGCCATCCACACTTTTTGGAGGGACGAATACAGGGACCTGGTGCACTGAGTGCCACAAGGTCCCCAAACGACCCTCTGCAGGTTTTGAATTCAGAGTTGTCCTTCTCCTAGACCAGTTGCCATCCAAGACTATAGAACCCAGTCTGTCCTGCTATTTACCCATAGTTGGAGGGAGAAGAAGAGGATTCACACCTTTCCCAAGGGTATTAGCGCGTAAGTGAATGTAATGGAATCGACTGGAATTCGAACTCGGCTCTCCAATTCCTCAATCCAAGCCGTTATCCATTACTCCACCGTGCCTCCTCATATTGGTATATATATATATATATATATATATATATATATATATATATATATATATATATATATATATATATATATATATATATATATATATATATATATATATATATATATATATATATATATATATAAAGAGAGAGAGAGAGAGAGAGAGAGAGAGAGAGATAGTGAGAAATATTCTTTGGATTAATGTCCTCCTTGGAATTATTTCTACCATTTACAAATGATATATATATATATATATATATATATATATATGACTCCAAAGTCAAACCTCAGACAAACCTTTTTGTAATTTGTACTGATCAGAAGGTTTCAGCAACTGACTGGCAATTTTCTCATTTTAACTTTTCTTTATACTAAGTTTGATGTAATTAATTCATGCACTATTTGGGATGGGCTTATTATTGGCATTAGGTTGAATTTATTCCTCTTTTGTATGTGTGTGTGTGTGTCTGTTCGTGTGTATGTGTGTGTCAAATGTTATGGCTATTCCTTTTTTTTGCGTGCATGTGTTTGTGTTTGCGTACATGTGTACATATGGATATGTATGTATGTGTCAAATGTTATGGCTATTTCTCCTTTTCTTGTCTCCACATGCTCTCTCTCTATTCCTTTTCCTACTTTTTCAACACTCTCTCTCTCACTCTCCATATACATGTGTGTGTGTTTGTTTGTATGTGTTCATGTGTGTGTGTGTTTATATGTGTTTGTATATATATATATATATATATATATATATATATATAAATAAATATAAAAGTGAACATTGAAGCTCAGAGGCAACAGGCTGTTTCATGCTAGGCACAATCATCAGGCCACGAATGTTGGATTTTTCCTAGACTATTTATATATATGGGTCAGTGGTGCATTCTGGCAGTTATTTTTGGAAGTGGCTTGTTTGATTTTTTATTTGTTTGGGTTAATTTATTTGTTTTTCATTTTCATTTTGTATTATTTATTAATAGCTTATTGAGCTCAGATCATTTATTTAGTAATTTATTTTGGTCTGGGAAGGTAATAATAGCTATTTTTTCCTCCAAGCAAAGTTTGCAGGTTTTTGATTGATTGTTGTAGGCTGATGATCTTTTCCTTATTTTCCATATTTTTGGTGTGATTTGTGTTTTGTTTTTAATTTCACAGGCACAATGCTTTCCAAGTATATCTGGGAAATTGAAAAGAAAACACAAATCGATCTGAGCTCATCTCAAAATGCAAACATGGAAACAAATTTTTACTACATTACTTAAAAATCGAAAACTGAAATGAATAAATACAAATAAACAAAATAATATAAAAAACAAGTAAAATAAATTAACCCAAACAAATAATAAATAAATTAACAAACCAATCCCACCAAAATAACCATTAGAATAGACTACAACAACCAATCCAAAAATTGGACGTAAAAATAGCTATAACTACTATATAACAATAAAAAAACATTAATATGTTACTCAAAAATCGAAAACCAAATTGTGTAAATAAAAATATACAAAATAAAAAATAAGTATTTAAATAAAATACAAATAAAAATTAATCCAAATAAATAAATAAATAAACAAATTAACAAATTGCTCCAGCTAAAATAACTGTTAGAACTAATAAAAATAAGCACAAATAAGCAAAAACAAGTAAAAATTATAAATCCAAATAAATAAATAAATTAAAAACTGTCCTCCCACCAAAATAACACAATAGACTACAGTAAGCAATCCAATCATTTAACCAATAAATAACCTTAATTATCGTCCCAGACCAAGACTAACTATTAGCGACCTAATTTTTTTTTACTACATTAATAAATAATACAAAATGAAAATGAAAAACAAATAAATTAACCCAAACAAATAAATAAACAAATAAGCTACTCCCGCAAAAATAACCACCAGAATAGATTACCTACAATGCACCACTGACCCATATATATAAATAGTCATGGAAAAATCCAACATTCATGGCCTGACGATTGCACCTAGCATGAAACAGACTGTCGCCTCTAAGTGTTGACATTCTAAATGTTTATATTTACACACGCTCTATCTCTGATATTGAGCACTTTATCCTATAAATATAGCACACTGTAAAACTATATTTCTTCATATATATATATATATATATATATATATATATATATATATATATATATATATATATTATAAGCACACACACTTTTGTTTTTAATAATGGACATTGGAGTAAACATATTGTTGCCACATATACCATTTATAATTATGTAATGTAATAAAATCTGTGCATATACAATGGCAGCAGGCAAAGTTTATTTTCAATGTTCCATTTTGGTTTTTACAAATCTTATTCATTACAATAGCCTACATAATTCAAATGAACTAAATTCTATTGTTCAACAAACTTTCAAAATGTTATCAACTAGACCATATTCCCAAAATCTTTATTCCGTTATTTGTTTGTTAAAATACTAATTTTAGGAAGTGAATTGGGTAGAGGTTTTCAGCACTCCCATGTATTCTTGAGAAAAAATTTGCCAAATTATGTCATTTATGTAACTTTTGTTAATTCATCCACATGATAAGTTATTGAAAGTTACATCTTTTTATATTACAATTTAATATTTTTTATATTATGTTTTTGGCTAGTTATTTAGGAAAGATTTTCCCATGTGTCCAATCAGAGCCAGATACTGTCATTTAAATATTAACAATAATAATAATTTCATCATCTTACTAATAACAATATCGTCTTATGATAAATAGTTTCAACATCTTACTAATAAAATCTCATGTTACTCATAATGAATTCATTTTCTTACTACTTATATTTTTATTATCTTAATAATAATAATAATTCCATTACCATGTAACTATTAATAATTTGATAAGATTAATACAAATTATTTCATCATCTTTATTACAATAATTTCATTATCATGTTTCTATTAAAAATTTCAAAATTGTATCAAGAGAAATTTTGTCTTACTATAAATAATTTAATCTTATTACGAATATTTTCACTTTACTAGTAATACTTTTATCATCTTAAAATGAATAAAACAATAATCTTACTATTAATGATTTTATCTCTTACTGTTAATAATTTCAGCATCCTATTACTAATAATGATTTCATCATGAACTCACTAATAAAATGCTTACATCATCTTACTAAAAGTAATAGCATGAAATGACTACAAATAATTTAAACATCTTTCTATGAATAATTTCATCATCTTAGTAATATTAATTTCCTCATTTTATGAATAATTTCTCCATCTTACTACTAATAATTTCATCATCCTAAAACAAATAATTTCATCATTCTACTATTAATAATTTCATCATGTTACTGTTAATAATTTCATCATCTTATTACTAATAATAATTTCATCTAATAATATTTTTATCCCTTTGTGGTGATTACATCAGCTCATTACAAATAATTACATCAGCTTACTATTACTCCATTGTATTATTATGAATAATTTCAGCATTTAATGATAATTTCAGCACCTCATTACAAATAATTTCATTATATGACAAATAATAATTACATAACTTATTACTCTGAATTTTATCATCTTACTGATAAGTTCATTAACTTACACATAATAATTTCATCTTACTATACATAATTTTGTCACCTGAATAAAAATAATTTCATCACCTTACTATGATTAATTTCATCTTGAATTCACTCATAAAATTATTTCATCATCATACTAATACTAATAGCATCAAATTACTACAAATAATTTAAACATCTTTCTATGAATAATTTCACCATTTTTCTATGAATAATTTCATGATCTCACTGATATTATTTCATCATCCTATGAATAATTTCTTCACTTTACTAATATCATTTTATGATATTATTAACAATAATTTCATCATATAATGATGATAATTTCATCATTTTATTACAAATACCTTCATCTTACTAATAATAATTTCATCATATAATGATGATAATTTCATCATTTTATTACAAATACCTTCATCTTACTAATAATAATTTCATCATAAGCTTACTAATATCTTCATCATTTTACTATAATTACATCATCTTACAAGGAATAATTTCACCATCTATTTATAATTACTGTAATAAACTTACTAATAGGTTCAGAATCTTGATACATATTTCTTCATCTGAATAACAATAATTTCTGCATCTCATTACAATTTCATCATGTTACTACCTTAATAATTTAATTTAATCATGTTAATACTAATAATTTTATTATATTACTACTAACAAATTTTATCATATTTCTACTAGTAACTGTATCAGAACTTACTAATTTTACTTACTAAATTTCATCATCTTACTATAAATTATTTATTAATTTTACTAATAATGTTTAATTAATAATTTAATAATAAATAAAAATTCCATCATCTTACCACAAATACCTTTATTAAATTACTAGTACCTATTTTCTTATCTTACTAAATTTAATAATTACATCATCTTTGAATAACAATTTCACCATTTTACTAATAATAATTTCATCCATTTATTTCATCAATCATATGAGAAACAATTTCATCTAATAATAATTTCATCTTACTTTCATAGTAATTTCATCATCTTTTTATGGATAAGTTCTTAATCTTAGAAATAATAAATTCAGCATCATATTCATAATTATGTCCTTTTAATAATAATAATTTCATCTTCTTACAATTAATGACCTTATCAGATTTCTTATAATAATTTCAACATCTTACTATAAATAACATTATTATCTCACTAATAATATTTTCATCATATTGTAAATAATAATTTCATATTGATGTTACTTTATAATTTCATCATTTTACTATGAATAATTTCATCATCTAATCATAATTTAATCTTTCCACAAATAATTTAATTATCTTTTCATCACCATACAATGAATAATTTCATATAAATTTTATCATATTATTAGAAATAATTTCCTTGTGTTACTGATAATTTCATTCCAGTTTTACTAGTAATAATTTCAGCATCTTACAACAAAAGATTCCATCATCTTACTAATAATACTCTCATTCCTTTACTATGCTTTACTAATCAACTCCTTGAATAATATATTACTATTAATAATTTTACTATCTTTCTACAAATACTTTCATTGCCAAATAATTTCATTATCTTACTTATAATAATTTCAGCATCTCTTACTGTGAATAATTTCATGATGTTAAAAGGAATAAATACATTATCTTACTAATAAAGATTTTATCATTTTAATAATATTAATTTTATCATTTTACTATGAATGATTTCATCAAATGCCATCAATGTTTTCATCATCTTATAAATAATTTCATTAAATTACTGATTACATCATCTTACTGCATTTAATTTCATCATCTTACAAATAATAACTGATAGAACAGCTAGGCAGTGAATGCTAGACAATCACCTCATAGATGAAGAAGAGATCTGAATCAACAGAAATGTGGCTCTACAGAAAGATGATAAGAATACCATTGACTGAACATGTGAACAATGATAAAGTTTTAGAGAAAATGGAAAAAAGAACACTTATATTTTACATCAAGAAGAAATAGTTGAAAATTCTAGCAAACATAATGAAGAAAGAGGGCTTGGAAAATTTGATACTCACAGGATAGATTGAAGGTAAGCAGGACATATATATTAGTGCTCTATTTTACATTTCTTTAAAAGTGCTTTCTAATACACAACAAGAAATTGGAAAATCAGTATATATACAAAAATACATAACATAAAATTTAATATTAGAATTTAAAAACTTCAACAGATAGAATTTAAGAATTTGAATAATTTGGTAAAGAAAAAGAATGGAATAATTTCAAACTGTCAGTGTACTGATGCATTACTTTTAAAATATGTCAAAAGAACAATAAATCTTGAGAATGCTATGAAAAAAAGGTCCCCCACTTTGATAATCACCAAGTATGAAAAAAAAACTGTAAATGTGTAATGGATGACTACACATTTCCAAGTTTACTCATCTGCTAGGGTAGCTAGCTAATCCCTGTTGCAGACATTTATTCTGACACATATTTTGTGTTTCTTCAATATCCACTATGCCAACGTGTTGTCTATATTGCAATGGCACTGAGCTAGCTTTAGTTACAGTTTCTTGGGGAAGTGCACAACCTGGCCTGATCAGTAGTTGAATAAGGTTAGTATTCTCAAAACATCAGTCACAATGACTCATGACTTTGTACTAATACAGCTCACAACAGCCTCCAAACAGTTTTGATTCCCAAATTATTCTTATATAACATGGAACAATCAATGATATCATTTTTGGGCACTTTCCAATGATATCATATACTGTAATTCAAACCCCGTTCTCATGGTAATAATCTAATAATCTAACCTTATACACACACACACACACACACACACACACACACACACACACACACACACACACATACATACACACACACACATATAATTTTTTTATACTAATATTAACCCAATATATAAATAATCATTATCATTTAAATTTTTATTTATTACCTTTTCTTCCTAAACTGCTAAATGTTCCAAGGGCTGAAAAAGGAAATATAAAATACTTGAGATAATTAAAAATATCTAATTCTTTAAATGGTCATCTGAGAAACAAAAGTACTTATATATATTTTTATATATATATATCAATTTTCATTCAATACAAAGTACAAGAGCCACTCAAGGTAGAGTGTTACTGCGAGGTGTTTTATGAGTTTAAGAGAACATATGAAGTATAGTTTATGGGGATATGTAGGAAGGATAACGGTTAAGCCTACAAGTGAATTGGTTAAGATTCAAGTGAGGAGTAGGAAAACGTCACATCGGGAGTTTGTTCCTCAAAGTAGCAGTTCTTGAGAAGAAGCTGTCTGTATGGGACTTCTTCCTTACTAATGGAACACAAAGAGAATGGGATTGATTCAGCCTTGTGTATGTGGCATTATGGGTCTCATGTGTAAAGATCAAGGCTGATGGAACCAAGGAATATGGCTCTTCAGAATATTTACGATGGAAATAGCGACAGACTAGTGTTTCGTCTATGGCAAAGTGACTGTAGGGTGGGAAATAATTCATCACCCACAAGGCCGTATAGATGCCTTTGAACTTTATCAAGACAGGCAAGTGATAACTGGGTAACTCCAACTCAGATATGGCAGCAAAAATCTAGTTTGGGTCTGACCTGTCTCTATCTTGTGTATACTAATGACCTGTCTCTATCTTGTGTATACTAATGACCTGTCTCTATCTTGTGTATACTAATGACCTGTCTCTATCTTGTGTATACTAATGACCTGTGTCTATCTTGTGTATACTAATGGGCGTCAGATACTTATTGGAGGGGGGCTACAATGAACTGATCATTTTACCAGCATCTTTACCAATACATCATATATATCTGTCTATATTTCTGTGATGAGGTATTGTAACTATTTACACTATTTACATTGTTCGGACTGTTGCCCTCATCTTTATTATCATGTTCACAACATTTCGGCCATTGTACACTCCAGCCTTCATCAGGATATGTTTATATTTCTGAGATAAGCTATTGTAATTTACATTATTTACATTGTTCAGATTGTTGTCTTCATCTTTATTATGATGTTCACAACGTTTTGGCTGTTGTACACTCCAGCCTTCTTTAGGTGATTAGAAACTGAAACCTTTATTTCATCCACTGAGGAAAATTGTTCTAGTTCCATGTGCCATACCTCTTCGGGGTGTCTCAGTTATTTCCCTTTAACTCAACTCTCCAAATTTTTTGTTCACTTGGACATATGGCCCAGTGGATAAAAGCATTGTTTGGATCAAGTGACTTGACCAAAAAAGTTGTGAGTTCAATACCTACATTTTAATCTCCTTGAGAGAAACCCATCCACCATGATAGGTGAAAGTTCAGGGTCAGCATGGTGGAATGTTACTAGTTTAATCTTAGACATATTGAATTTTACAAGCCAGTTTTTCCCTTACCAGGGCTAGGTCATAGGAGAGAACAATGTTTGGCAAATGAATGAAAAAGTGGAAAAAAATCTATGTAATATGTTTTGTCCCCTAGAACAGAGATTCTTCCTTTTCTTCATTGTGGTCCCCATTTTTTGTGTCAAAAGATTTCAGGCCCAAATGAGTACAAATAGAAATTCCATATAACAGGAAATAACATTTTATTTACAAGAGCAAAATGTAGTAGAAAATATAAATCCTGACTAATGTCTCCAAGCCCATTTAAAATATTTCTCAGGCCCACTTTAGGGGCTAAGGGTCCACATTGAGAATCACTGCTCTCAAAGAACTATATTGAACTAAATTAGGTACCTCCAAAGAATCAATGCCTAAAGTTTAACATGAATTTTTAAAATTGAAGCTTTTATTTTAGATTTAATTTCAAGCTAATAGATTAAATTTAATATTTCCAATGGGTAAAATACTTTATTGTATTTCAAAATTAATTTAGATTGATTGGAAGGAGTTTTTATTTTTAAATTACTAAAACTGCTAATTTTATTGCCATTTTTAGTTATCTGTCAGCACAATGTAATTTTCTTTATGAAAAAATCTTTCAAAAATAAAACATACTTTTCTGAAACTTTATTTGAGGAATATTTAATGCTTAATTAATCTGAACTGAAAAAAATATTTCTTATTTTTAGTTTTAAATATTGCAGAAAGCATTTTTAATATGGAGGTATATGTTTATTTAAAGTGTTGATGTGTTGACTGCTTGACTGACAGACAGAAGTTTATCTAATTTTTTTCTATAGAGTGCATATCATTAAAAATTACTTGAAGAACATAATTGGAGTACCTTTTTTTATATAATTTTTAACTACCCAGTAATCTTAAAACATTTTGAAAATATTCTCTGTTGTCTAATGTTGTTTTTTTTTTAATTTTAGTTAACTTTAGTTTTCAATTTATAATAGTTATCACCCTTATTTTCTTAAAATGTTGTTTATGGAAGTCCATATTTTAAAAAATTGACACATTTATACAAACAAATTAAAATTAAAAATTGTTTTTAAAATATTTTGTTTGTAGTAAGCTTTTCTACTTATAATTAGTAAATATGATTTTTACTTAATAACAATATCTCCTAACCTGTACAAATTAACACAGAAATTTAAAACTTTATAAATTTTAAAACTTTATAAATTATTCTAATTAAAATTTTGAAAAATAAAAACAATTCTTGTAAAAATTCATTATTGATCAAAAAAAGGTTTTTTTTTTGACAATATTGTCCATAATATATATTATTCATAAAAGCAATTAAAATGTTTTTTAATTAAATAATGTATTAGTTTTATTGTATTTTTTAATTTATGATTTAGAACAGATTTTTTGTAAACTCGTGTCCCTGTTTTACAAAAAAAGTTCAGAGTTCCACAGAGTCTACATATGACTAATATAAACATTAGGTAGTACAAAAATTCATTTCACAAAATTTCATAGAATGAATTAAGTGTGTGGTAATAGATGTAAAAAAAATATTTTTGTCAAAATTTTCTAAAAAAGAAAGATTTCTAAAATAATAATATTCTAAAATGATAATTTCTAAAATAATTTCATTCATTTGTGAATAAGTCCTGAAATGTTCATTAAAATCTGACAGTTATTTGATTTTTGCAAGAATTTCCAAATCAATGTTTTTTTTTACTGCAAAAAAATTTCCCATACTAATTCATGGACCTCTGTTGATGAAAAAAAAAAAACTAAAAGTTTTTACCAAAATTTCAAACATTTTAAAAAGGATCAAAAAATATAATTTAATGATCAAAAAATCCTTTGGTCTTTCCTCTTAATAATAACATAAATATTTTGATGATAAAACTTGGATATTTTTTCATCATGGTATGCATTTTTAGTAAATCTGTGGAGGTATCTAGACTAAAGTTTTTCATTGATGGAATTATATATATGTAGGAAGGAGATATATATATATATATATTCAACACCAAGAGTCTATTGTATATGATGATTTCGTAATGCCATGCTTTGAATGCCCGACCTGCACTAGGGTGTGCAAGTCCAGGTCAAGCCTGACAAGGCATATGATAGGGCACATTGGAAGTGATGATGATCAAAGTCTAACACTTTCGCCCCAGCCCCTCAACCTCCGACGTCTTACTCTCTGGGTTGAGGTGTCTACTCGGTCTTAACCAAACTTAAGAGAGTGACCATAGGTCCCCTGAGCATCTGTAGATCATTCGACCGGTCCACTGGTTTAATCCTGCTTCCTTCCCACATTGTGTTTATTTTGATTCAGAAAGCAGAAGTGATGGTCATCCATTCACGGTCGACTGAAGATGTAGACACGGCTGGAGAGTCTGTGCTAAGAAATTTAGAATGTACCAAAAAAATATATATATCTGCAGGAAGCCGGACAAACAACTACTCAATGATTGAATTGTTAATATCTTTTATATAGAAGAAAAGAATAGTATAGAAAAGAAACGGGTTACAGAAAAGAAAATAATTGACATAAAAACTCATACACTGGATTCTAGACACAGAGAGGGTGGGTTGTGATTAGCTTGTTGAACGATATACGACTCTTGCGATGGAGAGATAAAGATTTCTGTATTCGGCTTAAAGTTTATAGTGTGTCCCTCCTCGGCGGTAGTAACAGTAGTAGTAATCTTTGTGGTAGCAGAAGCATCGGTACTTATATTAACAGTACATGTTAGCGGGGGTTTTGTTCCAATCCTTGACGTCACTTCAAGTCTCCAACCTCTCTCTACCCAGCTTGACTGCAATTGATGGCAGACGAGCCAACCACTCTTTGATTATCGTAGCTTGTTCGACGTTTCCATTTCCAGTGATAGTAATAACAGTAGCAGTAGTAGTCGTAGATGTTGGAGGAGTAATTTTCTTTTTCGTACTTATATCAACAAAATATGTTAGCGGGCGTTTGGTTCCAATCTCTGATGTCGCTTTCAGTCTCTGAGCTCTCTCTACCCAGCCCGACTGCACTCGACGGCAGACGAGCCAACCACCATGTCAACAGATTTCTGTGTGCATTTATATAGATAAACCTGGCTGATCATAAATCGACCCTTGGTCTGCACATGATTATAACAAGTGCTGCCTATAGCCCAAAACCATGTGAGTTTCAAAGTTCCTCATAGCTTTAGTAAGCTCTATTTCAAATTTTAACCGATAAAAATTATTCCGATCATTTTCATTGTCTTTGTAATGACCCAGTTCCAATGGGCTAGATTAGATTTCTCACCCGTAAACAAAATTGCTCTGATCTAATTTCACTACCTAGTTTCACTCCAATTTCAATAAAAAAAATATATGTGTGTATGTTTCCCAAACTCTCTCTGTTACAAAAGTCAACTTCCACCACCCCAGAGATGAATTTGATATGCAACATATGTAACAAGAAATGCAGATCAACGGCTGCCTTTACGTGCCACTGTCATTCACACAACCGATGAATGCAGTGTTGTTGGGGTGGGGGAGTTTAAGTGAAGGGCTTGACATGTCAGTGATGGTCATACTCGCTTTGTGAGTCAACAACCAACACCATATATATTCAAACATGTTTCATTGAATAATATAGAAAAATATATTATGTCTCTTTATATAGTAATCCGTTTTAGTTCTCTAATTAGCTTTTTGACGTTAAGTTGAAACTCATCAAGGAAGGTGCCGTTTATTTTGTTAACCCATGTACATTTGATATCCTCTAAAGACACATTCTTGTTCACCTTCACAATACAGAAAAATACTTGTTGACAACACCAATATACTATACTATGAAAATAATAAACAAAAATCCTTGAGGCTCTATAGAAGCAACCAACCAACACTGAACAACATTTATTATAAGTATAGTACCAATGTTTTAAAGTGTATTTGACCAACATTTAATGCCATTTGCATTTTTTACTATCTCTGGTTAGCTATCTTATATTGTGGACACTTGTTTACAAAAACAAAAAAAAGCACCATAGCTAAAATGGTTAATTTTAAAATAATTATAACAGAACATGTTCACACGTGTTTAAAAAATCACCATCACAACGATTACAGTTACATTAGGTTTATCTTTGCAATTCACCTCTGAGGATGATCACAGAGGAGTTCAAAAGTACTTGGGTTAACAAAAACTATGGTGCTTTCCTTGAATTTCAACATAACACCAAGAAGATAATTAGAAAACTAGAAAGGAATATTATGAAATAAATAGACATAATATGTTTATATTATTCAATGAAACATGCGAGAATGAAGATATGCTGTCCATATATATATTTTCTCTTTTTCTTTATATAGTTATTTGTCCATCCCACTTCCTAATCAAGATATAACTTCCGTTAACAGATTTAAAGTGTCAATGTCTAGATTTCAGCGAAAATTTAAATTTGAAACAATAGAAATATTACATCTAACTCAGTGCTGTCTCTCTAGCCCCCTACACTGCCCCCACTTCGTGAGTTTCCTTATTATTGCCCGTCATAAATGTGTAAATTTATTTTCATTTTTCATTTCAACATTTGGAAATAAATCTGATGATCCACTGTCCTTTAAAAGGGCTGTGGTGAAATAATTTATTATATAGAACCTTAAAGCAATCTGTTTTTATTTAAAAAAAAAAAAAAAAATATATATATATATATATATATATATATATATATATATATATAGTGAGAGAGATAGAGAGAGAGAGAGAGATTATATTAGTGGTCAATATATATATATATATATATATATATATATATATATATATATATGTGTGTGTGTGTGTGTGTGTATCTATCTATCTATTATTATTATTCCATTATTATACACACACACACACACACAGTGCGATGGATAAATTGTCATCTAAAATATACAAAAATTAAAATACTATTTTAACAGATATATTTACCAAAATTACACAAAAATTTCTTGCAATATAAAAGAGTAAATTTATTCAATAAAATCACTATTGGCTTCAATCATGGCTTCCAGACAACGTTGGAATATCCTGCAACTCTTTTGGACGGTCTCCTTGTTTAAGTTGGTGAATGCTGCTATAATCCTTGCCTTCAGTTCATCTTTGGTGTTACAAGGAGTTTTGTTGGTCTCTCGATCAGCTGCACCTCACACATAATAATCAAGGAAGTTGCAGTCTGGGGAGTTAAGTGGCCAGATGTAAGGGGTGATGTGGTCACAGAAATTTCCAGTTGTAACATCAATTCCCAGATGCATTATGCAATTCTCGCACCTGTTGTATCAACACACAGTTTATTTGCAACAAAAATATGAGTGCTTGACTGAAATAATTCAGGATTAATAATTTGGATATATACAAGGTGTTTATGTTTGGTGTTAAGAATAATCAAGAGTGGTCTCCCCTTGTTTCATTACACGCCTCCTTGAGATAGCTATTTCTGTTTACTGGGACTATAAGAGGACACTAAACATGAATCTTGTGTTCTTATTTGAATAAGACTTTCTTAAAGCTTACACCTGCATACTTTTGTCATTACAGTTGGTTATATCTATATCAATGAGCGCAGTCACAGATTTATTTCTGTTTTTAGAGCTGTGTGCACAGTGCCTGCCATAGAGGTAAGATGCCTAGGACATCAATCTCTGTCAGAAAACTGTATAATGACTCAGACTTTGACAGGGGACTCCCTGTTGGGCCATCCAGTGAGTGGATTTGAACAGCATCAGTGCTGCTTTGCTCTGATGACTGTCCAACTTTTAAGTCTTTTTGCAGAGCAAGTTTTAACATAGAAAGCTCTTTGCTTAAAACATGAATGTTGAAAGTTGGTACATTTTTTAAATTTATTAAGAGATGTGTACAATTTTTTTTTTTAAATATTTCTTAAAAAATGTCACAGTATATGAAGTGTTCATATGAAAACAAAGTTATTTTTGTGAACCATTGCCATAGAAAAGTTTGCTTCTATTTTTTTAAGAATATTTAAGGGGATTGTAGTTCTTCAGTAGTTGATTCATATACAGTGTAACCCGGATATAAGAGACCCGGATATAAGATAAACCCGGATATAAGATAGATTTTCTCTGGTCCCAAATTAGAGCCTGTGTTAATGTATATATAACAGACCAAACCCGGATATAAGAGAAACCCGGATATAAGATACTTCTCCGGTCCCAAAAACTCTCTTATATCCGGGTTACACTGTACTCAGTAAAAGAGAAGGTAGACTTAGGTGTAGACTGTCCTGAATAACTCTCCGAGAACTGAGCAGTATCTGAAAAGTGCTCAGAGGTAGAAAAAGCAGAAAATGCAACTGCAATAGTTTGCTGGCCAGCAATGGTTTTTCTAATAATTCTAGAAATTTCATAAAATTATTAATGAGTAACATAAAAAAATAATAATATTTTTACAAAAATTTTCTAAAAAAGAAAGATTTCAGTAGTAACTTCATTCATTTCAGAATAAGTCGTGAAAGTTTCATTAAAATCCGACAATTATTTTATTTTTGCAAGAATTTCCAAATTAATGTATTTTTCACATCAAAAAGACGCTCAAATTTCCCGTACAAATTTATGCTCCCCCGTTGATTCAAGAAAAGCAATACTTTTTTTAGCAAGTTGTGGTGAAGATCAGAGAGAAAGAAGAAATAAGATAAAAAAAAAGAGAATAAATCTGTATTGCCTGAGAGATAGTCAAAGATTAAAAAATGAGAAATTCGTTTATTTTGAAAAGTAATGTTCTTTTTTGTTTTTTAAACAAGATTTGTTTTTTGTTTTTTTTTACAGCCACGGACTTAACAAAAAAAGAAAGCCAAAAAAAAAAAGACCAAAAAAACAAAACAAACGCATTTTAAATAAGTTTTAGATTAAATTAAATATGTTTGAAATTGAAATTAAATTCTGATTTTATTCGAAATATAATAACCTAACAGCTAGGTCCTAACTAAAGCTAAACCAAATTAAAAAGAAAAATTAATTTCTGTATATAAATAAAGATTTTTTTTAAGTATTTAAAAAAAAAAATTAGTTTTTTTTACTTTTTAATGTTCATTCATCACTCATCGACACATCGTCCTCTATTATTCGAAAAATCTAAGCAACAAATTTGAAAATCTCTTTAAAATCCTGTTTGTCCTAAATATGTACTTTGAAGTCAGAGCAAATTTAAAGATTAACTGGATTTTGTAAAAGCAAATCTTGTTTAAAGCACATGACGTTTATTTACGCACGATAAAAAAACTATATCTCTTTCAATCTCTGTTAACAAGTGCACGGAAAAATTAGAAAAAAATAAAAGAAATACGGAATATCAGCAGTGCAATAATCAAGAAATTGTTTTAAAAATAAATTATCTTTAAGTAACTTTATATATATATATATATATAACCAATAGTTTAAGAATATATTTTTTATTTTATACGGTTTTATGAAACTTAGTAGAATTAGTCATTTTATTTTTTATACTTCTTTAATTTTTTTCTTTTCTTTAGTGAAATGATACTTTTGAGTTTAATATATTGCTTTTATATTTGTATCCTTTTCTTATCTGTTTGATACAATAAAATATCTAATTGCATCTGTGGTGGTAGAGAAATAAATAAATATAAGAAGGTCAAAATTTCAACATCTCTAAAAATAGATGTAAAATCACCAGGCAAACAAAGCCATAGTTCGATCAACCAATCAGAAAACTTTCATAACCAGAATGTAAGAAAAGAAATAAACAAATAGCATGGAGACCAAAATTTGACCATCTCTAAAAATAGATAGTTCGATCAACCAATCAGAAAGCTTTCACAATCTGGATATAAGACCGCAAGCCAATGAATAGAGAGCGCCCTTTTCGAACCAGATCTATGGATGTGAATATAGCCAGATGGAAAAAAATCAACCAAAACCAAAGTCGATAACTTAATTTTGTTCATTATCCAATACTGCGGTCATACCCAGAGATGAAATGCCACTAGCATTTACCACTGGTAGCCCACTACCGGCGTGTTCGTCTCGGCAATGTTACCACTTGCGGACCGCTAGTGGACTGTCGTCTTTTGTGTAGGGTGGCGACTTTAGACGGCTACACGTCCTTGCTACACTGAAAACAAACATACCTTCCTTCACCATATTGTTAAACGACGTCTGCTACATTTGGATATATATGTATACATATATATTTACTTCCTCCTGGACTGTTTCTCTTTCTCTCTTTTGCACCAGGACTTTTACACTTGAACACATTGTGTGCATTTTCTTTTAATCATTACACAAAGCTAATATGCACACATATCAGTTTTACCGATATGTATTGGGAACGGGCGCTGTCGTAAGATAAACAATTCATCGACAACTTCTATAACTATCATACATCCAATGTGTTATCTTAATTGTTCTGAATTTTAGAAATATGGAATTATCATGTATCTGATTACTATTCCGATAAGGAAAAGTAGTCAACGACAGTAATTCAAAATACTTTCCTTTTTTAACATTCATACCAAAAACAATCTAATAGTAAAATGTCAAAGAAAAGATCAAAATTCTTTTTAAAATGTTCACACTTGAAATATTAAATATAACATATCTGCAAGCACCAACTGTCAGTAAAACATTATTTTATGAGTTTTAGTGAATTATTTTGGGTAAAGGTTGAGGTCAAATTTTCCGTATATTCACAAATTGCATAATCATTTTACTGAAATAATATGTTCATTGATCTTTCTTCATAGACCTGTAAAAAAATCACGCCCTAATTAAAATTATATATGACCTATCGATAAGTGAGTGAAATATAAATTTTTAATAAAATAACCTATTCAGTATACAAATAATTCATTTTAACTAATTTGGTTTCAATCGGATAATTCCTTAATTTTTGGTGGTAAAAACGAATTTTTGCTTTCATTAAAAAAACAAAACGCATTCGTTTTGATGGTACCTAGTTTTAACAACAAAAATACAAAATATTAAAAAATAAAATGTCGAAATATTAATTACCATTAAAATCTCTTCTTCATTTCACAAATGATTTGCGTTCAGTTAGAGAGAATTAGTTACATCAAAATTAAACATTGGATGCATAAATGAACTGATGTCCTCGTTTCTTTATTTCATCAACAAACAATAAATTCCTTTTGCTATCTAATAGGAGTTACAGGTGGGTTAGGTGTGTCGCAGTTAGCTCCTCCTCAGTTTCCTTAATCCTTCAACAGGGGTCTCTCTCCCCTGACTATAAATACTGGCTGACCCTTCTCTCTATCTCTCTTTTTCGACGAGGCGAGGAAAAACTTTCTCTTTTCCACTTAGGCCAATATGTGACATCTCAGATACAGCGTTTCCCATATTCTGGGAACACGCTAAGGACAATACGCGTACGTACGGACACTCAACACACACACATAACTTCTCCATACAAACACTCTGTAACTTTTCATGTCTTCATGTCATTGTAATTTGTTATTAATATATATTTGTTTGCATATATGTATCGGTCTTGTTTGTTTCTTTATCTTCTTTGGACTCCATTATAGTCCAACATTCTCATGTAGCTGGACCGGCCAGCAGGAAATCTTAACCCAGAGATATCATCCTCATCTTCACACCCCGGTCCGCTACAGGTGTAACTACAATGTATTTCTTTTTCATGGGAAAACTGAATGTGCGTTCTTCGGAAGTACAGCCAGTGGGTTTACTGAGATCTTTTAGATTTTTATGGGACACAGGAAACGAACCTAGAAGTATCTCTGGAAAGGTATTAAAATTTAAATAACTTAATTATCATGATGTTAAAAATAACCTCAATTATTTAATGAAATAATTATCATATTAAAAATAGCCTCAATTATTTGATGAAATAACTTAATTATTATGATGTTGAAAAATAACCTCAACTATTTAATGAAATTAAGTTATTTCATTAAATAACTGAGTCTATTTTTTAACATCATAATAATTTATTTCATTAAATAATTGTGGTTATTTTTTAACATCATAATAATTAAGTTATTTCAAGTTAACATTATAATAATAAAGTTATTTAAGTTAGTTTATTATTATGATGTTAAAAAGTAACCACAATTATTTAATGAAATAATTTAATTATTATGATGTTAAAACTCAACTATTTAATGAACTAATTATTATATTAAAAAAATAACCTCAATTATTTAGTGAAATAATTGTTTTGGTGTTAAAAAATAAACTTAATTATTTAATGAAATTAATTATTATGATATTGAAAAATAAACTTAATTTTTAATGAAATAAATTGATTATTTTGATGTAAAAAATAGCCTCAATTATTTAATGAAATTAATTAATAAGAAACTTTACAACATGATAATTTGATATAAGTTTGTTGGCAATTCTCTCGTCCTGGTTTTTATATTAACAATAATAAAATAAAAACAAACAAAGCATGGATATTAATGTTAAATAAATTATTTGTATTTACAAACATATGTACATTAATTTAAAAAAGTTAAAAATGAGTAAAAATTGTCTTAAGTTGAGTTAAACTCTTTTGGTAGTTGGTCCACAGAAAAAGCTGTTGTTGAGAAAATACTTTGATAGTCGGCAAAGATTAATTAGCTGTTTGAGCTGTTGTTGCTGGATATGATTCGTTTGAAGTGGCCATATTTCTTTCAGTAAACGCTGGTAGTGGGACAGAGAGGAAAAAGCTATGCAGCTATATCTTCTCTTATGTTTGAATGGCTTGGAGGCAGTCGCATCTCTGCTGCTAAAAGCTAAAATTTGTGGGGTTTTATGTTATTTTTTCCCCCAAAAGTAGGGTCGAGAAAAGTACAGTTTTAGTTATTGCATTAATTCTACTTTAATTTGGTTTCTTCTTGAAAACCTTGTATTTTATTAATAAAATCAAGTCTATATTGTTTGAAGTTGTTCAACATATATATTCATATTTGTTGCAAATAACGTTTTATATGTTTCGTTTAAAAGATGTGTTGTTGTTGGTGGTGGTGGTGGTGGTGGTGGTGTTAAATGTTTGGAATCCAACACTCAGATAACAACAAAAATTCTGGATAGATGAACTCCAACAATGCTTTTAAAAGGCTAAGCAAAGTATTAAGAAACAAAGAAAATTTAATTAGAAAAGAAGAAAATAGTGCTGAACCGTTTCCTTTATGGCAGTGAATGCTGAACAATCTCCTAACATGAAGATTTGAGGGAGCAGAAATGTAGTTCTACTAGAGGATGCTGAGACTACTATAAACTAAATGTGAGAGAGTAGCAAGGAAATTTTAAGGAAAATAGAAACTAAAGGACACTTATACTTTGAGTCAGAAAGAGACAAGTGGAATTTCTAGGACACATAATGAGGAAAGAGGGCTTGGAGAATTTGATACTCACTGGACAAGACAAGGGATAGAGGGAGACTGATTGACCTACCTAACTTCATACACCAAAGAAAAAGAAATTAACTAAAATCAGGATAATAAAAGTGAAACTATCATCTTTATTTTAACTAGAACACTGAGACTATAACACTATTTTTATCAAGTCAGACAAAGTAAGTCTGTCCACATATCTCAGACTGCACTATGAACACTTAATTACTTGATAAAACAAACTTCACTGCAAGGAAAATTGAACATTTTATTGTTATTGTATATTGGTGAAGAGAATATATAAATGTTATTGCAACTGATGTTCTGCTTCTATTTTTCCTTCAGAAAATAACATTTCATTTAAAAGATGTGTTGTTATTATTGTTGTTAATGCTTGGAATCCCGACAGACAGATAAAAAGCAAAACCTGGGTAGACGGATCCCAGCAATGTCTCATCCTTTTCAATAGAAATATACTAAAAATACTTTCATGTTGTCGTGTAGAATGTTCAAAACCGTTTCCAAAGTTTTCTAGTCTGTCTCAACGTTTTCACTGAACACGAGATTGTCATCGAAATATAATAAAAATACTTTTATGTTGTTCTCGTGTAGAATGTTCAAAACCGTATCCAAAGCTTTCTAGTGAGTCTCAACGTCTACACTGAACACGTATCCTGTCATTGAAATATACTAAAAATACTTTCATGTGGTTCTCGTGTAGAATGTTCAAAACTGTTTCCATAGCTGTTATGATGTTGGTTTGGGATTGGTAGAGACAAACGACAAATAACACGTAACAATAAAAAGGGTGTTATTGGTTGGTAAAAGGTACAGAAATCGCCTGAGTAGTCAATAACTAGCTCAGCCAGGAACGTCTCGGACTCTCGACGTGCCACTATTTAAAGTCTTTGTTCACAGACGCAGACAAGTTCATCTTCAAGAGAGGTGGTAGGTTTCCAACACAACAATAGCTTTCTAGTGAGTCTCAACGTCTACACTGAACACGAGATTGTCATTGAAATATACTAAAAATACTTTCATGTTGTTCTCGTGTAGAATGTTCAAAACCGTATCCAAAGATTTCTAGTGAGTCTCAACGTCTACACTGAACACGAGATTGTCATTGAAATATACTAAAAATACTTTCATGTTGTTCTCGTGTAGAATGTTCAAAACCGTATCCAAAGCTTTCTAGTGAGTCTCAACGTCTACACTGAACACGAGATTGTCATTGAAATATACTAAAAATACTTTCATGTTGTTCTCGTGTAGAATGTTCAAAACCGTATCCAAAGCTTTCTAGTGAGTCTCAACGTCTACACTGAACACGAGATTGTCATTGAAATATACTAAAAATACTTTCATGTTGTTCTCGTGTAGAATGTTCAAAACCGTATCCAAAGCTTTCTAGTAAGTCTCAACGTCTACACTGAACACGAGATTGTCATTGAAATATACTAAAAATACTTCCATGTTGTTCTCGTGTAGAATGTTCAAAACCGTATCCAAAGCTTTCTAGTAAGTCTCAACGTCTACACTAAACACGAGATTGTCATTGAAATATACTAAAAATACTTTCATGTTGTTCTCGTGTAGAATGTTCAAAACCGTATCCAAAGCTTTCTAGTGAGTCTCAACGTCTACACTGAACACGAGATTGTCACTGAAATATATTAAAAATACTTTCATGTTGTTCTCGTGTAGAATGTTCAAAACCGTATCCAAAGCTTTCTAGTAAGTCTCAACGTCTACACTGAACACGAGATTGTCATTGAAATATACTAAAAATACTTCCATGTTGTTCTCGTGTAGAATGTTCAAAACCATATCCAAAGCTTTCTAGTAAGTCTCAACGTCTACACTGAACACGAGATTGTCATTGAAATATACTAAAAATACTTTCATGTTGTTCTCGTGTAGAATGTTCAAAACCGTATCCAAAGCTTTCTAGTGAGTCTCAACGTCTACACTGAACACGAGATTGTCATTGAAATATACTAAGAATACTTTCATGTTGTTCTCGTGTAGAATGTTCAAAACCGTACCCAAAGCTTTCTAGTGAGTCTCAACGTCTACACTGAACACGAGATTGTCATTGAAATATACTAAAAATACTTTCATGTTGTTCTCGTGTAGAATGTTCAAAACCGTATCCAAAGCTTTCTAGTGAGTCTCAACGTCTACACTGAACACGAGATTGTCATTGAAATATACTAAAAATACTTTCATGTTGTTCTCGTGTAGAATGTTCAAAACCGTATCCAAAGCTTTCTAGTAAGTCTCAACGTCTACACTGAACACGAGATTGTCAATGAAATATACTAAAAATACTTTCATGTTGTTCTCGTGTAGAATGTTCAAAACCGTATCCAAAGCTTTCTAGTAAGTCTCAACGTCTACACTGAACACGAGATTGTCAATGAAATATACTAAAAATACTTTCATGTTGTTCTCGTGTAGAATGTTCAAAACCGTATCCAAAGCTTTCTAGTGAGTCTCAACGTCTACACTGAACACGAGATTGTCATTGAAATATACTAAAAATACTTTCATGTTGTTCTCGTGTAGAATGTTCAAAACCGTATCCAAAGCTTTCTAGTAAGTCTCAACGTCTACACTGAACACGAGATTGTCATTGAAATATACTAAAAATACTTCCATGTTGGTTTCGTGTAGAATGTTCAAAACCGTATCCAAAGCTTTCTAGTGAGTCTCAACGTCTACACTGAACACGAGATTGTCATTGAAATATATTAAAATACTTTCATGTTGTTCTCGTGTAGAATGTTCAAAACCGTATCCAAAGCTTTCTAGTGAGTCTCAACGTCTACACTGAACACGAGATTGTCATTGAAATATACTAAAAATACGTTCATGTTGTTCTCGTGTAGAATGTTCAAAACCGTATCCAAAGCTTTCTAGTGAGTCTCAACGTCTACACTGAACACGAGATTGTCATTGAAATATACTAAAAATACTTTCATGTTGTTCTCGTGTAGAATGTTCAAAACCGTATCCAAAGCTTTCTAGTGAGTCTCAACGTCTACACTGAACACGAGATTGTCATTGAATTATACTAAAAATACTTTCATGTTGTTCTCGTGTAGAATGTTCAAAACCGTATCCAAAGATTTCTAGTGAGTCTCAACGTCTACACTGAACACGTATCCTGTCATTGAAATATACTAAAATACTTCCATGTTGTTCTCGTGTAGAATGTTCAAAACCATATCCAAAGCTTTCTAGTAAGTCTCAACGTCTTCACTGAACTCGAGATATTCATTGAAATATACTAAAAATACTTTCATGTTGTTCTCGTGTAGAATTTTCAAAACCGTATCCAAAGATTTCTAGTGAGTCTCAACGTCTACACTGAACACGAGATTGTCATTGAAATATACTAAAAATACTTTCCTGTTCTTCTCGTGTAGAATGTTCAAAACCGTATCCAAAGCTTTCTAGTGAGTCTCAACGTCTACACTGAACACGAGATTGTCATTGAAATATACTAAAAATACTTTCATGTTGTTCTCGTGTAGAATGTTCAAAACCGTATCCAAAGATTTCTAGTGAGTCTCAACGTCTACACTGAACACGAGATTGTCATTGAAATATACTAAAAATACTTTCATGTTGTTCTCGTGTAGAATGTTCAAAACCGTATCCAAAGATTTCTAGTGAGTCTCAACGTCTACACTGAACACGAGATTGTCATTGAAATATACTAAAAATACTTTCATGTTGTTCTCGTGTAGAATGTTCAAAACCATATCCAAAGCTTTCTAGTGAGTCTCAACGTCTACACTGAACACGTATCCTGTCATTGAAATATACTAAAAATACTTCCATGTTGTTCTCGTGTAAAATGTTCAAAACCGTATCCAAAGATTTCTAGTGAGTCTCAACGTCTATACTGAACACGAGATTGTCATTGAAATATACTAAAAATACTTTCATGTTGTTCTCGTGTAGAATGTTCAAAACCGTATCCAAAGATTTCTAGTGAGTCTCAACGTCTACACTGAACACGAGATTGTCATTGAAATATACTAAAAATACTTTCATGTTGTTCTCGTGTAGAATGTTCAAAACCGTATCCAAAGATTTCTAGTGAGTCTCAACGTCTACACTGAACACGAGATTGTCATTGAAATATACTAAAAATACTTTCATGTTGTTCTCGTGTAGAATGTTCAAAACCGTATCCAAAGCTTTCTAGTAAGTCTCAACGTCTACACTGAACACGAGATTGTCAATGAAATATACTAAAAATACTTTCATGTTGTTCTCGTGTAGAATGGTCAAAACCGTATCCAAAGCTTTCTAGTAAGTCTCAACGTCTACACTGAACACGAGATTGTCAATGAAATATACTAAAAATACTTTCATGTTGTTCTCGTGTAGAATGTTCAAAACCGTATCCAAAGATTTCTAGTAAGTCTCAACGTCTACACTGAACACGAGATTGTCATTGAAATATACTAAAAATACTTTCATGTTGTTCTCGTGTAGAATGTTCAAAACCGTATCCAAAGCTTTCTAGTGAGTCTCAACGTCTACACTGAACACGTATCCTGTCATTGAAATATACTAAAAATACTTCCATGTTGTTCTCGTGTAGAATGTTCAAAACCGTATCCAAAGCTTTCTAGTGAGTCTCAACGTCTACACTGAACACGAGATTGTCATTGAAATATACTAAAAATACTTTCATGTTGTTCTCGTGTAGAATGTTCAAAACCGTATCCAAAGTTTTCTAGTCAGTCTCAACGTCTTCACTGAACACGAGATTGTCATTGAAATATACTAAAAATACTTCCATGTTGTTCTCGTGTAGAATGTTCAAAACCGTATCCAAAGATTTCTAGTGAGTCTCAACGTCTACACTGAACACGAGATTGTCATTGAAATATACTAAAAATACTTTCATGTTGTTCTCGTGTAGAATGTTCAAAACCGTATCCAAAGTTTTCTAGTCAGTCTCAACGTCTTCACTGAACACGGGATTGTCATTGAAATATAATAAAAATGTACTCCAATTCTATAAAGGGTTTGTCCAATTATTGTTTAAACGTAGCTACTGCACTCTTTATACCAAACAAGTCTAAATGGTGGCGTTATTACTCTGTAAGTAACTGCGTATCGTTACAAGTGTAAGAAACAAAAACAGCAATGTATTAACAATGTGGCGGAAAGAAAATATATGTTCAAATAAAATTGTCTATTGGTCAAGGTAGAATGTCTTGTAGGTGAGGGAAGCGAAGTTTATGTCGATAGAGTTTGATCTCGAATCTGACTGTGTAATGTACTGACCTGGCATTGAAATTTTTCAGGTCGGTTGGCTACGAGGTTTTTGTGATTTGCCTTGAGTATCACTGAGCGGGTTCTTTTAAACAGCCAGGGTGGATACACAACTCAGCACTTTTGTTTTTTTTATTTTCTAGTGGTAACGTTGATGGTTGACTCCGATGTTATAATTTCTTTTTGTTTTGTGAGCTGAATGCGAAATGATGCCTGGATTCACTGCGTGGGTTTTGATGTGAAGTGAATCAGAAAGAGGTCCAATTTGAAGCAGAGTATAACAATATCACCTCGGTCTACTTTCATTTGGTGATATGCTTTTGTTACATCTATTTTTGAATAGTGTCGTTCATTAGCTAGTCTTCCCATGAAAGTATTTTATGTTTGGAAGAGTTTATTTGTCTTTCATTGTATTTGTAGGTATTGCTCCATTCATCCTAAGAAAACCCGAAAACGCATTTTAAATAGTTTAAATCTTTGAACATAAATTTTCGGTTTTATTTGAAAGATAATAGCCTAAAGCTAATTTGAATTAAAAGAAAAATCAATTTCCGTATATAAATAATGTTCTTGGGCATTTTTAAAACTTTGGCACCTTTTCTTGTCACTCATCGAACTGCCATTATAGACAAAAAATGTAAACAATAAATTTCTTTAAAAACTAATATTTATCTTAATATTTTGAAGTTATTTAGTAAATTTAAGCATTAATTAACTGGATTTTGTAAAAGTAGTGTTTACATGTTGCTTAAAACTTAATGAAAATAATGTTTATTTACGTACGGTAGCCTGTGTGGTCATAAGTTAAAAAAGCGTAATCATACCCCTTATTTAAAAAATACACGAAAAATAAAAAAAATAAACTTAATGGAACACCAGCAGTTCATTAATTAAGACATTGGCATTTATGATTAGAAATAAATTAATTTTAACCTTATATAACTAATAGTTTAAGAATATAATATTTTATTCTATATAATTTTATGAAACTTAGTAAAATGAATTATTTTATTCTTTTATTAGACATTTTTGTTTTAGTTAGATGTTACTTTTGAGTTTAATATATTGTTTTTTACCTGTTTAATTTCATAAAATATCTAATTGTGAGTTTTTAAAGCTTATTCTGAATTTAAGAGTTACTGAATGAATTATCATCTGATATTTTTCCAATAGGGAAAAGTAGTCAAAGGCGGTTATTCGGAATTATTTCATTTTGAACATCCATACTACTACTACTACTACTAATAATAATAATAATAATCTAACAGTTGCTAAATGAAAAATTAATAATATTTTTAAAAATTCTTCACACAAACATGTCTTTATCTAATAAAAAAAAAGGAAAAGGAAGTTTCTTATGAACAGTAACGGGATGAATTTCAAAATGAGGCTGAAAAATTACAAATATTTTTTTGTAAAATAAATAAGTGTAGATTTTTTTCTGTCCAATCTGAAAGAAATTAAGGTAGTTTTATTAAAGTATGCAAGCACCTACAGTCAAAAAAATTCATTTTTTGTGTTTCATTGAATTGAATTACTTGTTTTTGTGTTCCATTGAATTGAATTACTTGTTTTGTGTTTCATTAAATTGAATTACTTGTTTTTGTGTTTCATTAAATTGAATTACTTGTTTTGTGTTTCATTCAATTGAATTACTTGTTTTGTTTTCCATTGAATTGAATTACTTGTTTTTGTGTTTCATTGATTTGAATTACTTGTTTTTTGTGTTCCATTGAATTGAATCACTTGTTTTGTGTTCCATTGAATTGAATCACTTGTTTTGTGTTCCATTGAATTGAATTACTTGTTTTGTGTTTCATTAAATTTAATTACTTGTTTTGTGTTCCATTGAATTGAATTAATTGTTCTGTGTTTCATTGAATTGAATTACTTGTTTTTGTGTTCCATTGAATTGAATTACTTGTTTTGTGTTCCATTGAATTGAATTACTTGTTTTTGTGTTCCATTGAATTGAATTACTTGTTTTGTGTTCCATTGAATTGAATTACTTGTTTTGTGTTCCATTGAATTGAATTACTTGTTTTGTGTTTCATTGAATTGAATTACTTGTTTTGTGTTTCATTGAATTGAATTACATTGTGATAAGATTCGTGACGAATTTTTCGTATTTTCACACTTGATGCTACGTATTTTGCTGAAATAACATCTTTAGAAATTTGTCTTTATACCAACTGCAAAAAAATTGACTGGCACATCCAAATTAAAAAGTACACACGAAATATCAAAGAAGGGGATGAAACAGACCCCCACAAAATTGTATTTCCGTAATGTTTTCTAATGGATTAACCTGTTTAGTATACAATTCATTCATTAATGAATAAGTACTTAAAATTTCGTTTGAATGGGATAATTCCTATTTTTGGCAAATATTTTAAAACAGATGTAGCATCTGTTAATATTTAACCGCCCCTCACCACCACCACGAGGGATATATGTGGCACAAGGCCGAGCCCATAGACTCGGCCAAAAATATTTCCTTAGAATCCGCATAAACGGGTTCAGGGTTTGTATACCTACCCGGATTAAAGTTTGCCCTTTTGGCAAAGCCTTGTCCGGGTTCCTCTCTGCTCAAGGTAGGTAGTTCGACAGCAACGAACAATCTAGTCGACTGTTCCCCATCTGTAGCATCTGTTGGGTTTTTTAAATTCGTCTGCTCCTATATAAAGAGATTGGTCGCATAATGTTAGGGGGTCTCTCATTGTTTAATAAAACAACGTGGGTTCAGAAAAAGCTTACTACCACCAGAGAAGGGACCGGACCTGCTCCAAAGTAACACAGAAGAAATCAGATGGGTAAGTCCACCTAACATATTCTCTCGATATAGGAAAAGACACTGAGTTTATGTTAACCGTTGTATTCATATTTAGGAGTAGTAAATAAATATCTTTATTACATATAGATAAAGTATTCTTCTTATTAGTGTCAGTCCCAAAGTAAAGTTGGACTAACTAGCACAATACACCTATTTTAATTTTGGGAGTACCTAGTAACTGCGTTCAAAATGTCTAAAATAGCGGTCAACTTTAGGTACCATATATTGTATATTGAGCTTGTTCACTCACTGCTCAACGGAGTTATCACTTCACAACATGTAGTTTTTGAAGTTTGTTTTTTAGCGAATATGGGCTTATAACATCTAGTGTCTATATTTTGTAATATACATTACATATTCCATTTTTTGTAATATACATTATATATTCCATTTTTTGTAATATACATTATATATTCCATTTTTTGGAATATACATTATATATTCCACTTTTTGGAATATACATTATATATTCCATTTTTTGGAATATACATTATATATTCCATTTTTTGGAATATACATTATATATTCCATTTTTTGGAATATACATTATATATTCCATTTTTTGGAATATACATTATATTTTCCATTTTTTGTAATATACATTATATATTCCATTTTTTGTAATATACATTATGGTTATGTTAAATTTGGATATTTGTTGGGGGGAGTTTAAATGGTTGGATCTATATTTACATTATTGATTATTATTATAGTTAATGTTTATTGTTATGTCTGATATTTTCAATCGAATTCACCCCAAGCAAGGCAGTAAAGACACAAAGAGTGACTGTGGTGTGAAAGAATTAGAAAACAGAAACATTGTTAAGAAGCGAGAACAATAGAAGTGTGATCAAGAAGACAGTAGATAACAGTAGATATGCATCCTATTATTCACCACAGAGAACCATCCCTGCCTCCTATTACAATGTCTGACGCTCAACTCCACGAGAGCACTTCTTTGCGACTGCTCGGTCTCACATTGTCTGCTGACCTGAGATGGAACGAATACATTGAGTCAATAGCTTCGTCCACCGCAAGGAAAGTTGGCTCCCTGTGCCGCGCCAGGAAATTTTCTCAGTCAATCCTTCAAATCTAAAAATCAAGCATTCGCCCTTGCATGGAATATTGCTGCCATATATGGTCTGGAGCCACTTCTGTTCGTCTCAAGATCCTTGATAAAATCCAAAGATGGATATGCAATGTAATTGGCCCTCTTCTGGCATCTCATCTGCAGTCACTCTCTCACAGACGTGCCGTCGCCTCCCTCTGTCCTTTTTACAAATACTTTCATGGTAACTGCTCCGATGAGCTGCTTTCGCTGGTTCCCAGATTTCATAAATTTAAGCATTCAACTAGGCTGGCATCTCACTCTCACCTTTTCACTGTCGAAACTGTTAAATTTAGCCGTCTCTTCTACTCCAATAGCTTCATGTCTCGCACTTCTCGCCTGTGGAACTCCCTCCCCATTTCTTGTTTTTCTGTTAGCTATAATCTCCAACTATTCAAATGTAATGTCAATCAACGTCTCCAGATGCCTTGATCTATCCCCTATCCTTCACTTCATCCTTTCCTCTATCACTCCTCTTTGCTGTCGGATGGAAGTTCCACAAGCGAGGAATGCAAAAAAAAAAAAGAAGAAAAAGAAACTGTTAGCATAGAACTTATGGTTACATCTAGCCAGTTCAACAGTAAATTGATGAGACCTTGATGCCATTCTAGTACTGCGCTTAAATTAAAAAATTATAGGTACCATAGCAAATAGCTCATCTGAACAATTACCATGAAAGCATTTATAGAAAAGACATAAAGAAGCAACCTTACAGTGGTAGGAAAATGACTGAAGCTGAACCACCAGATTGGGACAAATAATACTGTAGATTCTTCTTTGGATTTTATCAAAGAGTTCAAGGTAAGTAGCAGCAGCCCCAAACCATATGTAGCAGCAATATTCTAACATGGGCAAATGTTAGACTTTGTAATGGGATAGGTAAGTTAGTGTTGATATAGTATTAATCCTGACTTGATATTATTTGAGTATTGTTAAAGTAATTACCCCATTGTTATATGTATTTGTAGTGGAGGAGGAATCCTTTTCTCTTTTTTTTTTATATTGAAAACGAAATGAATTAAAATATACAACAATAATATAAGCAATAAAATCTTGAGACACATGTTGACATAAATAGCAAGAATTGGTATTTTCTTTTTGCGATGTGAATTACAGAATATTAGTATGATATGGTGTGTCTAAAATGTTCTTATAGTATCTTTAGTTTAAAAGTCAGTACTTACCTGGTTTGGTTCCAAAAATTTCGTTTGTGAGGATGGCGTTTGACATGGCTTGGTTCCGAGAATTTCATTTATAAGGATGGCATTTGACATTGTCTGTTTTCGATCTTTACGGAGTGCTGGCAAAGACGTGAGCTTCTGTACAACTACTACCTTTTTTACTGGTCAACCGCCATAGGCTACCCTAGTCTACTTTACTCTCTACTGACTCTCTTGTAATGGTAGCGTTGATTTTATAATGATGAATGTAGGATGATGAAATATCCTTCTTTTCTATCATCAATGATGACAAGGTTATTTTTAGAATGATGAAATATCCTTCTTTTCTATTATCACTGATGACAAGGTTATTTTTAGAATGATGAAATGTCCTTTTCTATCATCAATCATGACAAGGTTATTTTTAGAATGATGAAATGTCCTTCTTTTCTATCATCAATGATGACAAGGTTATTTTTAGAATGATGAAATGTCCTACTTTTCTATCATCAATCATGACAAGGTTATTTTTAGAATGATGAAATATCCTTCTTTTCTATTATCACTGATGACAAGGTTATTTTTAGAATGATGAAATGTCCTTCTTTTCTATCATCAATCATGACAAGGTTATTTTTAGAATGATGAAATGTCCTTCTTTTCTATCATCAATCATGACAAGGTTATTTTGAGAATGATGAAATATCCTTCTTTTCTATCATCAATGATGACAAGGTTATTTTTAGAATGATGAAATGTCCTTCTTTTCTATCATCAATGATGACAAGGTTATTTTTAGAATGATGAAATATCCTACTTTTCTATCATCAATGATGACAAGGTTATTTTTAGAATGATGAAATGTCCTTCTTTTCTATCATCAATGATGACATGGTTATTTTTAGAATGATGAAATATCCTTCTTTTCTATCATCAATCATGACAAGGTTATTTTGAGAATGATGAAATGTACTTCTTTTCTATCATCAATCATGACAAGGTTATTTTGAGAATGATGAAATATCCTTCTTTTCTATCATCAATGATGACAAGGTTATTTTTAGAATGATGAAATATCCTTCTTTTCTATCATCACTGATGACAAGGTTATTTTTAGAATTATGAAATATCATCATTCTGGGCCATAACAACTCATAGATAGATTTTGCAGAGATAATATGTTTTGCACGACACAGTGAACCAACCTTCTTAGCAGTAACATCTAGCTGCATATAGTAAATCTAGCAGTAATATAGCTTTTTCACTTCATGTCAGTCGAGAACATATATTTGGGTGTGTATGTGAAAGTGTGAATGTGTGCATGTATGTGTGCGTGTGTACGTGCGTGTGTGCACATTAGCGGCAAGGACATTTAAAATTCCCAGTCTTTCCTTGCTTTGATAGTTTTTTCTTTCTTGTATTTCTTTCTTTATTGTATTTTGTTAAAATAAAACCATGTAAATAATATTACAATTGGTAAAAACGTTTGGGAAGCCAAACCAATGCTATATATATATATATATATATATATATATATATATATATATATATATATATATCCTCTAAAGAGTGGACGGTCAGGAGGCTAACATCAATCACCTAAGTGACAAACTTTTACTTACATTCATATATATATATATATATATATATATATATATATATATATATATATATATATATATATATATATATATATATATACATACATACACACACACACACACACACACACACATATATATATATATATGTATGTATGTATGTGTGTGAGTATATATATATATATATATATATATATATATATATATATATATATATATATATGTATATACTAGCAGTAAAGCCCGGCGTTTCTCGGGGTTTTATGTAGTTAAATTGGTTTGGGGTTTGAATTATTGAACTTACGCACGTATCCGAAGTTGTTGAGATCACTGATAGGCCGGGAATCTCACTGGTAGCGACATCAATGAGATCAAGGGCAACCGGTTGCAATAGGTGGCTGCTGTGTTGCAGCTCCGAGCTTACCCGAAGATTGCCACCCGTTAATAATCGGTCACGATTTTTAATTCTGGCAATGTAAAATAGTGGTTGCGTTTTCACCGAAGGACTCGCTTAACACACCGGCGTCGGTGGTCGACAAAGCTGCTCTACTCCAGTTTGCACACGTTCCCCTACCCGTCCCTACTTAAGTACGGCTTGCTTAGTCATGTTGGAAAGCCCTTGACCTAGTGGTGAATTTGTGTCCAATCCTTTTTTTGGCATAAGTCTGGAGTGTCCATTTATTGAACCGAGAATGATTTGACTTCATTTCCTATGGTAAGATGAAACCCTTCCTCCCCCACCGGGAAGCGGACGAACGCACGTGACTCCCCCCGCACACACTCGGTAATTGTCGCGGCGCACGAACAGAGGTCATCACAGCTGCATGTAGGGGTCACTAGTTGTGTTAAGCGCAATGGTTTGTGAATTGGGAGTACTGGGAGTAGCTGTTGTTGTCGGTTTTACTGCGGATGTTACGGTTTTGGGAAAAACCCAGAAAAAGAATGGAGTTTGCAACGCAGCATTTGGCCTTCCGTAAAGTTTGAAGTGTTGTACCGTAGAAGTTACTGGTAGACAGCGGTACCGCTCTTCATAATAGACGCTGGCTCAATAAGTAAGCGAAATACTCAGAACTTATTGTCGACTAGTCAGCACTCAGGTTTCAGCCTATTGAATCGACGCTTGAAGTAACTGCAGAGAGTAGTGGGGCCATTGTGCATCTCAACTGAAAGTGCTAACCGTTGTGTCAACATCTACGCGTCGCTGACCTCATCGAATACCGCTCTGAATTCCCTGAATTGCGTGGCCCCGCTCAACTGTGAGCGCATGCAATTGTATGATTTGGTGTTGTGTCTAAAGCAGCGGGTAGTGTACACAGTAGCGCAAGTACGTTTTGCTTTAGGCATCACAGTATGAGCCTAAGGTACCACCAGCAACCAATTGTAGGTGACGGGAATTTGGGAGTGGGAAATAAGTCAACCCCTAAATATGTCTTGAATCATCTCTTTTTAAAATGGATTGACCACCATTTAAGCTGACTTCAGTAAACACAAAAGCACACAACGGTACGCGCAACACAGGCTGAGTGAAAGATGGCGATGGCACTACCGCAAACATGTCAACAGTTAGATATGTGAGAAGCACGACAGAGACGGAATTAACTGGCTGGCTCCAGAAGGATTCCACGATGCCAAATCCCTGCAGCAGACAAATTGTACAGGTGTAGATTAATTCAATAGGCGAAACCTGGCCAAGGCCAGTACAGAGATTCCAAACTAATCCCACAAAGGTGAAGAGTGATGTCTGTGATGTGTTTCATGTAGCACTGCCGGTGATCAACTGTATGACGGAACTGAACACTGAAACCTAGGGAAAGCGCATGTCATTGCAAGCTTCCTGTAGCGCTCAGCTGTTCAAAAATGTTGGGAATGGATGCAGCATCAGCGATGCATTTGCCTGGGGGGGGGCGCTTAACACAATTATTTATGCCTCCACAGCGTAGATGGTAGTGGTGTAATGGAGATGACAATGGCAATAGACAGGAGGGTTTGACAGAAAACGCAAGCAACCATTCGAATACGCCGAAGGCAGGTGGAAGGAAGTGTTTATCTGACGCGGTGTAGTAACAATGGGAGACAAATTTCACGGACGTCTGTAAGGCAGGTAGCCTTTGAAGCTGTGGTAAGAGGGAAAACTGCTCTTGGGAATCGGAGCTTTGCGTGGCGGTTTGTACTGTCGCCGACGGTTTATACAGAAGACCACATAGAGGTAAACTGACAGCCGCCGCCTACGTCCCATCAACCTACAGAACCTCCTTGTAAACGACATTTTTTGCAGAACCCCTGGGAGTGAAGACGAATACGTCCTTGCTTCTACCTACACGCGAACAGCCTACGTAAAGCTGGCCGTGGAAAAAAACACTGCACTCCAAGGTGAATTCCCGCGACACGTAGTGTTTTGCCCTGTGATTTATTAATAGACATTGCAAAGCAAAGTCTGACGGGAAACTGCGACCGTCGGAATGTAAAGGGCACCCGATGGAGAGAGATGCATGCGCGGTATGAATACAGTTTCACTCCTTCCGCAACCGGTAAGAATTGTCGCTTCAGTTAAATTTGGTGCCAAAGACTTAACCACCATGCGTGTACCATTGCACTGTTTCGGGGGAACCAGGTTATGCAAAAGCATAATGGGCGCGCCCACTTTCAGTCGGGTCGGGCGTCCTGTCAATGGATTTGTAGATATAATCGTCCTCGGGAATGCACTGCAGGAGTTGCTCATTAATGCTAGTAATTGTGATGTTTTTTGGAGCAAGAACAGCTCTTTCAGAGAGCCACTCAATGTCACAGTAGTTGGCACTAAGATGCGGAAAGACGGCATCTCTGAGCTGTTGATGGGTGTCAACAATTGTCCCCACGTTAATGTAGCCTTCTGCGTCTGAAGGCGTTCGGCTCTCATCGAGGGCTAGAAGGCCCCTTGAAAAATCAGCGGACCTGTTGTCCCCAGTAGTATGAGCGCGCATATTGGTGGTCAGGTGCAATGACTGGACATGGGCCCAGAAGTTGGACGACTTAAGGCACGCACGAACAGCATTGGCCCTTGTCCCTTATGGAATGACAGGCAGGGTTTGTCGAAAGTCACCTGACAGAAGGAGAGTTAAGCCACCCATGAGGGCAGTGGAGTCCTTAATGTCTTAAAGGGACCTATTCAACGCCTCGGGTGCTTGTTTGTGAGCCATAGTGCACTCGTCCCACACTATGAGTTTATAACGTCCTAATACGTCAGCCTGACCTGAATCTTTTGAAATGCTGCAAGTTGGAATTTCGGCCTTGGCAAGGTCAAGCGGAAGTCTAAACATAGAGTGCGCCGTCCGTCCGCCCGACAACAATGTGGCCGCAATCCCGGATGATGCAACAGCAAGCGCGATGTCTCCGTTCCGCCTGATTTCAGCTAGAATTAGTTTTGTAACGAATGTCTTCCCGGTGCCACCGAGTGCGTCTAGGAAGAAGATGCCACCGCGCTGTTGTCGGACAGCGTCAATCACCGTCGTGTAAGCTGTTCTTTGTTCTGGTAGGAGGCATAATTCATTCTCGCGGACATAGCGGTCGAAGTCAGCAGTGCAATAAGGCGTTTCGCGCAGTATTTCTGGTGATAAGTCAGCGGTGCCATCTCACACTGATGGAGGGAACCCGTATGTAGTTAGCGCAGCTCCACCCATTTCAAGAACAATGTCTTCAACCTGAATGAGCACCCTATTGTAAATAAGGTCCAACTCTGCCTCGGACTCCCTCGACCTAGCTGTTGCAGCAGCGTCCCTGGATTGACGGGCGCGCCTGGGTCAAATGTTTCAGCTGCCCTCGACCTGACAGTGGTGGCAGAATTCCTAGCATTTCTAACAGACTTACGTAGCGGTGACTCAGCAGCCCTAGCGCTCGCTTTTGCAGCAGCGTCCCTGGATTGACGGGCGCGCCTGCGGTCAAGTGTCTCTATTGCCCTTGATTTCGCAGTGGCAGCAGCGTTTCTTACGTTACAAAGAAGCCTTTGATGATGAGTCTCGGAATCCTGAGATGCAGAGGCAGTTGATGCAGCCTGTGCGTTCATTCTCGATCGTTGTGCATTCTTGAGCCTTGATCGCAACGAAGCCCTGTAGGCAGCTTTCCTAGCCAAGCAGATAGCACGCTCTTCTTGTGACTGCGAGGCCTGCGTGAGGGCGCTGCGTTGAGCGACCTGTGATAGTCGCATAGTAGTCTGCTCCTGTGACTCGCGGGCCCTTCTTGCCCTCATAGCGGACGATCTTGCAGACTGAAGGCTAAGACATACCCTCCTTTTTGGCGGCATGGGGAAAAGTGATGCTAGTAGTGGTTGATTAGGGTTGCTCAATTGCAAAGTCTAAATTAGTATCGCAAATCATGAGCCAGAATCGGGAAGGCAGGTATTTAAGTAAAACAGCTGAATAAATTGTTTATGGCAGTTGGAAAAATGTAGTTAAACAGACAAACGGAAAACAAAAATGTAAGAAACAACACGCGGTAGAAGAAATGATCAGTTGAAGGAGCCTATCGTATCAACCGGATGGCGGCGTAACAAGAGCAGAAGTGAGACCTTCGTCCTCCAGCTGTGCACAGCAGGTTCAAATGCGAAGTATTACTGGCCAATCGGTTGTGCCAATCAGTGAGCGTCCTAGGGTCTCGAACACCAATCAGCGACCGCGTACTGCACTCAGCCAACGAGATACCGCTATGTGAAGCATGGTCACGCGTGTGTGAATGACAATCAGCTGTAGAGTCTGTAATGTAGACGTCTCAGTTGAACATACGTTTGATTGGTGTATTCGCAAATTCTGATGAAGACATGATTGTATCGACTTCATTCAGGTATTAGTTGGTCACAAAGGAGCTCACAAGGCAAAAGTTTTTAAATGTCACGACTAAAGTTGATAAAGTTAATCAAAATCCCAAGTAAGTTGCGAAAAACATCGCCAAATTCAGGCAAACTTGATTTGAATGGGAAGTCAAAAGGGGTATGATTTCATCGATTTTTATCCGAGAATTGAAACCGATATTGAAAACGAAAGTCAGCACCTCAATACTGTCAGTAAATACTATTCTCAACGGGAATTTTACCGAAAATTCTTCGCTATTTGCGAAAAATATAGCCAAAAATCAGCTATATTGGACTTGAATCGGATGTCCCAAAGTGATTGATTGTATCGATTTTTTTCCAGTAATTGATATCGATATTGAAAATGAATGTCAGCACCTCATAACTGTTGATAAAAACAATGTTCAACGTAATTTTGGTGGAAATTCTTCGCCATTTGCGAAAAATATAGCCAAAAATCAGCTTGACTGGATTTGAATTGGAAGTCAAATGTAGCATGATGTTATCGATTTTTTCCGATAATTGATACCGATATTGAAGAAAAATGTCAGCAACTAATAACTTGATAAAACTAATGCTCAACATGATTTTCGGGAAAATTGCTTGCAGTTTGCGAAAAACAGAGCCAAAAATCAGCTATATTGGATTTGAATCGGATGTCCCAAAGTAATCGATTTTATCGATAACTGATATCAAGTTTTAAAAACAAAGAACAGCACCTCAAAACTATAAGTAAGGACATTGCTCAACGTGAGTTTGGTGGATATCATTGGTATTTGTGAAAACTATCACTGAAAAACTGATGATTTTTTTCGAATCAATATTCGACACCCTATCGGTTTTATCGATTTTTTCAAAAATCGGAGGAACAATCGAAAAATCCGAAGACGTTAAGTACGAATGCCGTAAATTTCCGATCTGTTTGTGAATTTTTATGCAAATCGGACGAACGGTTTGCTCAGAATGAGGTAACAAGGTGACAAACACACAGACACACTAACAGAATGCCATTTATAGATACTGACAAGAATTGAACTTGCTTCCCCTTTGAACCAAAGTGTGCTTCTACCACAACAGTCATGGAAACCGGCCTGATAAGCAAAGGTGGAATTACGTATTTAAGAAAATAACTTTTTTCTATAAATCAATATCTGCTAGCTTCAATTTCATACCTGAAACTTAAATAACAGTATTTTTTTAAATGATTTTCTGACATTATTTCTTATTAGTAATAAGAATTTCCAGTGGGTACACACGTGTCGATGCTACCTTTTTATTTTATTAAACATTGAAATTAATAACAACAAAACTGACACATGTACCCTGCAAAAAAATAACGCTTATAGTAATAAAAAATAATGTCAAATAAAAATCCTTTCAAAAAAAATCATCCTATATAAATAGAATGTATAAGCATAAAAATGTCTTAAAATAATTGTCGGACTTTGTTCATTTCATAATGTGTGACGTCATTGTTTACATTTGGATACGCTTTGAGCAGATATGAATGTACATGAGAGATTCATGGAAGATTGAAGTTTAAAGGCAGTAAATTCGACCTTGCTAACCGAACGCTCCTCTGTGACCAAATCGGTTAAAGGCAAGTCAGGCTATATGACGTTTCTGTATAGGATACAGGTTCGATTCCTGTCAGAGAACGAATATTTTCTATGAAAATTTCTCGGGCATTCAGGCCGGTAAATGTTGTTTAATACTGTTTATTATAAACAGAGAATTTACTTAAATATTTGTATCTATAAAAAAAATATATAAACATAAAAATGTCTTAAAATAATTGTCGGACTTTGTCTATTTCATAATATATATATATATATATATATATATATATATATATATATATATATATATATATATATATATATATGGTGCAATGAAATCATGCAAAAATGAGAATAATACTGAAATCTCATTTTAATAGATATATTTATCAAAATTACCCCAAAATATCTTGAAATACGAAAGACCAAATTTATTCAATAGAATCACCAGTGGGTTCAATCACACCCTCCAGATAACTTCAGAATCTCCTGCAACTCTTCTGGATGGTCTCCTTGTTTAAGTTGGTGAATGCTGCCATAAAATTTGCCTTCAGTTCATCTTTGGGGTTACAGAGAGTTTTGTTGGTCTTTTGCTCAACTGTGCCCCACATATAATAATAAATGAGGTTGCAATCTGGGGAGTTAGGTAGCCTGATGTAAGAGGGTATGTGGTTGGAGAAATTGTCTGACAGCCATGACTATGTTCTCCTGCTTGCATGGCATGGTGCAGAGTCCTGTAGTTAGATATAGGGCTTTCCACCAGCCACCCTCTTGTCCTAGGGCAGCACTACCTTCCCAATTGATTTGGTCTTCCATGTTAAGTTTGAGGCCCTCCCCAACTAATTCAGGTGTTCTTTCCTTATCAAAACAATCCGAGCTGCCATACCTTTGGAATCACTATTAGACTCTTTCTAATTCCTCTGCACTGTCCTCAAATTGACACCCTAACACTCTAAAATGTTTGTATTGGTGCTTCTGGTGCGAATGCTAAGCAGTACAGTAGGCTGTTTCCAAATTTCTGGCATAGTGAATTGAGACATGGTGCTCTTTTTCTTTCGCAGACAGTGGCCAGCTGATTCTACTATACTGTGCAGTCAGCAGAATCAAAAAACAAATGACACACATGCATGAAAAATATAATATAGTCTTAAAGTGTGCTATATTTATGGGATAAAGTGCTCAATATTCTGATATTGATAGAGCATGTGTAAATATAAAAGTGAACATTGAAGTCAACAATTTTGATTCTTGTTATGATCAATTTTTCTGCTAGTTTTATTTTTAAGGAGGCTAAATATGTATGCAAAAGTTATTAGTATTAATTTTAGTAATAAATTATAATAATTCATTAACATATCCATTCATATATTACATTGGCTTTCAAACTGTATACATGTACAAATTAATATTAGTGCATATATAAAGGGTCAACAACATTCCAAAAGCTAGACATAGTATTACAAGACAGGAGTATTTTGTTGGTAACAAAGAGTACTGAACTGCTATGTGATATCTGTCGTCCTTTACAGCAGCAAATATTGAACGGTCTCCTCAAAGATGAAGAAGAGACTCAACGCAAAGAAGGTATGGTTCTACAGAAGGATGCTAAAGATATGTGTGAGCAACGATGAGGTTTTGGAGAGGATACAAACAAGGAGGAAGCTTATACTTAAAATCAGGAAGAGACAGCTGAAGTTTCTTGAACACATAATGAGAATCTCAAAATGTAGACATGAAAACAAATTTTTACTACGTAATTTAAAATAGAAAAATAAATAAATATATAAACATACAACAATAAAATAAGCAAAATAAATTACTCCAAACAAATCACAAAACCACACCTGTTAGAATATGCGAAATAAATCAAAACAAAAGAACGGACGAAAGTTATAACTGTTATACAAATAAAAATAATAATAATAAAAAAATAAAAACATTAATAAAAGATAATATACTACGTTACTTAAAAACCGAAAGCCAAAAATATATAGTGTAACAAATAAATAACAACAAGTATAATAAATCGATCTAAATACATCCAAATATATAAACTAACAACCGATTACGATAAAGTAGCCGTTTAAAAAAAACAAAAAAACAAAAAAAAAACAAATAAAGATAACCAACCTAAATAGATAAATTAAAAACTGTTCCCACCTAAATAATAGTCAGAAAAAACAACAACATCACACCCCAAAATTCAACAAACAGATTTAATCAATGACAAATAAACAAATATATAAGATAAAAAATAAAAATGAAAACAAATAAAAACAAGCAAAACAATTTGACCCAAATAAATAAGCGAACAAGCGACTTCCGGTAAATGACGGCCATTATAGACTACCAACAATAAGCTATATAAACAAATTTTTACTACGTTAACCAAAAACACCGATCAAAATAAAAGAATAAATAAATAAATATACAAGATAAAAAATAAAAATAAAAATAAAAAAACAAACAAAAAACAAGCAAAATAATTTGACATAAATAAATAAACAAATAAGCGACTTCCGGTAAAAGTAACCGCCAAAATAGACTACCGATAATGCACCACTGACCCTTATATAAATAGCCGAGAAAAATAACAGCACTAGTCGCCTGACGATTGCACTAGCATGAAACAGACTGTCGCCTCTAAGTGCTGACTTCCATGTCCACTTTTATATTTACACACGCTCTATCTCTGATATTCAGCACTTTACCCCATAAATATAGCACACTTTAAGACTATATTTCTGCATATATATATACATATATATATATATATATATATATATATACATACATATACAAAATTATATTACTGTGTATATTGTATAAATAAGTGTGTATATATATATATATATGTATATATATATGTATATACACACTAATATAAGTTTGTACATATATATATACATATACAAACTTATATTAGTGTATATATACATAGTATATATTGCATAAATTAGTGTTTATACATGTACAAACTTACATTACTGTATACATATATAGTTCATATTGTATATATTAGTGTATATATATATATGTATATATAAATGTACAAACTTATATTAATGTATATATACATAGAGTATATTCTATAAATTAGTGTATATATATATACATGTACAAAATTATATTAGTGTATATATATATATAGATATATATAGTGTATATTGTATAAATAAGTGTATATATATATATATATATATATATATATATATATATATATATATATATATATATATATATATATATATATATATATATATATGTATATATAAATAAAAAGGAAAGAACAGTAAGATATAAAATCCGGTGTTCTTATAGATATTTTTATTTTTACACAATAGTGCTCTATGTAAATTTAAATTTACAGAGCGTTAATATTATAAATTAATAGATTTAAAATATGGTTTTACCGCTACACAGTGATAACCATGTTTCAGAAATGGAAGCTAAAGCCCCTGAAATTAATTTTGTTATTAAACCAAAGACATTAGTTCCATTTCCTCATCAAGCGAATTTTGGAAACTCCAAAATTCGCTTGATGAGCTTCCATTTCTGAAACATGGTTATCACTGTGTAGCGGTAAAACCATATTTTAAATCTATTAATTTATAATATATATATATATATATATATATATATATATATATATATATATATATTATGTATATTGTATAAATAAGTGTGTGTATATATATATATATATATATATATATATATATATATATATACACTAATATAGGTTTGTACATATATACATATACTTACTTATATTAGTGTATATTGCATAGTATATATTGCATGAATTAGTGTTTATACATGTACAAACTTACATTACTGTATACACATATAGTGCATATTTTATACAGTAGTGCATATATAGGTATATATAAATGTAAAAACTTATATTTATGTATATATACATAGAGTATATTGTATAATGTATTGTATATACATGTACAAACATATTTACATTCTTTACATTGTTTGAACTGTTATCCTCATCTTTATTGCCATATTCATGACATTTCGGCCATTGTACACCCCAGCCTCCTCCACCAAAAACGGCAAACATATATATGGAATACTTTGAAGAAATGGCATTAGAATCCTCATCACTAAAGCCAACCTTATGGATGAGATATATAGATGACACCATCATACTCTGGTGCAGGAACAGGTCCAGCTACTACTGGCCCATGCAAACTCAATAAGGTCATCAATACAGTTCACAATGGAGAGAGAAAACAACAACAAACTAGCATTCCTAGATGTGGTGAACAGCCCAATAGAAGCAAGTGAGCCAGAGTGGCTTGCATCTGGTGCATAGGAAAATAAGGGTCTTACCTTAAAGTGCGGCTCATGACATCAGCAAGTTTGCCCCGTGAAAATGACATTACTCTCCTGTCTAGCAGTATGTGTGGTAATAATGGTTTTTGTATATTTTGGCATGCTTCCACTAATAGCAAGTCGTGTGCTGATTGGTCACACTGGAGGAGGCTATTTGCCTGGGTAACTGAGAATAAAAGCAAAGAATGCTGATTGGTTGATAAAAGAGGGCTGAATCTGTGAAAAGGGCAGAAGGAAAGACGGATATACATTGTGACGTGTTCAGAAAGCAAGGACAACGAATTCAACCAGCAGTATCTTGATTGGTACAAGTGACGTTGTAGCAATACAGACTTATTTAAACTACACTAGAGATACTAATATTTTGAAAAGGACTTGGATTCAAGACATCTGTATACTGCAAACCAACATTCATCGGACAATACCTCAACTTTGACTCCCACCACCCACAGTGTAAAGAAAGAGATTGTACACTGCTTACAACATTGAGCAAAAGTTCCAACCTGGAGACATATGATCAAGTAATGGTAAATATAAGCAGTATCCTGCAACGTAACAACTATCCTGGGTACATGGCAGTAGCCCCCACATACTGGGATACAAGGGTGCAAGAGGTTAACAACACTCAGAAAACAGTTTTAGTCTCCGTACCCCATGTGAAGGGATTATTGGAGAAAATACAAAAGATATGTGGCCTATATAACATCAGGATGTCTTCACAAGTGGATTGACACTTTGCAGACACCACTTCCAAGTAAGAACCCTGATAGAGAAGAACGTGACTAAGGACTGTGTGTCTGCCATCCCATGCAGCTGTGGTAAGAATATAAAGGAGAAGTAGGCCACACCCTTAAAGTAAGACTGCAGGAACACCGTAAAGCTGTAACACAATGGGAAATGTAAAAATCAGGTGTAGCTGACCATATATGGAGGGAAAAGGAAGATCATCACCCCCTGTGGGATGAGTTTGAAATAATAGACAGAGGACATCACTGGAAAATATGAAAACTTAAGAAATCTGTACATATGCTATGCCACAAAAATCTTCAAAGCTGGCCAAACATAGAAAATGAATACAATATGGGAACCAGTAATATGGAGTGCTAGAGAAAGGCAATAATAACAACAAAATGGTAATATAAAAAATGGTTACTGAGACATTAGGCTTATAAGTCCCCAAAATTCATACACTGATATTCTCAAGTACACATGGCCCAGTGAATAAAAGCATTGGTTGGATTCAGGGACTTGACCCAAAGAGTTGAGAGTTCAATACTAAAAAATAAAATCTTGGAGAGTTGAGTTAAAGGGAGATATATATATATATATATATTTGGATAATGAAAAGTTTAGTAATCTGTATGGATAATCCCAAGGAAGATGTAATCCAGAGAGCTCAATGTCAAAACAGAACAAATATTAATTTAATTAAAATTAGAAAAAAGACAAATTTAAGGGTCCATTGATTATATTTCATTTCCCCAGGAAAGTGATTTTTCCTGGTTCTTCAGATCACATTTTCTAACATAAAAAATGGTTTTAAATTTACATATTATTTTTATACACTTTTGAAGGGTAGTTTTAAGTTGATGGAAGGTGATAGAGAGAGGAGGAGGACGAGGATGACAGATATAGTCAAAATTAGAGAAGAAAGGGATAGATAGGAATAATTTAAATCTATTTTTATTAAAATACTTAAGAGTGAGGGAGTGGGGCCACACATTGAACCATTTAATAAGTCATCTCACAGGAAATGAGACAAAAAGAAAAAAGAGAAGAAAAGATATAAGAAAGCAAATTTGGAGGCAGGGGTGGGAGGAAAAAAATGGGGAAAGAAGAAAAGGAAGAATAAATTGACATATATTGCAGTTAATATCAAAAAACACAGATTGATATATTTTGCACTATATGTTTGGCATTAATTTAAAAATTATCAACAAAATAAAATAGGACAAAAGGAAAAATATTTTATAATGTGAATATAAGATAAACAAAAAATATTAATATTATTAATATTATTAATAACAACTAAGGAGTAAAAAATTAATAATTAAATTTTAAATCTTAAATTCATAATATAAAATTTAAATTTAAAACAACCTAAAATTTTTTAAATAGTATTGAAAAATATATAATGTAATATTGAAAAACATATCAAAATGAAAACAAAATTTTAAAAAAAATTTTTTTTAATTTTTAAAAAATTACATAAAAAAATATATAATATAATATTGAAAAACATTTGAGAGGGGTAATAATAATAATAATAATAATAATAATAATAATAATCAATTAATCATAATACCAATGAGATGAATAATGGTGGAACGGTAACATTAGATCAGTTAAAACCCATTTAACCATATATATTCTTTCATATATGTACATATAAACACACACACACATATACAAATACCCATACACCCACACACACATATAGATATTCATATATACATATATATATATACACTCATACATACATACACATATATATATACATATAAACATACATATATATACATACATATATATAATAATTGGCCACTCGATATCGAGGACACCCGTTGCAATGCAGAGCTAGCTAGCGCATATTGCAACATTTGCACAGGCATTTTGCAATTTCCCACCTGGGAAATGCCCACAGAGCCCACCTGCAGTTTATACTGTTATTGGCGTGTGCAGAGCCAATTAACAGTTTTAGAGCATTGGTGTGAACCCAGCGTGATCATAAATGAACAAGGCTGGCCACCTCAACTCGCAATCACGGTGTTTTGTGATATCGTGCTAGCTTTGGCCAACACACACATATACATATATATACATGTACATGCACATACACACATATACATTCACACACATATATATATATATATATACATATATATCTGTACACATATATATATATACACACACACATATATATATGTGTGTATGTATCCACACATACAAATACAAGCAAGTAAATACACCCCTATATAAACACCTACATATACATACACACATATGTGTATACTTATAAATACCATATAATCACCTACAAATGTCAACACAATTATATAAACACATATCAACACAGATATGTCCGTATACAAATATCTATGTGTATATACAGTGTAACATAAGCAATTAAACCTATATATAGAGACACCAGGTGTTATTTCAAATCTAGATAATTTAAAATTCCATGGATAGGCCTCCCAAATATTAGATGTAGTTTGTTATTTTGAGATGATGTCTGTGCCTGCATTTGAAGATAATTTTATTGCAGTGATTTAGTTATTCCTCAGGTTCATTATGTTTGATTATTGATATTTTCTCCTTAATGCAGAGGTCACATCTATCTCTAAAGTTTCTAGGAGTTTGAGCCCTAGAGATAATTTTCCATTTCAACTGTGGGATGAAGCCGTTTTCCACCAGATCTCAATAATATTTAGACAGCACTGTTTGGTGTTTAAGGGATTCATTAGTGAAGGAATGGCGATGGTTATAAAGGCGCTGCTTTCAATTCCCAGCAGATATTCCAATATAAACCTTTTTCTTTGGTTCGTATTCTCTTTGGTGAAGATCGTGGATTTGTACATGATGTTTTCTGTCATACATAATCCTCCTACTGGGCATTCAGTTTTTACCCTGCAATTACAGGTAGAAATATTTTTTGTAATTGATTAGCATTGAATTAATAATATTATTATTGAGGGAATTTATAATTTTTTCCACATTGTTCACACGTGAGTAACTAATTTTCTAGTTCATTTTATTAAAAAAAATTTTCAGTGTATTGTTTTTACTAAAGTTTTTATCCAATAAATTTAAGAAATACTTTTCTATATTAATGTTGGATAATTTGCAGAAGGGAGGGTTGAACCATATAACCTTCCTTTTTCTATTCTTGGGTTTATTGAATGTATTGTCAGTCAGTTTTTTAAATAAGTTAATGTCTATTGGAATTTTTTCTTTATGAGGACTTGATTATATCTAAATTTACTTTCATTAAATATTTTGCAGTTAGAAGACAGTTTGTTTATTCTGGCATTGACTGTGTTGGGAATTTGGTTTATAACTGCTTTGGGGTGGTTCAAGTTGATGTTTATGTATATGGGGGTTTGGTTTTCTTTTTGGAAGGGTTTGAAGGTGTTATTGTAGAGATTAAATGTAACATCTTGGAAATTAACGATTTTTCTGTTGGATGATATGTCAATTTTAAATCCCAGAAATTTGAAAGCCTTAATGATTTTTTCTGTAGTTTGGAGGTTAGAGGACCATTGGTATTAGGTATAACAATGAGTCCATCATCTCTGTATAGCCCTACATTTTGGGGGTCTAAGAATCTACTTAGAGTATCTAAAATGTATATACATACTAAATCTTCTATTTGGGCTGAATCATATGCTTCTATGGGAACATCAAAATTTTCATAATTTTCTTTAACCCAAGGGGAGTAATGAAATACTAATATAGACTGTTTGGAAGCCATTATAATTTTTATTTCATCATCGGTAATGTCAATATAATTGTTAGCAAAATCTAAGCTATTTTCTAATAGGTTTTTAGAAATGGAGGGGTAGAAATTGATAATATCTAATTGAATAAATGAAGCTTTAGTCTTAGAATTTATATTCTGGAACTATTTAATAGTATCTTAAGAATATTTCGAAAGGTTTATAGGGTTTTTTTCTAGTATAGATGTGTTTATTTTTTTAAGGATATTCTTGGAAATCAGACCTAACTCTGATTTGGAGAGATTTATCAGTCTGGACTACAGATTATTTTGAAAATTGGGTTTAAAAAGTAGGTAGGCATTTTACAATTTAGTCATACCAACCCTTTCAGCAATATCATATTTATAGGCAAATTTATCAGTTTCTTTATTTATAGAGGTTAATGAATTACAGTTCCTATTTTCTTTATATGAACAAAATTTTATTTAGAATAAGATGGTGGTATTCAGAAGGATCAATTTTGTAGATATTTTTGGATTTATCAGCTTTAATCCATATATTTATATATATATAAATTTATTTGAAAATTATATATATAATTTTATATTATATATAAAATTATATATACATATATAATTATATATATATAATTTTATTTTATATATATATATATATATAATTATATATATATAATTTTATATATATATATTTATATATAATTATTTTATATATATATATATAATTATATTTTTATATATATATAATTATATTATTTTATATATATATATAATTTTATATATATATATAATTATATATATATATAATTTTATTTTATATATATAATTTATTTGAAAATTATAATATAAACATATTATACAATCACTACAAAAATAGCCATGTATTCAACACCATCACTTGATAAGACACCAGAAGTGTTGAAACAAAATGGCTATTTTTGTTGTGATTTTATAACATATTTTGTTATAATTTTCGAATAAATTATATTTGCTCTACACTGTATTGAGCACTCTTTTAAGAATAGGAATTGTTGGTTATAAGAATGAATTCTCCATATACCAATCCTATACTTGGACATATATATATATATATATATATATATATGTGTGTGTGTGTGTATATATACACACACACAAGCACATGTACAAACTTATATTAGTGTATATAAAATCTCAATCAATTTCTATATTTTCATTCATTGTTCAGAAGAGGAATGAATAAAATTAAATCATTTCTTTTAATTACATTATCATAATACTAGATTTTATTAATTAATTTTAATTTAGTTTATATTATATATGCATTATCTCGTATTTGGAAAAAAAATTGAATATATATCTGTAATAAAATAATCATTTTATTAATCAAAACATTTCCAAATTACATTTTCCTTTCTATCTGCAGTCAAAGTTACTTAAACTCTTAAGTAGGAGGGATTTATTGTGTTATAAACGGAATATGTTTATCTAATTGTCAGAATAATTTTGGTAGTTATTTGTTAACTGCAAAGTTTTCCTTTAGTGCTAAGCAGAGAAAGAATGGAAGAATATCCATATACTGGGAGACTCTTAAAGTTGGTCATACTAGCATATTGGCATTAGTACCCTTCTGTTAGAAAAACCGAAAATATACCTTCCCAAATTTATAACATTTATTTCAACTAAGGACGTGACAGGAGATTGGGTTGGTACTACATCGAAGAAATTCGCAAAAAATACGGTTACATCACATTGGGAACTGGAAAGAAATTTTCAGATTTATGAAAACATTAATAAAAAATGCTTAGAGTATATTACTATGCATTTTTTATTAATAAAAATAAAAGCAAATACAATTTAAACATCAGGAATTAGCAATTTTGGCCAGGTAAGGGCATTCATGGATAGTTCTATGCAAATCAACTTTGATTTAAGTGAATTTTTTAAAAATTTCATGAACAAAAAAAAGAAACAGCAAAAGCATAGTTATATGAATGAGCTGAAAAATGATATTGTTTATGAGTTACTGAAATGACTTGACATGGTAATATTGGCTAGATTTCGTTTTCATTTACATACATTTTCTTTTACTAAATTTTCATTACACGTTATATACTTGATGTTGAGTCTTGACTCATTGTTGAATCTCGACTAATGCATGGAATAATAATGCAACACAAAATGTACTTAGAACAAGAATGTATTATAACAAGAAAGTGTACACAATATTTACATATAGTATTTCTGTATATTCTGGGAAGACCGTTCCTGGAGAATGTGTTGACTAAGTCGCAGTCGAGCAGAGTCTCTAGCTGGATCTCTGTATTCGCTCCCCTGTCTTCCGGTACCAACCATTATTTATATAGTCGGTAGTCACCTATGCAGATTAGGTGGATCCTACCACAACACTTGATGAAGTATTTTAATAGATCAGCTGAAAAATTATATTTTTTATGACTGGAAATGATATGAGAAGGTTATATTGGCTACTTTTATTTTAAAAAGAACCAATCTCTCATTAAACGTTACACACTTGATGAAGTATTTTAATGGATCAAGTGAAAAATGATATTGTCTGTGACTTGAAATGACCTGAGAAGAGTGTATTGGCTACTTTTTAGTTACCCACTTATAATTTTTAAAAGAAATACTTATCTCTTTTTTTCTTTACAGATTACATACTTGAAGAAAGCTTCTAATTGATCAGGTGAAAAATGATATTGTCTCTGACAGGAAATGACCTGATTAGGTTATATTGGCTACTTTTTAGTTACCCACTTTTTATATTTAAAAGAAATATCTATCTCTTTCTTTACAGGTTACATACTTGAAGAGAGCTTCTTATGGATCAACTGAAAAATGATATTGTCTTTCACTAGATCACATGAAAAATGATATTGTCCATGAGTTCCTGGAAATGACTTCAGAAGGTTATATTAGCTAATTTCATTTTCATTTATCCATATTTTTATTAAAAGAACAACCTATCTCTTTCTTTACCCTTACATACTTGAAGAAGTCTTTTAATGGATCAGGTGAAGGAATGTGACATCAAATGAAAATTGTGTTTAAAATTCAAAGCAGCTTATGGAATGTAATTTTTATGTCATGTGAACATTTGCATTATACTATTTTTAATATATCTATTTTCATAACATTTTATAGCAATGTTATCAATAAATAGAAAGTAAATTATTTTCTTTATTGAGAATAATTATCTTTGCTCGATAGAATTACTTTTTAAAGTATTCATATTTAGTTTTAAATATGTAGGAGATTTAGTCGTCCTCCATTCTTATATTAAAAATTCAAATGCATTATTCCAAACAATAATAAAATAAAAATAAATAAATCATATGTATGTTAGTTAAATAAATCATTTGAATTCAAATGTCAACAATGAGTAAAATAGTCTTTAGTTAAGATAAAGCTTTGTATAGTTGGTTCACAGAAAAATTTGAAGTTTAGAAAATATTTTTAATAGTTGGCCCACATTTAAAACTGTGGCTGTGCAAAGACTTTTAAGTAGTTGGTCCACAGTATAATACTGATGATTCATTTAAAGTTGCCGACACATATTTCTTTCAGCACACACTTGGGGTAAGGTAAAAGTTATGTAGCCACATCTCTTGTGTTTGAACAGCTTGGAGACAGTCACATCTCTACTGCTGACAGTTGAAATCAGTGGGTGTTTATTAGAATTTTTTCCCTGAAGGGCTCCCAAGAAAAATAGGGTTTTGGTTTAATCTGATTGATCAAATATTTGACATTGTGATGTCAATTTCTAGTCAATGTATACTTTGATTTAAATGGTGTATCTTATATTGTGGAATCTTTTTGGAATGTTTATAATACTGTCGGTTATTGGGTTGAAAATAAAATTTCAACAAGTTTTAAGATAGTATGTATTTGGTTATGTTATTGTGTTGGAAACAGGGTTTATTTCCTATACTTATTAGTTGTTCTAAATCATAGGTTCTAAACATTTTTCAGTCCATGGATCATTTTTTTCATGAAAAAATTCAAATAGACCAATTCTACTTTTACTTTCAGGCTGTTCAATTTTCACCCTAAAATACTTAATGAAAAGGCAAAGTAGTCTATTTAGATTTTAAAATTTACTTTAGTAAACAAGGATAAACACAGGATATCAAAATCAATTTTGATGATGTCATTGAGTCTTAGTCCATTCAACAAGTGACTACATTGATCTTGATGTTTCTCACACAAGATATCATAATCAATTTTGATGATTTCATTCAGTATTAGACCATTCAACAAGTAACTACATTGATCTTGGTTTTTCTCACACAAGATATCATAATCAATTTTGATGATGTCATTCAGTCTTAGTCCATTCAGCTAGTGACTACCTTGATCTTGGTGTTTCTCACACAAGATATCATAATCAATTTTAATGATGTCATTCATTATTAGTGCATTTAACAAGTGACTACATTGAACTTGGTGTTTCTCATACAAGATATCATAATCAATTTTAATGATGTATCTCACTCTTAGTCCATTCAACAAGTGACTACCTTGATCTTGGTTTTTCTCAAACAAGATATCATACTCAATTTTGATGATGTCATTCAGTATTAGTCCATTTAACAAGTGACTACATTGATCTTGGTGTTTATCACACATGATATCATAATCAATTTTGATGATGTCATTCAGTCTTAGTCCATTCAACAAGTGATCTTGATTTTGGTGTTTCTCACACAAGATATCATAATCAATTTTGATGATGTCATTCAGTATTAGACCATTCAGCTAGTGACTACCTTGATCTTGGTGTTTTTCACACAAGATATCATAATCAATTTTGATGATGTCATTCAGTCTTAGTCCCTTCAGCTAGTGACAACCTTGATCTTGGTGTTTTTCACACAAGATATCATAATCAATTTTGATGATTTCATTCAGTATTAGACCATTCAGCTAGTGACTACCTTGATCTTGGTGTTTTTCACACAAGATATCATAATCAATTTTGATGATGTCATTCAGTCTTAGTCCATTCAGCTAGTGACTACCTTGATCTTTGTGTTTCTTGCACAAGATATTATAATCAATTTTGATGATGCCATTCAGTATTAGATCATACAGCTAGTCACTACCTTGATCTTAGTGTTTCTCACACAAGATATCATAATCAATTTCGATGATGTCATTCAGTCTTAGACCATTCAACAAGTGACGACCTTGATCCTAGTGTTTCTCACACAAGATATCATAATCAATTTTGATGATGTCATTCAGTCTTAGTCAATTCAGCAAGTGATCTTGATTTTGGTGTTTCTCACACAAGATATCATAATCAATTTTGATGATGTCATTCAGTATTAGTCCATTCAGCTAGTGACTACTTTGATCTTGGTGTTTCTCACACAAGATATCATAATCAATTTTGATGATGTCATTCAGTCTTTGTCCATTCAGCTACTGTCTACCTTGATCTTGGTGTTTCTCACACAAGATATCATAATCAATTTTGATGGTGTCATTCAGTCTTAGTCCATTCAGCTAGTGACTACCTTGATCTTGGAGTTTCTCACACATGATATCATAATCAATTTTGATGATGTCATTCAGTCTTAGTCAATTCAGCAAGTGATCTTGATTTTGGTGTTTCTCACACAAGATATCATAATCAATTTTGATGATGTCATTCAGTATTAGTCCATTCAGCTAGTGACTACTTTGATCTTGGTGTTTCTCACACAAGATATCATAATCAATTTTGATGATGTCATTCAGTCTTTGTCCATTCAGCTACTGTCTACCTTGATCTTGGTGTTTCTCACACAAGATATCATAATCAATTTTGATGGTGTCATTCAGTCTTAGTCCATTCAGCTAGTGACTACCTTGATCTTGGAGTTTCTCACACATGATATCATAATCAATTTTGATGATGTCATTCAGTCTTAGTCAATTCAGCAAGTGATCTTGATTTTGGTGTTTCTCACACAAGATATCATAATCAATTTTGATGATGTCATTCAGTATTAGTCCATTCAGCTAGTGACTACCTTGATCTTGGTGTTTCTCACACAAGATATCATAATCAATTTTGATGATGTCATTCAGTCTTAGTCCATTCAGCTAGTGACTACCTTGATCTTGGTATTCCTCACACAACATATCATAATCAATTTTGATGATGTCATTCAGTCTTTGTCCATTCAGCTACTGTCTACCTTGACCTTGGTGTTTCTGACACAAGATATCATAATCAATTTTGATGATGTCATTCAGTCTTAGTCCATTCAAAAAGTGACTACCTTGATCTTGGTATTCCTCACACAAGATATCATAATCAATTTTGATGATGTCATTCAGTCTTTGTCCATTCAGCTACTGTCTACCTTGACCTTGGTGTTTCTGACACAAGATATCATAATCAATTTTTATGATGTCATTCAGTCTTAGTCCATTCAGCTATTGACTACTTTGATGTTGGTGTTTCTCACACAAGATATCCTAATCAATTTTGATGATGTCATTCAGTCTTAGTCCATTCAGCTAGTGACTACTTTGATCTTGGTGTTTCTCACACAAGATATCATAATCAATTTTTATGATGTCATTCAGTCTTAGTCCATTCAGCTAGTGACTACCTTGACCTTGGTGTTTCTCACACAAGATATCATAATCAATTTTGATGATGTCATTCAGTCTTAGTCCATTCAGCTAGTGACTACCTTGACCTTGGTGTTTCTCACACAAGATATCATAATCAATTTTGATGATGTCATTCAGTCTTAGTCCATTCAGCTAGTGACTACTTTGATCTTGGTGTTTCTCACACAAGATATCATAATCAATTTTGATGATGTCATTCAGTCTTAGTCCCTTCAGCTAGTGACAACCTTGATCTTGGTGTTTCTCACACAAGATATCATAATCAATTTTGATGATGTCATTCAGTCTTAGTCCATTCAACAAGTGACTAGCTTGATCTTGGTGTTTCTCACACAAGATATCATAATCAATTTTGATGATGTCATTCAGTCTTTGTCCATTCAGCTACTCTCTACCTTTACCTTGGTGTTTCTGACACAAGATATCATAATCAATTTTGATGGTGTCAATCAGTCTTAGTCCCTTCAGCTAGTGACGACCTTGATCTTGGTGTTTCTGACACAAGATATCATAATCAATTTTGATGATGTCATTCAGTCTTTGTCCATTCAGCTAGTGACTACCTTCATCTTGGTGTTTCTCACACAAGATATCATAATCAATTTTTATGATGTCATTCAGTCTTAGTCCATTTAGCTATTGACTACATTGATTTTGGTGTTTCTCACACAAGATATCAAAATCAATTTTGATGATGTCATTCAGTCTTAGTCCATTCAGCTAGTGACCACCTTGATCTTGGTGTTTCTCACACAGGATATCATAATCAATTTCGATGATGTCATTCAGTCTTAGATCATTCAACAAATGACTACCTTGATCTTGATGTTTCTCCCACCAGATATCATAATCAATTTTGATGATGTCATTCAGGCTTAGTCCATTCAGCTACTGATTACCTTGATCGTTGTGTTTCTGACACAAGATATCGAAATCAATTTTGATGGTGTCATTCAGTATTAGACAATACTGCTACTGACTACCTTGATCTTGGTGTTTCTCACACAAAATATCATAATCAATTTTGATGATGTCATTCAGTATTAGACCATTGAGCAAGTGACTACCTTGATCTTGGTGTTTATCACACATGATATCATAATCAATTTTGATGATATCATTCAGTCTTAGTCCTTTCAGCTACTGATTACCTTTATCTTTGTGTTTCTGACACAAGATATCAAAATCAATTTTGATGATGTCATTCAGTTTTAGTTCATTCAGCTATTGACTACATTGATCTTGTTTCTGACACATCAAAATCAATTTTGATGATTTCATTCACGCATTGTCCATTCAGCTTGTGACTACCTTGATCTTGCTGTTTCTGACACAAGATATCATAATCAATTTTGATGATGTCCTTCAGTATTAGTCCATTCAGCTAGTGACTACCTTGATCTTGCTGTTTCTCACACAAGATATCAAAATCAATTTTGATGGTGTCATTCAGTCTTAGTCCATTCAGATAGTGACTACCTTGATCTTTGTGTTTCTGACACAAGATATCAAAATCAATTTTGATGATGTCATTCAGTATTAGACCATACAGCTAGTGACTACCTTGATCTTGGTATTTCTCACACAAGATATCATAATCAATTTTGATGATGTCATTCAGTCTTAGTCCATTCAACTACTGACTACATTGATCTTGTTTCTGACACATCAAAATCAATTTTGATGATTTCATTCACACATTGTCCATTCAGCTTGTGACTACCTTGATCTTGGTGTTTCTCACACAAGATATCATAATCAATTTTGATGATGTCATTCAGTCTTAGTCCTATAGTTCCTGTGTTGTTGAGATGCAATTTATTTCTTTTTCTGCTGAAAACATCTATCACAGCTGAAAATCCAGATTCCCTCATTCATATGGCAGGGAAATAAATGGCTACAACTTTTTTATGGCAGACCATTAGAAATGCTATGTGAAACACCATTTGGTCCACCTGGACCACGTTGAGAATCAATGTTCTAAATAATTTGATGTTTTATAACAATCTACAGTATAAATCTAGTTTGCTATTCAAGTGAAATACAGATTTTATCCTTAGAACTGAAATGGGTAATTTTAAGTAAAATAAAATGCTGTTTAGGATTTTTAAATATCTATAAAACCAGAGTTAGGAAATGTTATTGTATATTACCAAAAAGTGATATGAATTCCCAGTTTATAAATCAATTTTCAGTTTATAAATAAGTAAATAAATTACCGGTTTATAATTTAACGAAGAACAAAATCTCTCAAGACCAGAAATTAATAAAACAATTAAAAATGAAGTGGTACTGTGGGATGATCTTACCCAGAAGTAACAGACATATTTCACTAGGAACCCACATGGAGAAGAAAGCCTTTAGAATAAATCATTCTCTCTCCACCAGTTGTAATTTAAATTTATAGAATACTTACAAAGTTATTTAAAAAGATTAAAAAATTTAATAATTACTTTAAAAAAAACTCTCCATTCCTTCACATTTTTAAAACGGTGTTTATCTTTTTTTGATAAAACAGCATCAATATTAAAGCTTTATGAAGTCAGAGCAATATGAATACTCTCTTTGGTATCTAACCAATTTCTGTAAATTGTTTTCAAGTCCCCAATACTTTTTCAAAAAGGCAGTTTGTTGCAACATTTTGTTGCTGCCATATATACAATTTTTAAAGGGTTTATAAATTTTGGCATCCCCAAAAAACAAGAGATTTGTTTCGTTCTGAAATTCATGCATTTTGTTTTTATCATTTCATACCAAGCAAGGCAATAAAGCCAGTAAGACACAAGGGGGTTACTGAGTGTGTAAGGAGACTGAAGGTGACAATTGACATTGCATTTAAATTTGTAAAGTTTAAAGTTGAGATGTGTGAGAGAAGAAACTATTTACATAGAACTTATAGTTGTAGCTAGTAATTTCAAATGTAAAATGAGACCTAGCTGCCAATCTAGTACTGCCCTTAAACCCATAAAGTAGAGGTATCAAAGAGGAAAGCTCATCAGAACAATTACCATGAAAATATTTATAGAAAAGCACAGTTAGAGTGGTAGAAAAAATGACTGAAGCTGAGATGCCAGGTCAAGAACAATAACATTACAGATTCTTCTTTGGATTTTATCATGAATTTCTAAATAGATAGCATAAGCACTAAACCAGATGCAGCAGCAATATTCAATGCATTGTTAAATAGTAGATTTATATAGGTCTAAGATAGATTCTTGTGAGAAAATATTATCTAGCATGACACAGTGAACCAACTTTTCTATCAGCAGCCTTAGGAACGGATTCAATATAATATTTCCACTCTCACGTCAGCAGAAAATGTTAGCCTGTGAAAGCACAAGGAGTCACTATTGTGGAGGTTAGCATCAGCCATATTGTGGAAAAGCAAAAAAAGGTTCTCTCAGAGTAATTTTGTTTTGGCAGTATTAAGATTAACAAGCAATTTCTTAGAGTGAATTTTTAGGCATACTCATGCTAATCCTTCAGGCTCTCCAGGCATAGCATCAAGTCAACAGTTGATGGCTTTACAGACCACATTAAATTATATGAATGAAATTCTAAAAAGTAATCAGAGAAATGCTTTTTTGTTTTTGGTCACATGCCTTGTCACTGATTAAAAAGCTGTCTTAAAAAGGACAGCATCCTTCATCAGTTTTTATAGAGTGATGCTGTAGAATCACAAATAACTTTGCCAAATGACAAAACCATAACACTTAAATAATTCAAAGAAAAGTAACAACTTAAATAGGTATCACATGTAACTAGAAAAAATAATGATAAAATGAAGAGGTTGATTTTCCACACTAGCATAAACAAAAGGCTAGGAAGGAAACTCCCATCACTACTAGAAAGAGTGGTAACTGTTAGTGAACTTAGAAATTTTGATTTCCTGAAAAACTGTTTCAAGAAAAAGGTTTTATAAATTTGATCTGATAGTAACACTACCTGTTCAGTCAATGTTTCCTACATGGAAATTGCTATTTTCTCTGTTACCTTTATTTGCAAATTCATCTTGGATCTTGGAAGGTGGCACAGTGGAGTAATGGATAGTGGTTCAGATTGAGGAATTCCAATCGAGTTCATTGCATTCATTTAACTGCTAATACTCTTGGGAAAGTATAAATCCAACTTCTTCCCCCCACCTATGGGTAAATAGCTGGACAGACTGGGTCTTATAATCTTGGGTGGCAACCAGTCTAGGAGAAATAAACAGTGAGACAAGACTGGGTCCTATAGCCTTTCTTGGCAACCAGTCTAGGATAAAGAAAATTGAATTGAAAACCTGAGGTGGGTCATTTGCTCCCTTCAACCCCAGCTATCATTTGAAAACTCTGAAGCAACAACAAATAAATTAGCATATGTAACTAGAGGGAAAATAATGGTAAAATGAAGATGTTGATCTTCCACACAACCTTAAACAAAAGGTTAGGAAGGAAACTCCCATCAATAATAGAAAGTGCTAGTAGACTTGAGAAGTCTAATATCCTGAAAAACTGTTTTAAGAAAATATATTTATAAATTTGATCTGTAAGTAACACTAACTGTTCCATCAATGAATGTCAAATGTTTCCTGTGTGGAAATGGCTATTTTCACAGTTACCTTTATTTGCAAATTTATCTTGGATCTTAGAAGGCAGCACAGTGGAGTAATGGATGCTGGTTCAGATTGAAGAATTCCAATCAAGTTCATTACATTCACTTAAATGCTAATACTCTTGGGAAAGGCATGAATCCATCTCTTCTCCCCCCACCTATGGGTAAATAGCAGGACAGACTGGCTCCTATAATCTTGGCCCTAAAGCCTTTCTTCACAACCAGTCTAGGAGAAGGAAAACTCTGAATTGAAAATCTGAGGAGGGTTGTTTGCTCCCTCCAACCCCTGCTAATAGAAAATACTAGTCAACTTAAGTCTAATATCCTGAAAAACTGTTTTAAGAAAATATTTTTATAAATTTAATCCAATAGTAACACTAACTGTTCCATCAATGAATGTCAAATGTTTCCTGTGTGGAAATGGCTATTTTCACACTTACCTTTAATTGCAAATTTATCTTGGATCTTAGAAGGCAGCACAGTGGAGTAATGGATGCTGGTTCAGATTGAAGAATTCCAATCAAGTTCATTACATTCACTTAAATGCTAATACTCTTGGGAAAGGCATGAATCCATCTCTTCTCCCCCCCCCACCTATGGGTAAATAGCAGGACAGACTGGCTCCTATAATCTTGGCCCTAAAGCCTTTCTTCACAACCAGTCTAGGAGAAGGAAAACTCTGAATTGAAAATCTGAGGAGGGTTGTTTGCTCCCTCCAACCCCTGTTAATAGAAAATACTAGTCAACTTAAGTCTAATATCCTGAAAAACTGTTTTAAGAAAATATTTTTATAAATTTAATCCAATAGTAACACTAACTGTTCCATCAATGAATGTCAAATGTTTCCTGTGTGGAAATGGCTATTTTCACACTTACCTTTAATTGCAAATTTATCTTGGATCTTAGAAGGCAGCACAGTGGAGTAATGGATGCTGGTTCAGATTGAAGAATTCCAATCAAGTTCATTACATTCACTTAAATGCTAATACTCTTGGGAAAGGCATGAATCCATCTCTTCTCCCCCCACCTATGGGTAAATAGCAGGACAGACTGGCTCCTATAATCTTGGCCCTAAAGCCTTTCTTCACAACCAGTCTAGGAGAAGGAAAACTCTGAATTGAAAATCTGAGGAGGGTTGTTTGCTCCCTCCAACCCCTGCTAATAGAAAATACTAGTCAACTTAAGTCTAATATCCTGAAAAACTGTTTTAAGAAAATATTTTTATAAATTTAATCCAATAGTAACACTAACTGTTCCATCAATGAATGTCAAATGTTTCCTGTGTGGAAACATTTAATCTGGTCCTTTAACACCATAAAGACTGACGTCGTCACAGTCTTCAAAAAACTCCATTAGTTTTAGAAAAGTTATTACTTTGTCTTGTTCTTATTTTATGCTCCAGTAGAGAATCTTTTTTATCTGAATGCAAAAATATTTTCTCTTACTAAAAGGATGTTGTTGTTTTTACCTTACTTTCTTTTTTAATGAATTCACTAAAATTTCAGCTGAATATATAATATACAGATACTGGACAGCCCAACATGCAAATTACAGATTGGATATCACCAAAATCAAACAGGTACAACAACTTTATCTGGGAAGTATATTAACAAAGGACAGGAAATGCAACACAGAAATCCAAAGGTGCATTGGTATAGTGAAAGATGCCTTCCAAAAGCTAAGCAAAGTATTAAGAAACAGAAAAATATCATTAGAAACAAACAAAAGAGTACTGACTGTCATATAGTAACAGTCCTTCTTTATGGTGATATCCTCACAGATAAAGAAGAGACTTGATGCAACAGAAGTGTGGTTCTACAGAAGGATGTTGAGAATACCATGGACTAAACATGTGAGCAACAACAAAGTTGTAAAGACAATGGCAACAAGAAGGACGTTTATACCCTTAACCTCAGGAAGAGATAGTTGAAATTTCTAGGGCACATAATGAAGAAAGAACATTTGGAAAATTTGATACTCATAGGATAGGTTGAAGGCAAGAGAGCCAGTGGGAAGAAATGCACAGCCTCCCTAGTGAGCTTGAGTGAATGGATGGCAGAGCAGATAGCCAAAAGATAGAAGAAGAAGAAGAAGAAGAAGAAGAAGAAGAAGAAGAAGAAGAAGAAGAAGAAGAAGAAGAAGAAGAAGAAGAAGAAGAAGAAGAAGAAGAAGAAGGAGGAGGAGGAGGAGGAGGAGGAGGAGGGGGAGAAGAAGAAGAAGAGGGAGGAGGAGGAGGATAAAGAGGGGAGGAGGAGGAGGGGGAGAAGAAGAAGAAGAAGAAGAAGAAGAAGAAGAAGAAGAAGAAGAAGAAGAAGAAGAAGAAGAAGAAGAAGAAGAAGAAGAAGAAGAGGGAGGGAGGGAGGAGGAGGAGGATAAAGAGGGGAGGAGGAGGAGGGGGAGAAGAAGAAGAGGGAGGAGGAGGAGGAGGAGGAGAAGAAGAAGAAGAAGAAGAAGAAGAAGAAGAAGAAGAAGAAGAAGAAGAAGAAGAAGAAGAAGAAGAAGAAGACAATATTTTTAATACTTCTACTTGAAATTATTTACATTATTTAAATTCAGACTTATCTTTGTTGTTAGCATCCATTAGTGCACAGAAGTGGGTGCAGAGGTCGCAATTGGCCCCAGGCATCCATATTGGATTGAGTGCATCCATTCAAAGAGTGAGATAAAAATTTAGTTTATATTTAATTTATAATAAATTGTTTATTTCATTTGTCAGCTATTTTTACATATTTAAAATGTCTTCCTTTCTCACATTTCTCAGTACTAGGCTCCCCACTACTTGAGTCTTAGGGGTCAAGGAGTTGACCCTGGGCATCACCAAACATCATCTAACTTCTGCATGTCACTGTTAGTATTACAACATTTTAGCTTGATAAGGGTAACCATCAGGGGATTTTGAACAGAATCTTTTATTCCATTTAGATTGTTCTCATTCCAATGTCCATGTCTAGTGGTATTTCATTTTAGTTTTTGTTTTTTGCTTTAGTATGGCTCAGTTATTACAGTCTGAGTCTGAAATATCCAGGTGAGGGATTGAACCCATAATTGCTATACCATCAAATTCACAAACCAATGTTTTAATCACTTAGGCAGTCATGTCTCTTTTTAATTCATGATTGACTTATTCATATGAAATACTAGTGGACATAATGTGGAGGATCGGTTTCCAATTGTCATTAAGTACTAAATTGATCCCTCTAGAAATACTACATATTATCTTTCCTTAGTTGCCATGTATGATTCCCACTTGGGCAATCATGTCTCTTTTTAATTCATGATTGACTTATTCATATAAGATCCTACTGGACATAATGTGGAGGATCAGTTTCCAATTGTTATTAAGTACTAAATTGATCCCCCTAGATTTACTGCATATTATTATCTTTCCTTAGGTGCCATGTATGATTCTCGTTTTGAAAATCATGTCTCTTTTTGATTCATGATTGACTTATTCATGTTTCTAGTGGACATAATGTGGGGGATTGCTTTCCAATTGTCATTAAGTACTAAATTGACCCCCCTAGATTTACTACATATTATTATTTTTCCTTAGGTGCTATGTATGGTTCCCAGTTGGGCAATCATGTCTCTTTTCGATTCATGATTGACTTATTCTTATAAGATTCTACTGGACATAATTTAGGGGAATTGGTTTCCTATTATCATTAAGTATTAAATTGATCATCCTAGAATTACTACATATCCTTCCTCAGGTGTCGTGTGATGCATGCTTGGGTGATTATGTCTCTTTTCAATTCATAATTGACTTATTCATATAAGATTCTACTGAACACAAAATGAGAGATTGGTTTCCTATTATTAAGTACTCAATTGACCCCCCCCCCCCCAGGATTACACCCTACTACTATCCTTTCTTGGGAACATATGCGAAGAATGCTTGGGCCAGGATATATGCCAAAAGTGCTGCTTATTATCTTGAATCGTCAGTGTCAAAATCAATTAAAGATAAATAAAACAAACTTGACTAAATCTTTCATAAATGCAATCAAAACAATCTTTATGAATAATTAGAATAAAGGTTTTATATCAACCAATATAAATTGAGATATTTAATCATTTTGTTTTTAATCATTTCATGACAATCAAGGCAATAAAGCCACTAAGATGCAAGGAGTTACTGAATATGAGAAGATGAAAAACATTAATAAGGAGAGAGAAAAATAAAAGGGTGGGAATTAAGAAAACAGACGATAACAATTAACATTGCATTTAATATAAATCTCATTATTGGATAATTCTTCTTATTGGATAACAACAGATAAAACATGAAAATAAAATTCTAATTAGTTTTAGTATGATTTATTACTCCCTGTCGCAAGTTGTGCTTTCTCTGAATGTTTTTCCTAATGAGAGCAATTATCCAGGGCAGTTGTCGCAGGGAGCATTTCTCCTGATATTGAATACATAATGAGAGATTTATTGGTAGTAGGAGTGGCAACTGATCACATTTGCTATCTGAAAGAAAACTAAAATTTCCTTAGGTGTGAGAGATACATTTACATTATTTATATTTTTTGGACTGTTCCAATCACCTGAAGAAGGCCAGAGTATAGAACACCAAAATGTTGTGAATATGGCAACAAAGATAAGGACAACAGTCTGAACAATGTAAATGATTACAGTACCTCATCCCATAAATATAGACAGATAATGAGAGATAGGTCTTGCCATAGATAGTGCTAACAAAAATGTTGCTGACATCAACCTACGGATATATGATTGCAGTCTAACGTCAATATGGTTGACCAACTTCATTTAGTAGAACAAAACAAGACCAAGGACTATATTCTCAATGCAATAAAAATGTTCTCTTGGTTTTTGCCATTACAAAACATTTGTCACAAAACTAAACACATCATCAAATTGTTTGAGTTGGAAGAATCCAGAAAGGGCTGGAAAGTATAACACACATGAATTAGAAAAATCAGTAAATGAAATCATGTTTGTTATAGACAGCGACTCTGCTTCAGTACATCAACAGCTTCAGCATTCAGCAGCAAGGCCTCTGATTGGGAGATTGAAGGTTTTGAGGAGTGTTGAACCACCTCTTAATTGACAGTCCTGGGTATAATAATAAACTACATTTGGCAGCAAGGCCTCTGATTGGGAGATTGAAGGTTTTGAGGAGCATGGAACCACCTCTTAATTGCTGGTGTTCCCAAGTTCACCACGGCCCTGTGTGATAGCACATGTTAGGGTCCCAGGTATGGGCAAATAGTGAACTCAAAAACAAAAACAAAAGACTATGAAAGTATAAAAATACATTTTTATAATAAAAATACCAGCAACACATTTTTATATAAAAAAATTACCAACAATACCTATTTGTAGAGGAATTACCAACAATACCTATTTATCTGTAGTTGAAACTATAACATTGTGTTCAACATATTTTGGCATTAAATAACCCATAGAGGTTTATATACTACTAAACAAAATCAACCAATCAACATAGTCTGCTTAAACCCAAGAGAATAGTCAATTAAAACCCTTAATTGCATTGGTGGACATTAATGACAACAATATTGAAACCATATTTGACAACAGAGCTACTTCTTTACTAATTAGTCACCTTATGTTTGATAACCTGTGAAGTGAACTTGAAATGCCAAAACTAAAAACAAATCACAGAAGCTATGCACCTATATTAGAGCATCACAGCTTTTGATACTTGTTACATGCCTATAGACTATCAGTTTAGTATTAGCATGAGGATTTATGTGTATTTCAAGATAAAATTTTAAAAATAAAAAAGACATAAACTCTAAAGCATGATATACATGATGTCTACACAACCAATAAAATTAAAATAACGAAGAATATTAAAAATGAAATATAACTCCAAATTATCCCAATTTCAAAATTTCTGATGAAACAACAAATAAATAACAAAATGTGTCAAGTTTATAAAGATTTCCTACTTGTTGATTATTTAACCATCTATATTTATCTAATGTGTATCTCATCCCAGATCATGCCAGTATAGATTGTCACACAACGCCATCAAGAGAACCCGATACAAAGTTGATCTGAGATAACATCTAAGCCGCTGTAGCCTGACCAACTGCACCTGGGTTGCAAGTGTGAGAAAGCATAGTATCATAAGAGACATATAAACATTTACCCCAGAGAGGATTTTGCAGACACAGTCATCTCAAACAAGTAAGGTCCATGTTTTGGATGATGGATCTAGGGCTACACACTGGATGAGAATAATTGAGGAAGTTGAATAAAATGAGGGGTTTAAGTGTCATATTCTCATTAAAATGTAATACACACTATCATTTAGTCATGGCAATAACCTCATTACACACACACACACACACACACACACACACACACACACACACACACACACTCTCTCTCTCTCTCTCTCTCTCTCTCTCTCTCTCACACACGCACACACACACACACACACACACACACACATATATAAATTTTGGCATCATATTTTCATTCAAGCATGTTTGATTAAATAATTTAGATGTATTATGTAAATTTATTTAAGTTTTAATCATTTCAAGTCCACAAATTAATTTCTTGGTAGCTGTAGAAAATTGATTAAGAAAAATTCCAAAGTTTTCTTTCAAATGATTTTTATTTTTCCCCAAGTAATTTCAACCTCACCTGAGACCATCTTCAGGGCTTTTATATCTGTGGATGTGTTATGCATTAACACAGTAAACTCAAAATATTTTTTACTGCTATGTAAGGCAAGTAAGTTATGTGGTTTTGAAAGGATTAAAACTAAAATTAATAGACATAATATGTATAAATTTATTTTAGTTTTAATCCTTTCAAGTCCACAAATTCATTTCTTGGTGACTATAGAAAATTGATTAAGAAAAATTCCAAAGTTTTCTTTCAAATGATTTTTATTTTTCCCCAAGTACTTTCAACCTCACCTGAGACCATCTTCAGGGCTTGTATATCTGTGGATGTGTTATGCATTAACACAGTAAACTCAAAATATTTTTTACTGCTATGTAAGGCAAGTAAGTTATGTGGTTTTGAAAGGATTAAAACTAAAATTAATAGACATAATATGTATAAATTTATTTTAGTTTTAATCCTTTCAAGTCCACAAATTCATTTCTTGGTGACTATAGAAAATTGATTAAGAAAAATTCCAAAGTTTTCTTTCAAATGATTTTTATTTTTCCCCAAGTACTTTCAACCTCACCTGAGACCATCTTCAGGGCTTGTACATCTATGGATGTGTTATGCATTAACACAGTAAACTCAAAATATTTTTTACTGCTATGTAAGGCAAGTAAGTTATGTGGTTTTGAAAGGATTAAAACTAAAATTAATAGACATAATATGTATAAATTTATTTTAGTTTTAATCCTTTCAAGTCCACAAATTCATTTCTTGGTGACTATAGAAAATTGATTAAGAAAAATTCCAAAGTTTTCTTTCAAATGATTTTTATTTTTCCCCAAGTACTTTCAACCTCACCTGAGACCATCTTCAGGGCTTGTATATCTGTGGATGTGTTATGCATTAACACAGTAAACTCAAAATATTTTTTACTGCTATGTAAGGCAAGTAAGTTATGTGGTTTTGAAAGGATTAAAACTAAAATTAATAGACATAATATGTATAAATTTATTTTAGTTTTAATCCTTTCAAGTCCACAAATTCATTTCTTGGTGACTATAGAAAATTGATTAAGAAAAATTCCAAAGTTTTCTTTCAAATGATTTTTATTTTTCCCCAAGTACTTTCAACCTCACCTGAGACCATCTTCAGGGCTTGTATATCTGTGGATGTTATGCATTAACACAGTAAACTTAAAATATTTTTTACTGCTATGTAAGGCAAGTAAGTTATGTGGTTTTGAAAGGATTAAAACTAAAATTAATAGACATAATATGTATAAATTTATTTTAGTCTTAATCCTTTCAAGTCCACAAATTCATTTCTTGGTGACTATAGAAAATTGATTAAGAAAAATTCCAAAGTTTTCTTTCAAATGATTTTTATTTTTCCCCAAGTACTTTCAACCTCACCTGAGACCATCTTCAGGGCTTGTATATCTATGGATGTGTTATGCATTAACACAGTAAACTCAAAATATTTTTTACTGCTATGTAAGGCAAGTAAGTTATGTGGTTTTGAAAGGATTAAAACTAAAATTAATAGACATAATATGTATAAATTTATTTTAGTTTTAATCCTTTCAAGTCCACAAATTCATTTCTTGGTGACTATAGAAAATTGATTAAGAAAAATTCCAAAGTTTTCTTTCAAATGATTTTTATTTTTCCCCAAGTACTTTCAACCTCACCTGAGACCATCTTCAGGGCTTGTATATCTGTGGATGTGTTATGCATTAACACAGTAAACTCAAAATATTTTTTACTGCTATGTAAGGCAAGTAAGTTATGTGGTTTTGAAAGGATTAAAACTAAAATTAATAGACATAATATGTATAAATTTATTTTAGTTTTAATCCTTTCAAGTCCACAAATTCATTTCTTGGTGACTATAGAAAATTGATTAAGAAAAATTCCAAAGTTTTCTTTCAAATGATTTTTATTTTTCCCCAAGTACTTTCAACCTCACCTGAGACCATCTTCAGGGCTTGTATATCTGTGGATGTGTTATGCATTAACACAGTAAACTCAAAATATTTTTTACTGCTATGTAAGGCAAGTAAGTTATGTGGTTTTGAAAGGATTAAAACTAAAATTAATAGACATAATATGTATAAATTTATTTTAGTTTTAATCCTTTCAAGTCCACAAATTCATTTCTTGGTGACTATAGAAAATTGATTAAGAAAAATTCCAAAGTTTTCTTTCAAATGATTTTTATTTTTCCCCAAGTACTTTCAACCTCACCTGAGACCATCTTCAGGGCTTGTATATCTGTGGATGTGTTATGCATTAACACAGTAAACTCAAAATATTTTTTACTGCTATGTAAGGCAAGTAAGTTATGTGGTTTTGAAAGGATTAAAACTAAAATTAATAGACATAATATGTATAAATTTATTTTAGTTTTAATCCTTTCAAGTCCACAAATTCATTTCTTGGTGACTATAGAAAATTGATTAAGAAAAATTCCAAAATTTTCTTTCAAATGATTTTTATTTTTCCCCAAGTACTTTCAACCTCACCTGAGACCATCTTCAGGGCTTGTATATCTATGGATGTGTTATGCATTAACACAGTAAACTCAAAATATTTTTTACTGCTATGTAAGGCAAGTAAGTTATGTGGTTTTGAAAGGATTAAAACTAAAATTAATAGACATAATATGTATAAATTTATTTTAGTTTTAATCCTTTCAAGTCCACAAATTCATTTCTTGGTGACTATAGAAAATTGATTAAGAAAAATTCCAAAATTTTCTTTCAATTGATTTTTATTTTTCCCCAAGTACTTTCAACCTCACCTGAGACCATCTTCAGGGCTTGTATATCTATGGATGTGTTATGCATTAACACAGTAAACTCAAAATATTTTTTACTGCTATGTAAGGCAAGTAAGTTATGTGGTTTTGAAAGGATTAAAACTAAAATTAATAGACATAATATGTATAAATTTATTTTAGTTTTAATCCTTTCAAGTCCACAAATTCATTTCTTGGTGACTATAGAAAATTGATTAAGAAAAATTCCAAAATTTTCTTTCAAATGATTTTTATTTTTCCCCAAGTACTTTCAACCTCACCTGAGACCATCTTCAGGGCTTGTATATCTATGGATGTGTTATGCATTAACACAGTAAACTCAAAATATTTTTTACTGCTATGTAAGGCAAGTAAGTTATGTGGTTTTGAAAGGATTAAAACTAAAATTAATAGACATAATATGTATAAATTTATTTTAGTTTTAATCCTTTCAAGTCCACAAATTCATTTCTTGGTGACTATAGAAAATTGATTAAGAAAAATTCCAAAATTTTCTTTCAAATGATTTTTATTTTTCCCCAAGTACTTTCAACCTCACCTGAGACCATCTTCAGGGCTTGTATATCTATGGATGTGTTATGCATTAACACAGTAAACTCAAAATATTTTTTACTGCTATGTAAGGCAAGTAAGTTATGTGGTTTTGAAAGGATTAAAACTAAAATTAATAGACATAATATGTATAAATTTATTTTAGTTTTAATCCTTTCAAGTCCACAAATTCATTTCTTGGTGACTATAGAAAATTGATTAAGAAAAATTCCAAAATTTTCTTTCAAATGATTTTTATTTTTCCCCAAGTACTTTCAACCTCACCTGAGACCATCTTCAGGGCTTGTATATCTATGGATGTGTTATGCATTAACACAGTAAACTCAAAATATTTTTTACTGCTATGTAAGGCAAGTAAGTTATGTGGTTTTGAAAGGATTAAAACTAAAATTAATAGACATAATATGTATAAATTTATTTTAGTTTTAATCCTTTCAAGTCCACAAATTCATTTCTTGGTGACTATAGAAAATTGATTAAGAAAAATTCCAAAATTTTCTTTCAAATGATTTTTATTTTTCCCCAAGTACTTTCAACCTCACCTGAGACCATCTTCAGGGCTTGTATATCTATGGATGTGTTATGCATTAACACAGTAAACTCAAAATATTTTTTACTGCTATGTAAGGCAAGTAAGTTATGTGGTTTTGAAAGGATTAAAACTAAAATTAATAGACATAATATGTATAAATTTATTTTAGTTTTAATCCTTTCAAGTCCACAAATTCATTTCTTGGTGACTATAGAAAATTGATTAAGAAAAATTCCAAAATTTTCTTTCAAATGATTTTTATTTTTCCCCAAGTACTTTCAACCTCACCTGAGACCATCTTCAGGGCTTGTATATCTATGGATGTGTTATGCATTAACACAGTAAACTCAAAATATTTTTTACTGCTATGTAAGGCAAGTAAGTTATGTGGTTTTGAAAGGATTAAAACTAAAATTAATAGACATAATATGTATAAATTTATTTTAGTTTTAATCCTTTCAAGTCCACAAATTCATTTCTTGGTGACTATAGAAAATTGATTAAGAAAAATTCCAAAATTTTCTTTCAAATGATTTTTATTTTTTCCCCAAGTACTTTCAACCTCACCTGAGACCATATTCAGGGCTTGTATATCTATGGATGTGTTATGCATTAACACAGTAAACTCAAAATATTTTTTACTGCTATGTAAGGCAAGTAAATTATGTGGTTTTGAAAGGATTAAAACTAAAATTAATAGACATAATATGTATAAATTTATTTTAGTTTTAATCCTTTCAAGTCCACAAATTCATTTCTTGGTGACTATAGAAAATTGATTAAGAAAAATTCCAAAATTTTCTTTCAAATGATTTTTATTTTTCCCCAAGTACTTTCAACCTCACCTGAGACCATCTTCAGGGCTTGTATATCTGTGGATGTGTTATGCATTAACACAGTAAACTCAAAATATTTTTTACTGCTATGTAAGGCAAGTAACTTATGTGGTTTTGAAAGGATTAAAACTAAAATTAATAGACATAATATGTATAAATTTATTTTAGTTTTAATCCTTTCAAGTCCACAAATTCATTTCTTGGTGACTATAGAAAATTGATTAAGAAAAATTCCAAAGTTTTCTTTCAAATGATTTTTATTTTTCCCCAAGTACTTTCAACCTCACCTGAGACCATCTTCAGGGCTTGTATATCTATGGATGTGTTATGCATTAACACAGTAAACTCAAAATATTTTTTACTGCTATGTAAGGCAAGTAAGTTATGTGGTTTTGAAAGGATTAAAACTAAAATTAATAGACATAATATGTATAAATTTATTTTAGTTTTAATCCTTTCAAGTCCACAAATTCATTTCTTGGTGACTATAGAAAATTGATTAAGAAAAATTCCAAAGTTTTCTTTCAAATGATTTTTATTTTTCCCCAAGTACTTTCAACCTCACCTGAGACCATCTTCAGGGCTTGTATATCTATGGATGTGTTATGCATTAACACAGTAAACTCAAAATATTTTTTACTGCTATGTAAGGCAAGTAAGTTATGTGGTTTTGAAAGGATTAAAACTAAAATTAATAGACATAATATGTATAAATTTATTTTAGTTTTAATCCTTTCAAGTCCACAAATTCATTTCTTGGTGACTATAGAAAATTGATTAAGAAAAATTCCAAAATTTTCTTTCAAATGATTTTTATTTTTCCCCAAGTACTTTCAACCTCACCTGAGACCATCTTCAGGGCTTGTATATCTGTGGATGTGTTATGCATTAACACAGTAAACTCAAAATATTTTTTACTGCTATGTAAGGCAAGTAAGTTATGTGGTTTTGAAAGGATTAAAACTAAAATTAATAGACATAATATGTATAAATTTATTTTAGTTTTAATCCTTTCAAGTCCACAAATTCATTTCTTGGTGACTATAGAAAATTGATTAAGAAAAATTCCAAAGTTTTCTTTCAAATGATTTTTATTTTTCCCCAAGTACTTTCAACCTCACCTGAGACCATCTTCAGGGCTTGTATATCTGTGGATGTGTTATGCATTAACACAGTAAACTCAAAATATTTTTTACTGCTATGTAAGGCAAGTAAGTTATGTGGTTTTGAAAGGATTAAAACTAAAATTAATAGACATAATATGTATAAATTTATTTTAGTTTTAATCCTTTCAAGTCCACAAATTCATTTCTTGGTGACTATAGAAAATTGATTAAGAAAAATTCCAAAGTTTTCTTTCAAATGATTTTTATTTTTCCCCAAGTACTTTCAACCTCACCTGAGACCATCTTCAGGGCTTGTATATCTGTGGATGTGTTATGCATTAACACAGTAAACTCAAAATATTTTTTACTGCTATGTAAGGCAAGTAAGTTATGTGGTTTTGAAAGGATTAAAACTAAAATTAATAGACATAATATGTATAAATTTATTTTAGTTTTAATCCTTTCAAGTCCACAAATTCATTTCTTGGTGACTATAGAAAATTGATTAAGAAAAATTCCAAAGTTTTCTTTCAAATGATTTTTATTTTTCCCCAAGTACTTTCAACCTCACCTGAGACCATCTTCAGGGCTTGTATATCTGTGGATGTGTTATGCATTAACACAGTAAACTCAAAATATTTTTTACTGCTATGTAAGGCAAGTAAGTTATGTGGTTTTGAAAGGATTAAAACTAAAATTAATAGACATAATATGTATAAATTTATTTTAGTTTTAATCCTTTCAAGTCCACAAATTCATTTCTTGGTGACTATAGAAAATTGATTAAGAAAAATTCCAAAGTTTTCTTTCAAATGATTTTTATTTTTCCCCAAGTACTTTCAACCTCACCTGAGACCATCTTCAGGGCTTGTATATCTATGGATGTGTTATGCATTAACACAGTAAACTTAAAATATTTTTTACTGCTATGTAAGGCAAGTAAGTTATGTGGTTTTGAAAGGATTAAAACTAAAATTAATAGACATAATATGTATAAATTTATTTTAGTTTTAATCCTTTCAAGTCCACAAATTCATTTCTTGGTGACTATAGAAAATTGATTAAGAAAAATTCCAAAGTTTTCTTTCAAATGATTTTTATTTTTCCCCAAGTACTTTCAACCTCACCTGAGACCATCTTCAGGGCTTGTATATCTATGGATGTGTTATGCATTAACACAGTAAACTTAAAATATTTTTTACTGCTATGTAAGGCAAGTAACTTATGTGGTTTTGAAAGGATTAAAACTAAAATTAATAGACATAATATGTATAAATTTATTTTAGTTTTAATCCTTTCAAGTCCACAAATTAATTTCTTGGTGACTATAGAAAATTGATTAAGAAAAATTCCAAAGTTTTCTTTCAAATGATTTTTATTTTTCCCCAAGTACTTTCAACCTCACCTGAGACCATCTTCAGGGCTTGTATATCTATGGATGTGTTATGCATTAACACAGTAAACTTAAAATATTTTTTACTGCTATGTAAGGCAAGTAACTTTGTGGTTTTGAAAGGATTAAAACTAAAATTAATAGACATAATATGTATAAATTTATTTTAGTTTTAATCCTTTCAAGTCCACAAATTCATTTCTTGGTGACTATAGAAAATTGATTAAGAAAAATTCCAAAGTTTTCTTTCAAATGATTTTTATTTTTCCCCAAGTACTTTCAACCTCACCTGAGACCATCTTCAGGGCTTGTATATCTATGGATGTGTTATGCATTAACACAGTAAACTTAAAATATTTTTTACTGCTATGTAAGGCAAGTAACTTATGTGGTTTTGAAAGGATTAAAACTAAAATTAATAGACATAATATGTATAAATTTATTTTAGTTTTAATCCTTTCAAGTCCACAAATTCATTTCTTGGTGACTATAGAAAATTGATTAAGAAAAATTCCAAAGTTTTCTTTCAAATGATTTTTATTTTTCCCCAAGTACTTTCAACCTCACCTGAGACCATCTTCAGGGCTTGTATATCTATGGATGTGTTATGCATTAACACAGTAAACTTAAAATATTTTTTACTGCTATGTAAGGCAAGTAAGTTATGTGGTTTTGAAAGGATTAAAACTAAAATTAATAGACATAATATGTATAAATTTATTTTAGTTTTAATCCTTTCAAGTCCACAAATTCATTTCTTGGTGACTATAGAAAATTGATTAAGAAAAATTCCAAAGTTTTCTTTCAAATGATTTTTATTTTTCCCCAAGTACTTTCAACCTCACCTGAGACCATCTTCAGGGCTTGTATATCTATGGATGTGTTATGCATTAACACAGTAAACTCAAAATATTTTTTACTGCTATCTAAGGCAAGTAACTTATGTGGTTTTGAAAGGATTAAAACTAAAATTAATAGACATAATATGTATAAATTTATTTTAGTTTTAATCCTTTCAAGTCCACAAATTCATTTCTTGGTGACTATAGAAAATTGATTAAGAAAAATTCCAAAATTTTCTTTCAAATGATTTTTATTTTTCCCCAAGTACTTTCAACCTCACCTGAGACCATCTTCAGGGCTTGTATATCTATGGATGTGTTATGCATTAACACAGTAAACTCAAAATATTTTTTACTGCTATGTAAGGCAAGTAAGTTATGTGGTTTTGAAAGGATTAAAACTAAAATTAATAGACATAATATGTATAAATTTATTTTAGTTTTAATCCTTTCAAGTCCACAAATTCATTTCTTGGTGACTATAGAAAATTGATTAAGAAAAATTCCAAAGTTTTCTTTCAAATGATTTTTATTTTTCCCCAAGTACTTTCAACCTCACCTGAGACCATCTTCAGGGCTTGTATATCTATGGATGTGTTATGCATTAACACAGTAAACTCAAAATATTTTTTACTGCTATGTAAGGCAAGTAAGTTATGTGGTTTTGAAAGGATTAAAACTAAAATTAATAGACATAATATGTATAAATTTATTTTAGTTTTAATCCTTTCAAGTCCACAAATTCATTTCTTGGTGACTATAGAAAATTGATTAAGAAAAATTCCAAAGTTTTCTTTCAAATGATTTTTATTTTTCCCCAAGTACTTTCAACCTCACCTGAGACCATCTTCAGGGCTTGTATATCTATGGATGTGTTATGCATTAACACAGTAAACTCAAAATATTTTTTACTGCTATGTAAGGCAAGTAAGTTATGTGGTTTTGAAAGGATTAAAACTAAAATTAATAGACATAATATGTATAAATTTATTTTAGTTTTAATCCTTTCAAGTCCACAAATTCATTTCTTGGTGACTATAGAAAATTGATTAAGAAAAATTCCAAAGTTTTCTTTCAAATGATTTTTATTTTTCCCCAAGTACTTTCAACCTCACCTGAGACCATCTTCAGGGCTTGTATATCTATGGATGTGTTATGCATTAACACAGTAAACTCAAAATATTTTTACTGCTATGTAAGGCAAGTAACTTATGTGATTTTGAAAGGATGAAAAATAAAATAAATAAATATAATATCTATAAATTTATTTAATTTTAACCATTTTAAGTCCACAAATTAATTTCTTAGTATCAAGCTCTGTTTCATTTTCAAGCAAAATTTTTTTTTAATTTTGCTTGAAGTTGAAACAGAGGTTGATACTTTAATTCAATTTAATTTTTATAATTAAATTGAAGTTTTTAGCTCCTGTTTTTGAAACATGATAACTCTTATGTAGCGATAGAATCATATTTTTTTTAAAAATTATTATAAGTTAGGCTCTACTTATGTATTGAGCACTGTTTTTTTTTTTAAATAAAAACAAAAATACTACAGAACTTCGGATTATTAACCTAACGTGTTCTTTCCTATTTTTCTATATATTTGCACACACACACACACACACACACACACACACACACACACACACACACACACACACACACATGTATTTGAATTTGTTTAATTTGTAGTAGGATTAGGTAGTAATAACACCATAGGAAAATATACACTTTCCTCTTTACTAAGTGAGTGACAAAGAAAACTATCTCTCCCTCTCTTCTATATATTTCCTCCCCTTTCCTTCCTTCTATTATTCCTATCCTCGGTAACGGGCACGAACGCAGACTTAGTTTATGTGGGTCAGTGAACGTCATAAAAAAAAATCAACCAATGACAACACGTCCCGCCAAAAATCAAACTGGAAATATGTATGTGTCAGCCCCAATAAAGAGAAGAAAGCCACGTACGAGACTAGAGACGCCGTAGTGGAGAGGAACTTGATTCGAGGTAGCAGTACGAGACGCAAGGGTTAGTGATTCGTCGGCTGTGAGTTTGACCTGGGGTACAACCCCAGAAGAGAAAGAAGAAGAAAAGATGAATGCAACGAATTAATTTCCGTCAACCAGAAGGAACACAACCGTGTATGAACTCTCAAATCACCAAAAAATGAACTATCACGATAGTCAACCATTTTAAACACTGTAGGCAAATGGAGTCAACAATAAATGGTACTATAGATAGTAAATTTGGCCTTTATTTCATCTCTATATACTATAAATTTGTTCATTTTATCAAATTTTAATTTGTATAGATTTTTAGTTTTCATTCACAAACGCTAAAGCAGATTCTGCTTATAAACGGAGCTATATACATATTAGAAGATTCACCGATGTTTCTACCTTTCTGTTATCAGTTTTTTTTTTTGTAATAGTTTATTTGTTCATCATTATTTGCAGTGTCAATCTGTATTGTCGTGACTGAGATTTCGTGATATTTCATGTATGTAACGTCCGTCATATATTCTGTAGTCAGCTATCATCGTTTCTGTTCCGATTTTTACACTAAAATCATTGCATAAAGGTTTGTAGTTAGTCAGCAATAAAATATTTTAGTCCTCTATTATGTGGCGAAAATGTATTACTACTAAATAGGCGACCAAAAGTTCCATATCAAACGTGGAATGTTTCTGCTGGGCTTGAGTATTATTTTTAGAGGAAAATCTTATAGGAATCATTTCGCCGTTATTATACTCTGGTTCAAATTAGATTTCTTTCTGGTTCACTCCAAATCAAAACCTGTTGACCAGATACGAACTCTATGAAAGCAAAATAAGAAATAAAAGAATAGCGTTTTGCACAGGGGGCCCCGAGCATCGCATACGGCTCACAAAATACCCCCCCACCCAAATATAAAATACAATTTAGACGTTGAAAAGCATCACGAACGTTGCTGCTAAAGCAAAACCATGACAAAAAAACGCTGAGTCAAGTATCCAACCTGACTGCTTAAAAGGATCCGCACACGACACTAAAGGTAGTAGGCAAACAGTCACAGAGTTCACCAGTGGCCTCACGTTCAACCGACCCTACACAAGCCTAAGCCCGTACACAACCGACTCACCCGTTTTCCAGGTTGCTTTCCTCGCCCACAAAAGAGACACTACGTCTTGAACCATTATACTGATAACACAGATGATTTTATTTTAACACATCTTAACTGTTTTCTTTCCGCTTCACCGGCAGTACTTTGTTGCTTTCATTTGATCTCCTTGGGCCATACACGGTATATAACACCATTAATTATTTGATGTAATACTGATCCAACCGCGTAATTGCTACAAGCAGTAACTGGATGACATTGTTTAGGGTGTGTTAGAGAGCAGATAAATCTTTTAGTGTTTGTAATAAGTTATCCAAGGATTGTTTTTCTATGTCAGTGTGAATGTATGTTTGAGAAATGTTTTTGTTTCATTTTTTTCTGATAAAGGGAAAATTACGTTTGCAAAATTAAGTATCAGTTTGCAATAAAATCCAACCATTTTTCCAAAACGGCATCAATGATTGGAATCCTTTGGATATGGGAAAGAGGTAAACTGATTGATTCTGTGGCTGTTGTCTTGATACCACCAGTACTGGTATTAAAACTAAGCAAATGCAATTTTCCTGTAAAAGTGGAAAACTGCCTTTAAATCCTTTTATTGTTTTCTTCAGCATCACTAAAAAATGGAATATTATTTATACATATAAAAAAAATTAAATCTCATAAGTTTACTCATATAACATTGGAATGTTGATGCTGTTAGTGTTTTCTTAATTCGTATATATATATATATATATATATATATATATATATATATATATATATATATATATATAAACTAAATAAAAGCACCTTGTCTGTCGTTTTTAATGAAATGTGCATATATATATATATATATATATATATATATATATATATATATATATATGCATATTGTCTATCGTTTTTAATGAAATGTGCATATATATATGTGTATATATGTATATATATATATATATATATATATATATATATATATATATATGCACATTTCATTAAAAACGACAGACAAGGTGCTTTTATTTAGTTTTTTATACAATTTCTCATATGATTTAATAATTTTTTTCTTTTCGGATGATAAATTATATAAAAACTGTCCGAATGTTCTTTTTATCCGAGCGCTTTCGGCTATATATTTAGCCATTTTCAAGGATTCTATTTTAACTGTTAAAATTAGAAATAGTTTGTTGTATGTATGTTTTATAAAATGTTTCATTTTTTGTTTCAAAACACGTTCAAGATATTATGTCCATGTTCAAAGTTAATATTATTAAGTGTTGGTTTGTTTGTTTTTATTAATAAGGCTTCCATTATTTTTAGCCTTTTTTTTTTTTTGCATGTAGATGATGCTATTATATTAGTGTTGTCGACAAGTATGTTCCGAATAGTGTCCGGTAGGTCACCATGAATATTTAAATGAGATCTAATTGAGCTATTGTCAGAAAGGTGTAGAGTGAGTCTGCGTGTCAAACATGTTGTAGTGTGGCCTATATAATTATTTACGAATTTTGATTGATGAGTAATACAATTCCTTAATGGGCATTTAAATTCGTAAATAATATTTGCCCTATTTAATTTTGTTCTAGGAAGTGAATTATCATTTTTAACTATAATGTTAGAGGTTTTAAATTTTATATATATATATATTATATATATATATATATATATATATATATATAGCTACCGCTAAAAATGAGCAGACATGTTGAAAAAATGACCAAACTTAGAAAACAAAGTTTTATCATCAAATTCTTTGTTATTATTAAAAGGAAAGACCAAAAGATCTTTCAATTATTAAATTATAATTTTTTGATCCTTTCTAGAACCTTCGAAATTTTGGTTAAAAATTTTGTTTTTCTTGCGTCAGCGAGTGACCATAAATCAGTGTGGGAAATTTTAGCATTTTTTGCGGTGTAAAAATCACATTAATTTGAAAATTCTTGAAATTGTCGGATTTTAATGAAACTTCCAGGATTTATTCACAAATGAATGAAATTATTTCTTAAATGTTTGCTTTGAATTTTTAAAAATTCAAAACAATTATTGTAAAAATTCATTACAATCCTTGTAAAAAAATTTACATCTGTTAACAACACTTATTTATTTTTATGAAATTCCGAGAAATTCTTTTTTGATACGGTTTAAATGTTTATACGAATTATAAGGACAAGTCCACGGAGAATTTAAATCATGAAATTTCTTTTCTAAATCAGGACTCTCAGTTACAGAAAACCTACTCTGAGTCATAAAATAGAAAATACAATAAAACTAAGACCTTATTTAATTTGAAAATCTTTTAATTTGTCTTTATGTATAAAATATATTATGCACGTTAGTGGTTTAAGAAAAAAAGTTTTTTTTTCAATGAATAATGAATTTTTAGTTTTTACAATAACTGTTTTAAATTAAAAAAATTCAATTAGAATAATTTATAAACTTTAAATGTTTTAAAATGTTTTAGCGGTCAGATGATATTATTAAATTAAAATTGTATTTACTAATTATAAATGGAAACGCTCACTACAGTTCAACAAACCCTCAATATTTAAAAAAGAATTTTGAATTTTAAGTAATATAGATTTTTAAAAGATTTTCTTCATAAATACTACAGAAATATGTGTATAGAGTTCATCTTCCTTGTCCCCATTAATCAGGATATCTGGTACATTTAAAATTAAAACACCTGAATCAAAGATTACTTCAGATTTTTTTCACATGTATATTTTATACAATATGAACAAATGAAACATCCAGTTGTTTTGTGCCAAACATAAATGTTTTATAATACCTTTGACATTGAAATGTGTACGTTTGAATCTGTGCAACGAACATATAGCAATTTTTTCAGGTACAGGCATGTAGGTATTTAAACCTGACATTGCTGACTACTTACCGTGTCGGTATGAAAAGTAGACAGGTAAAAAAAAAAGAGATAGTCTAATGTACTGTTGTGAATTTCCTTTCTCCAGCAGTCTCCACTCTTCTGGTTGGCTCTCAATGGGTTCTAAACAAAGAAAGATCTGTTAGATTATGATTGGCTCTTTAATCAATCTAGTTGTCATAAGACCATATTTTCTACTACGTCCGCTAATGTCCATAGCTGTCATGTAAATATTTAAAATTCAGCTCCTGACGGTTCAATTTTGTTTTTAGCATGCAAACATAATGGTCAAGTACTAGATTGGTAATATGTAACAGATTTTATTTGTTGTTATTTTTTAAATGTAATATGGAATTTTTAGTTGTTTATTCAGGAGATGTAGTTCCTATACATGCATGAAACAGATACTGTAAATAAATATATATTTAAAACTCAAAATTTCAAATTAATGTTAAAGTAATAAAAAGAATGAATAGAATGTTGATCAGAACTCAGGGCCGGCGCTAAGGTCTCTCTCCCTCCTAAACTTTGATACAACCCCCTCTCTACTACATGTCGATTTCAAAGTTTTCCGACCTCAGGACCACAAACCCTCAAAGGAAAATTGGGTGGGCAGGAAAGGGCAGCGCTTTTTTTAAATTACCAAAAATCATCGAATTATCCAATTTAAATTTAAATTTCAGTACATATTCATTAATTATTTACTTTTATAATGAATAATTTTTTATTTAAAAAAATCTGAGAAAATGTTATTCTTTTTATAATAACCACCAATATTTTCATGACCAAATTTTACTCGAAAAAATGTTTAAGTCGCAAATTTTTACATTTCTATAAAGTTTAATCGCCGAATTACCTCTGCTGAAAAAAAAAGTTTTACAAAGATTCCAACACAACACAAACGGGATTGTCTTCAAAGTTTGTTTTAAAATCACTATTTCAGTTTTCGAGAAAATTTTTCATGTGTTGAAATCTTTAAATATTTTTATTTTTTAAATGATCTTTTTCTCGGTTTTCTCTTTCTAGAAATGTCAAAAATAGGGTCTAGAAATTTTATTTTAATTACTAGTTGTGTACTTCTGGTTAGTATCACTATTAGTAAAAAAAAAATCAGAGATCCTCCTTAGTGGATGATGTCGGAATAAAAAATGATTTTACCGAGATATATTACACTCTTAAATTAGCACTTCTACCCCACCTCTCCAGTAGGCACCCCCTTCAGGCTGTGGAGAAATTTGGGATAGTAAGCACTGGCTATGTCGATTATTATAATTGATGATTGACAATATAACTTAGGTAGAAAAAAGTAAAAAGTACAAAAAGTAAAAAACACTGCTGAAACTAGCCCTTTTCTGGCTCCAACCTCCACGGGGGATTCTGCATAGTACGCGCCGCACCGGCAATGCAGATACACGTTGTATATTTTTAGGTGATGATTGACAACGTAACGTCAGTTTAGAAATAATTGAAAAAATGACGGATGGACATAAAGCAGTACTGAAAAAAATGGCAAAACTGGAACCAAAAAACGTGCCCCACCCCGGTCGAGGGTTTCGGAGTAAGACTATCAGAGCTGCATAATGGATGTCTCGTGTATAAAGTTCATACTGTTATAACTGTTTGCCCAAATCACGTCGAGATAATGGTAATATTAGCCGTTTCCCTATAAGGAAACATTTGCCATTCATTGACTGAACAGCAAGTACTGTTGTCAGTTGAAATTTCTAAAATCTTTCTCTTAAAACAACGTCTCAGGAAAATAAGTTTGTCAAGTCCAGTAGCTGTTATCGCTCTTTCAAGTATTGATGGGTGTTTGCTTATCTCTTCTCAACCTCCGGATGAACATATCATTTGTCCTAAGAATCATTCAAATTGTATTTTATATTATATTCAATAATGCTAATGGTAATATTAGCCGTTTCCCTATAAGGAAACATTTGGCATTCATTGACTGAGCAGCCAGTATTGTTGTCGGTTGAAATTTCTAAAATCTTTCTCTTAAAACAATTTCTCAGGAAAATAGGTTTGTCAAGTCCAGTAGCTGTTATCGCTCTTTCAAGTATTGATGGATGTTTGCTTATCTTTTCTCAACCTCCGGATGAACATATCATTTGTCCTAAGAATCATTCAAATTTTATTTTATATTATATTCAATAATGCTAATGGTAATATTAGCCGTTTCCCTATAAGGAAACATTTGGCATTCATTAACCGAGCAGCCAAAACTGTTGTCGGTTGAAATTTCTAAGATCTTTCTCTTAAAAGAATTTCTCAGGAAAATAGGTTTGTCAAGTCCAGTAGCTGTTATCGCTCTTTCAAGTATTGATGGGTGTTTGCTTATCTCTTCTCAACCTCCGGATGAACATATCATTTGTCCTAAGAATCATTCAAATTTTATTTTATATTATATTCAATAATGCTAATGGTAATATTAGCCGTTTCCCTATAAGGAAACATTTGGCATTCATTGACTGAGCAGCTAGTACTGTTGTCGGTTGAAATTTCTAAAATCTTTCTCTTAAAACAATTTCTCAGGAAAATAGGTTTGTCAAGTCCAGTAGCTGATGATGATGACATTGCTTGCGATAACGCTGATCTCAAAATGTCAGCAAAAGAAGCTGCGTCTAAGAAATTGGTATCTGGTTTGATTATTAACTCACCAGTTAGCTGTAAAGTCGTAACATATACAAGTTCAGCTGAAGAGCTGTGTCAATCGGCTTTATGGCTATTCTCAGTTCTAGCAGGTTTAAATGCAGGTTTTGGAGTCAAGTTTAGTGACGTTTTCAATTATTGTTTCAAAGAGTGATGGAAAAATTCGATCATACCATTAGCTTCATGATAGTAAATTGTTGCTAGAAATCTGCTTGTGCTAATTAGGTTTTTTAATGATGCAATAAGATGAGTAAAAAATGTGTGTCCTTATCTATCGTGATAGTCATAGGAACACTAAATCTGCTGACCTAATTTGTGAAGAAAACTTGCATATAAGACTTATACTGGTAAGGGGTTATTTCATGTAAGCGAGTGAATCTGTCAACGCAAGCAAGGAGGTGGTAGCACCCGTGACAAGTAGGTGTGGACCTATGATGTCAATGTAGATATGGTCGAGTCAGATGTCAGGAACAGGAAAACTATTGACTTAGTATACCTTACTACTTGCATTCTTTTCTATACCAGACCAGAAATAATTATTGTTAATAAAGTTGGAGATACCTTAAATTCCTGATTAAGAAATCTAAAGTGTAGTGTCAAATATTTTCATGCGTGGAGTGTTGGGAATAAAAAGTCGTAAGTTACCGGTGAAAATATTGCTCCATAAAGATTTCCACATTTGAGAAATATGTCTCATATATGTGTGTGTGTGCGTGCGTGCGTGCGTGCATGCGTGTGTGTGTGCGTGCGTGCGTGCGTGTGTAACGAATGCACGGTTGCAATTTTCGACAGATTTTCACCAAAATTTACATGCACATGCTCCAAGTTAGTGAAAAGGCCAAGACCAACTTTGCATTTCCCAAATCCCATCAATAGTGGAAATAATCGATTTTTTCATGCTTCTACGGCAGTTTTCATGTAGTTTGCGGCCATTTTCTACTGGCCAGAGTGAGAGCCTATAGCTGGCTGCCACGAAAAGCACGGAAAAGGGCACTCTTTTAAAGGCAAGGAAGGGCAAAAATATTTTAAGTCAAGTGATAGCGATTGCTGTATGAGTCGTACGATTTTTGAATCAAGCACGGGCAATGCCGGGCCACGATGCTAGTCTTTTACATACTGAATATCAGTCGTGAATTGATTGATGAAATCGAGATGCATAAGTTTGTGATATGAGTAGTTACCAGACTTTGTTTATATTGACCCGACCAAAGGCTTAGGAGAGAGCAGGGAAAAGTCTTCATTCCAAAAATTGGTGGAAATGTCAAGCAGCACTGTCAACAGACATCAGTTTGCATCCGATGTTATCTGTTATATGTTCAGGCAATTTTTAAGATAAAAAAATTCATCTGATCAGCACTGTTGCAACATTTCACCAATGGGAAAAAGCGTAGAACCTATTACTAAGGACATTTCTGCTCCATTATCAGCAAAAGTATGATTATCAATATTAGATAACTTTTTTTTAGCTAAATATAATCCTGATATCGCTAAATTGCAATTCCATTTCCTTTCTCTTTGGGCTAGATTTTTCCTTGAACAAATTAAATACTTTCATTGTAATTGTTCGTATGAACTCTTCGCTATGTTACCTAGACTTTTCTAAATTTAAGTACCGTACTAGACTAGCGACGAGGTCTCATCAGTTTACAGAGGAGTTGACTAGATTCAACCGTAAATTCTATACTAACAGTTTCTGTTCTCGCTGGCAGAACTCTCTTCCAGCTCCATGCTTTCCAGTCAACTTTAATCTCCAAAAATTTCAATGTAATATCAATTGCTATCTACTGTCCTCCTGATTACTCTTCCTTTGTTTCCGTTCCTTAGTAACATTTCTTTCCTAATTCTTCCATACCCAGTAAGCACTTATGTCTTAGTAGCTTTACTACTTTGCTTGAAGTGAACTCGAAAAAAAAATGATTACAGCTAAGTTCGGTAAAAGTTTTGTGTCAAAAAGTCAATGTCAGAATTTATATTTTATAGGTTTCACTTGGGAAAATGTATGACAAAGTGGAAAAAGTTTTCTTGTGATACTTTATAAAAAAAAAAAAGATTAAATGAGTTGTTTGCTCACTAAGATGAGACTGGCCAAAATTTTGACATAAAACTAAGTCGAAAATGTCTAGAAAGTGTTTTGATCCCAAGGTCATCAACAGTAAATTTGCGCCCTGGCTTTTACAACATTTCCCTGTTTTTGCTAGATCTTCTATTACCACAGTGTTCGATATCTACTAACAAAAGTGATGGAAAGAAAAAGAAAAAGAATCTGAATGAAATCGGTTATATTTTTTTTTTTAAGTAATTTCAAATTTCCAACATCCCTCGTTCGTGCCCATGTGAAATCGCACCAACATAACAAATTTAGTCCAATGATGTTTTTCTGTTGAAGTACTGATACTAAGGACATCATCAATTTAGGAGAAAACTGAGTCAAGTCTTTAAAGAACTTGATTCTTAAACTGTTGGAAATTCTGTGCTGTGTTTCCAAATCCAAACAGGAAACGTCAAAATCCAAACATTGTTTTTTTAATGCCCTTTTCTTCTACCGGTATTTGTTGATAGACATGATTCTGATCGAATTTTTAAAATATGGCAATACCGTATAAGTAGTGAAATCCTAAACTTTAAAAATCGGAAATCGACCCAACACAGTGATGGAATTTAGTCGACGGTAGTCATCACGGCATCTCCATATTTGTTTTTCTTTATACTACCATATATAGTGATAAGGACCAGTTGCTGTCGGAAGGGTGAAATATTATAAGATTCGTTAAAATTCCTGTTTTGTTATCCGAAACTAATCAGGAGCAAATCGGTGAGAATGTGAAAAAACAGGAGATCAGTGACTTCGATTCGATGCGTAAAGTCGTGCTTTATCCCGCAGATTCCGTTATGTTGATCAAGTCCGAAAATATTCGGCTCCAGCGACTTCTGAGCTGAGACGTATCGTTGCTTGGAGAAAACCAATAGACTTTATACAAGTTAGCGTGTCAGTTAGTCGTGACTTTTTTCTTTAGATCTATCAGCAGACCTATATGGTGTTGGAAGTTGTCACCTGTTATTGGTGTGTGCTTATGGCGGCTATAACAAAAAAGGTCTATGTAAAGTTCTGCCGTAAATCTAAATCCAATGTTTTATATCCATAAATGTGGATGATGAAGCCGTTCTCTGCATGTCAAACTTTCCGGACTCATCAATTTATTCTCAGAAGAAATTAAAATTAATGATATTTGTTGTCCGCCATTGACTAGAAATGTTATCCTCGTATTGCTGTCTGTAATTAATATGAAAGAGTCCACTTGCCTTTGAAGCGTAATCAAGTCTCGTCGACGAAAACTGCGGGTTTATTCTTTTCTCTGGGGACTCTTAACTGTATGGGGTGGGGCACCTAGTAGCTCGTTGGCCGAACCTTCAGTGGTACAAGTAAATATTGCGATGTGTGTTTTATTTTCCCTAAAACTGTTGTCTACTTATGGAAGGACGGCGATGAAATCGTCTTTTCATTTCTTTCGTATGTGCTGTCAGCATTTATTTTTCAAGCTTTTTTTTTCTCAGCTTGTAGTTGGGCCGCTTACATCATCGTTGTCGTCCAGAAACCATGCGCCCAAGACAAAAGCTGATTCGTTAGCATGGAATTCATTAACTTGTCCGCCATATCTGTCAACTTTTCTAGGTGTTCATCTCTCACGGAGATTTAAAATATTTACCACTACTGAAGCAATCTTTTCAGGAATATTAGCTATCGTCTAAGCTGGTTACTGGTCAAAATTTAGAAGCGTCAAAGAATGTCTCAGTTTCCTAATGTCTCAGTTTCCAGCCATTTCATATGTATTATTCCCACCTTTTATCGTAAGGGTTTCTTTGAGGTGGCACAGGGTCGAAGTTTAATGTGGGTTTTTTCGGTAGGTGATTTTGTTAGAACATCTCTGTAGTGAAAGAGATAATCAGCTACCTCGAAAAAGAGTTCGTGTTTTGTGTGCGATCTGCCGAAGAAAAATTACTAAAAAGTAGTTAGCAAAAATCTACTTTAAGGACCATAATCTATGCTAATATTCTCTCCCCCCCCTCCCCACCCTGAATGGCATGACCAATCAGAAAATCCTCTCGGTGAAAAAGCCGTTGTTTTTCGCTTATGTGAACAGATTTGATTTTCTGGGCTTGGTGGACGAACACGCGTTTTTGCTAGTGAGAAGTGAAGGTTGAACGTGTGACCCCATTTTGTCGTTTTCTACGTTGCCTGTTGGACTGTTACGACGGACTATCGTTTGAACTGTGATTTGGCTACAAGTGTTGCGGTCGAGAGACAGAAGAAATCTATTGCAGACGTTTATTGCTACTATAAGTTGACTTTTCTTTTCTTTACAACTGCAATCTCGAACACACGCGACTTTCTCCTGTAGTAGTAATGCGACAACACACTCGAAGTTTTATAGTTTTGGATTGTTTGAGAAAAAAACGTAATATTGTTGAAAGTGGCTTCTAACGCATGTGTCGGAAATCACATAAGAATAAATTTTGTAACATTCGCTGCTTTTCCGAAAGTTGCCGTTTCTTTCTGCGGTAGATTGGTTGCTAACCAAGGTAATAGGACACTGTCCTGTTTTTTAACCCATAGCTGGAGGGAGAATAGATGCATTCATACCTTTCCCAAGGGTATTTGTGCATAAGTAAATATAACAAATCCAATTGGGATTCGAACTCGGCTCTCCGATTTCTCCTTCCTAGCCGTTATCCATCACAGTACAATGCACATAGTATTGTGCTAGGCTTAAGCCAGAACTTTTCTACTGTTTTAAAAATTAAAATGTTCTGTGATTTATATTTTAGCAACAGCGGCTGAGCGTCGAAAGGTTAAAGAAAGTATTCGAATAGCAGCAGTAGGTCAGATAATAACAGTTTTGCTGATAAAGGCCCGCATGTATATTCAGTTCTTCGAAAACAAGCAGTAGACACGGTCGCATTCAGTTTGCGTAGCGAGTAGACAATGTTAAATTAAATAGACTTGACCCTAGGTTATAGCAAATTTTGATATTATTTTTGCAAATGTGTATTATTAACTGGCAAGCTTTTGTGAACGTTCCCTTACGTTCGTATACCGTCAGGTTGCAATAAAAAAACCGCGTTTTACGTTCGAAAGTCAGGTCACCAGCGAAATGCATTAGATATATACCATAGAGCTACGTATACAATCTTTAAACTGTTTTCAACAAAACTAAAAAGAAAGACAGACAGCAAACAGACGACCGTTTGTGTTAGTTTGAAAAATATTTATTCTATAAAATTAAGAAATAAAACATTTGGGAAAACGTACGCTTTTGGGAACAATAGAATCCTATTTCAAATATCTACATTTCTAAAACGAAAGGTCCTATAACTGACCAGCTGTAGAGAAATGCTTTTCTGATAGGGTTGGTAACCTCTATTCGAAGTCGAAGGAAAAGAAGAGAGAAATTCTTTAAAAAAAAGCATTGATTTCTAAGGTGCTAGTTGGCTCCTGCTGCAGCATATATCTTCTACAGTCAATCGTCTGTGTGCTTCTGATGCTGCACTATAAAGTCACTATATCCCATCTGAGAAAATCCTAAAAGTTATCACCTTTACTTTATAAGAGAACAATTACTGTCGAGTTTTCTTATTGTTTTTTAATACCAAATGATTAATGGCAAATGATTTTTCAAAGTAAAAGTATCTACATTAATATAGTGACATTTTCTTTCTTCCTTGCCAGCTAGTCAGATGTAATTGGTACATAAAAATTTAAATTAATGCCTATGTTTACCAAAATTACATTCTTTACTATTCTTGGTTTACGTGATAGCTAGAGCCAAATAAAATTATATAGTCTGTTAACTTTATACAGGTTACTTTAATATAATAATAATAATAATAATAATAATAATAATAATAATAATAATAATAAGTATCATTTTGTATATTATAGTTGCACAAGAAAAATCAAACATCCATTGGCTAATGTACATAAATCTATAGTCAGTTCTTCATTTGGTTTACTATTTTGGATGATATATGATTGACATATTTACTGTATATACTTGTGTATCATGTGACTTTTGAAGATCTAAATTTGAAGCTAATTTTAAGGGGGTCGCATCATACATATAAAATTACCATATGTATTGTTGGCCCTGGCTATTCTGTTGACCAAATTATATATCCATTTACTATAATCAAAAAGTACAGCGAATGATTTTTCAAAGTATCATTTTGTATATTATAGTTGCACAAGAAACAAAATCAAAATAATTTCACGAGCAATCAAACATCCATTGGCTAATGTAACTGAATCTATAGACACTTCTTCATTTGGTTTACTATGTTGGGTGACAACTGACCTACCTCAAATGGAATTTTTTTCCAATGACAATATTATATTTTGCATCATCTGCAAAACATAGACATTTGTGTCTATTAAATGAAGACATTTTATTCTCGTCGGTATAGTTTCAAATGATTATAGATTTATCACAGAAGTATCCATTTGTTTTTCTAATCATCCCCAAGCAAGGCTATGATACCACTAGGATGTAAGTGGTTATAGGGAGTGAAAGAGAATGAGGAGAAGTGAGGAGAATAAAGGAACATGATTCAGGAAGACAGAAGATGGCGATTGACGTTGCATTTAAATTTTTGAAGATTATAGGTAGCAGAGAAGAAGAAATCCGGAGTTCCACAGGCGAGAAGTGCTAGAAAAGGAACTATTAGAATAGAAAATACAACTTCATCTAGCTAGTTCAGTAGTAAAACGTTGAGACCTAGTTGCCAAGCCAGTATCACGCTTAAATTCATGCAGTCGAGAACAGCCCATCAGAACAATTGCCATGAAAATATTTGTAGAAAAGACAGAGGGAAGCTACGTCACATGACGGAAGTCGAGATGCCAGGTCAGGATCGATTACATTATAGACCCTTTTTTGAATTTTGCCAAGAATTTTGAGATATATAATAGGAGTAGCAGACCAGATTTGACAACAGTATTCAATGCACGGACGAATTGTAGATAGTCGCTTAGCAAAGGTGGGTTGACGAGATGCATTCCCTTTCACCAGTCTGGTCGAGAAACCCTTCCGACTACCCTCACACACAGTTTAGCCGTGACTTATTGGAGACGTGTGTGGATGCAGGCCGCGGACCAGTACAGTCCCGCATTCCAACTCACTTGAGTAAAGCAGGGTCGAGCGCTTCGCTGCAAAGTTATTACCAGTGACGATACACCCCCATACAACCTGTCATATAAATAGGATATCAACATATGAATTAAATAAAAATATCAGCTAAGCAATAAAATTCGCTCAGCAATGTGATTGGTCTTGATCTGGCATCTCGTCTACAGTTGCTCTCTCACAGACGTGCTGTCGCTTCCTTCTATCTTTTCTATAAATACTTTCACGGTAACTGCTCTGACGAGCTACTTTTGCTAGTTCCCAAAATGTGCTACTAGGTTGGCATCTAGGTCCCACTGTCGAAACGGTTAAATGTAGCCGTTTCTTCTACTTTAATAGCTTCATGTCTCGCACTTTCCGTCTGTGGAACACCCTTTTTCTTAATTGCTTCCCTGATAGTTGGAGATTATAATCTCCAACTATTCAAATTCAATGTCAATCGACATCTCCAGATGCCTTGATCTATTCCCCGTCCTTCTCTTCATCCCTTCCTCTATCACGCCTCTTTACTCTCGCTCCCACTCTCTGTAACCCCTTGCGTGCTAGTATCACTCCCGCCTTGCTTGGAGTGAAATGCTTATAAACAAATTAAATTTCCAATCCAAACTTAATGAATTTATGGGGACAGTTGTTATTGAGGTGGATGTCACTTTAGGGATGTAGCAGAGACAAATATTTTTGTGGGAACCAAAAAAATTAGAATTAAAAAATTAAAATTTAGCTTTATGTTATCAAAGGCTGCCAGCGGCAATAAATAAATAAATAAAATTTCCAGTACCTCCTTGCTTTGATAGTTTTTTTCTTTCTTGTATTTCTCTTCATTGTATTTTGTAAAATAAAACCCTGTAAAAATACTACAATTGGTAAAATTTGTGAGTAGCCCTGCCTTAAAACGTGACAAAATAACTAGTCACATGTCATGCGTTAAAAATCGAAAGTTGGAAAGATTTACAAGAGTTATTTAAAATTCTAATGTAATTGTAATCGATACGCTCTTTTCTCGAAGTAGTAAGTGGGCGAAGGCGAAGCATTGCGAAAGTCATATCCTACCGGTGTCAGTGTGTGTCCGAGGAAGGGCAATAATAACTCACTTTGGCAATGCAGATGTTAAATTTATTTTTAAATAGACGTAAAAATATAATTATCAAATAGACGTTGCATTATACTCTAATTCATAGTGCTTACGGTCACATCCCGTTGAAAAACCAGTTTCTGTACGATCACCGAAGTTAAGCAACGTCAAGCCAAGTCAGTACCTAGATGGGTGGCCGCTTGAGAATAGCAGGTGCTGTAGGCTTGGATGCGCGGATCGTGTAATAAATAATAGCTCGGAATTGTTAATTGGGTTCGTTATATTAACTTACATGCAAATACTCTTGGGAAAGGTATGAATCCACCTCTTCTTCCCCCAGCTATGGGTTAATTAGTAAGACTTGTATCACTAAACCATTATTACCTCCAATAAATTCTTAGAATCTAAAAAATATTTTAACTGTCTTTAAATAACCTGCAAAGGGTTGATAAGCCGTAGAAACCGAGTCAATGATTCAAATATGAGAAACACAAGCATGTTTTTTTTAGATTTATTTCCATTCTCTTTAATATATATGTATGGAAACTACCGCGGCCACAAAGTGAGGGATCAGTTTATATACTGATTGTAATATAGAATTATATCCCCCACTTTATGTCCGCATTATAGTTTATCAGATTCTGATTAGGCATGGATCCACCTCTTTTCCCCCAAGCTATGTGTTAATTAGTAAGACTTGTATCACTAAACCATTATTATCTCAAAAAAAAATATATTAGAATCTAAAAATATTTTATGATTTTAAATAACCTGCAAAGGGTTGATAAACCTGCTGTAACCTAGAAAAGCTACTGAATGAGGAATAACCAAAACGGATGTTGGAAATGAAATGGTAATCTTAAACAACAACAAAATACAATGCTCGCTAGCGGAGTGAAGTAGGTAAACCACTGCTAGTGGTGGACTACTTAGGTAGCCTATTACCCCCACTTACAATAGTGTCCAATGTATTTATGAGGACTGGGACACGCCCATTAGTGTACATAGGCACGGTATATAACAATCTTTTAAATTCTTTGAGGTTTCTCTCATGTATTCTTTGTGGCAATTATGACAGGTGATAGTAAATTCCTCCAAGTTTTAGCTTATTTTTTGTATACTTCAAGTCTCTTATTGTTTTAGAAGTAGCTGTGTGTGGATATACATATACACACTCTCTCTCTCTCTCTCTCTCTATCTATCTCTCTCTCACACACACACACATATACACACACACACACGCACACTCATGAGCGTTATGAACATTTTTTGGCCTAACCAATCTCCTAAAGTCTAACCAATTGAACAAATATTAAAATCATCAAAATTTTAAGGCTCAACCCTTCTTGCTTGTTGATTGTAACATAAAAAAGGTTACTGAATGAGGAATAACCAAAACGGAGGTTGAAAATGAAATGGTAATCTTTATAACATCAACAAAATACAATACTCGCCAGCGGCATGAAGTAGGTAAACCACTGCTAGTGGTGGACTACTTAAACAACATATTACCCCCACTTGCAATAGTGTCCAACATATTTATGTGGATTGGGACATAGCCATTTAGTATTCATAGATACGGTATATAACAAAACCGTAGTAAATGAATTAATTAATCACGAGCGAAAATAAACAAGGTAACAAGATAACATAAAGAAGATAACATAAATTATACAAAAACCTGAATATAAATTCTATTCTCGTTCTGTTGTTTGTATGATAAAGGATGATATGTCATTTTAAGTAGATTGTACCGTATAATCATGTTGATCTCCAAATGCTGACTAATACAGTCCAGATTTTATTATTTAGATCCCTTTTTCTATAGGTCTCATAAATGATTAATTTTGGAGGTTCGGATTCCTTATTTTTATTGGTTGAAAACTATTTTCTTTTCTGCTGATCATGTCTTCTGACAAAAGATTTACGTTTTGATCCTACTTTTTTTTTTTTTTTTTTTTTTTTTACATATGTAAATATTACCCTTTATAATCTCGAAGTAAAATGGATGCGTTTTTCCCCGAAATGAATGCAAAAACTCACTACCACTGCAATTATCCGAGTCATACGAAATTTTCCGTATTTATTCAGTAATCTATTAATTGTATACATCAGAGGCTATTTTATTAGAAAACGTTGTGAAAATAATGAGAGGTCAGTTTCACACCGATATCTATTACACCAACCTCACATCCGGATTGATTCATACCTTTCCCAAGGGTATTTGTGCCTAAGTGAATGTAAGGAATTTGATTGGAATTCGAACGCGGCTCTCTCGTCTTCTCATTGCAAGCCGATATCTATTACACCAACCTCACATCCGGATTGATTCATACCTTTCCCAAGGGTATTTGTATCTAAGTGAATGCAACGAACTCGATTGGAATTCGAACGCGGGTCTATCGACTTCTGATCCCGAACCGATATCTATTACACTAACCTCACATCCGGATTGATTCATACCTTTCCCAACGGTATTTGTGTCTAAGTGGATGTGATGAACTCGGTTGGAATTCGAACTCGGCTCTATCGACTTCTGATACCGAACCGATATCTATTACACCAACCTCACAGCCGGATTGATTCATACCTTTCCCAAGAGTATTTGTGTCTAAGTGAATGTAACAAAATCGATTGAAATTCGAACGTGGCTCTATCGACTTCTCACTCAGAGCCGATATCTATTACACCAACCTCACATCCGGATTGATTCATACCTTTCCCAAGGGTATTTGTGTCTAAGTGAATATAACACTCAACTGGAATTCGAACTCAGCTCTATTGGCTTCTCATTCCGATCCGATATCTATTACATCTACTGTATTACAATAAAGGCAGTAAAATATACTTCATACACTTTAGTGGGGAAGTGACATTACCTTTTGTGGCTCCATGTTTATAGAGAAACAGTCACCTAATGTGAACAATAATATGTCACTCACACGGAAATCCGTTCCTTTCACAATCTTTTTTACACTCGATGCAGTTAATTCATCGTTGTTTCGATAATCTTCGTTGCTTTTCTATCAATAACGAACATTTAGACAGTTATTTTATCTTGCAATGTTCCTCAACTCAGATCGATTTTTCCCCCGTTCTTAAACGAACAAAATTCCTCAGATGTTTAAGTTTATAAGACCTTCATCCCATCAATTGTCTTGAGGTTATTTCCTAGATACAACCGTTCATGGCTTAATCTAACAAATGGACAATTTATCTTTTACGCCATTTGGACAATTTTGCTGTTACACTCGATATGAATATTCCCAGAACTGTCTGAATGTTATACTTTCTCTTCTGGCAATCAGCTGATTTAACGACACCTGTACTATGCAAATATTTTTACTGATGGATTCTTATTTGTATTCCATTGTTACCTATGAGGAGTTTAATACAGCGAGTACTCTCTACTTGTTAAAATGTTTTTGCAAGGTACATTTTTGATAAGGCTTATTTTCCCGTGCTAGTTGTCGTTCTCATGCTATTTAGGATTTTATTTATCTGGGTGACTAGTTACTGCAGATTTTATTTTTCTTACCGTAATGAGTTCATCGGGACTGCTCGATAGCTGATATCACAGTAACTGCCATATGTTATCAAGCAAAAAATATATCTAGTTCTTGCAATAGCTGCTCCATTTACTTAGGGAAGGAATGTATAGGCTAGTATTGATATATGTGAATCCGTACTGAGGTGCAGAATCACCGAAATTTGTGCTTGCAAACACCCCCCCACTCCATTATCCCTAATCACCTCCTGAAATATGGAACTTCCAAATTATTATTTTTTTTTTTTTTTTGCCGGGGAGTGGGGAGAATTGTTTATTTTTTTACAATAAGATAAACCCTGTACTAGGCCTGGGGCTCACTCAAGGTAGAGAGTTACGTTAGGAGGCAGATTGTACGGATAGGACGGGAAGGTAACATTTAACCATAGACTTGAACAGGTTAAGATTGTGGTGATTGTGGAAACGTTCTCTTGGGAATCGGTTCACGTGAAGAAGCTGTTCAAGTGGAACTTACTTCTCGCCGTTGTAATATGGATGGAATGTGTGCGGTTCGCCACAATGTAAAAGACATGTCGGGTCCCAGCCGTGAAGGTTAGAAGCTGTTCGAGTGGAATTTACTTATCACCGATGGAAAGGAATATGAGAGGTTTGCTTCAAAGTGCAAAGTGGCATGGCGAGTCGTAGCCGTGAAGGTTAGACATGACGGAACCAAGGAATATAGTTCGTCCGAACACTTTCCATTGTAGTAGCTATAAAGCAGTGAGAAACTCTCCACATCCCGCCTGTGTGTGTGTGTGTGAGAGAGAGAGAGACAGACAGACAGACAGAGACAGAGGTTGGAGGATGGAAAATGATTCATCACCCACAAGGACTCGGGGGCGCTATTGAACTGATTTTAGTGATCGAGGAAACATTCCCTTGAGAGTCTGTTCTATGGGGCAGTGGTTCACGGGAAGAAGCTGTCCGAGTGGAATTTACATATCACCGATGGAAAGGAATATGAGAGGTTTGCTTCAAAGTGCAAAGTGGCATGCCGAGTCGTAGCCGTGAAGGTTAGACATGACGGAACCAACGAATGTAGTTCGTCCGAGAACTTTCCATGGTAGTAGCTATAAAGCAGTGAGAAACTCTCCACATCCTCTGTGTGTGTGTGTGTGTGTGTGTGTGTGTGTGTGTGTGTGTGTGTGTGTGTGTGTGTGTGTGTGTGTGTGAGAGAGAGAGAGAGAGAGAGAGTGACAGAGGTTGGAGGATGAAAAATAATTCATCACCCACAAGGACTCGGGGCGCTTTTGAACTGATCATGGAAACATCCTCTTGAGAGTCTGTTACATGGGGCTTTGGTTCTCAAGAAGAAGCTCTTCGAGTGGAAAGGAATGTGGGTGGTTTGCTTCAAAGTGCAAGGTGGCATGGCGAGTCGTAGCAGTGAAGGTCAGACTTAACGGAACCAAGGAATGTAGTTCGTCTGAGCACTTTCCATGGTAGCAAAGAGTGTAAAAAGAAGTTTTTTTCCCCATGGCACTGCTTTTATTTTAACTTTCTTCACTTCGGTAATGTTTATTGTTTTAAAAAGCGATGATAAGAACAGTAATAAATCCTACATATGAAAGTGAATTTATACATTTTGTTTTGTTCTTAAGAATTGATAACAAAATTATAAACACTATTTATTTATTAATTAGATTGTTTATTTGCACTATTTATTAATTATATTATTTATTGGAATGTTTGGCAAGACATCGCCAATTGATTCGCAAAATGGTGAATAATAAGCATTTACTCATAGATTCAAATAGTTTGAAGTAGAATTATGTAGTAATAACACCATACGAAAATATACACTTTCCTCTTTACTAAGTGAGTCACAAAGAAAATTCTCTCTCCACCTCTCTTCTATATATTGCCTTTCCTTTCCTTTCCTTCCTTCTATTATTCCTATCCTCGGTAACGGACACGAACGCGGACTTAGTTTATGTGGGTCAGTGAACGTCATAAAAAAAAATCTGCCAATGACAACAAATCCCACCAAAAATCAAACGGGAAACATGGATGTGTCAGCCCCAATAAAAAGAAGAAAGCCACGTACTAGAGACTAGAGACGCCGCAATGGAGAGGGTTGGTGATTCATCGGCTGTGAGTTTGACCTGACGTACAACTCCAAAATAGAAAGAAGAAAGGATGAATGCAATGAATTAATTTCCGTCAACCAGAAGGAACACAACAACCCTGTATGAACTCTCAAATCACAAAAAAGAACGATAGTCAACTATTTTAAACACTGTAGGCAAATGGAGTCAACAATAAATGGTACTATTATAGATAGTAAATTTGGCCTTTACTTCATCTCTATATACTATAAGTTTACTAATTTTGTAATCTCGTCTGCAGTCGCTCTCTCGCAGACGTGCCGTCGCCTCCCTCTGTCTTTTTTTACAAATACTTTCATGGTAACGGCTCCGATGAGCTGCTTTCGCTGGTTCCCAAATTTCATGAATTTAAGCGTTCATCTAGGCTGGCATCTCGCTCTCACCCTTTCACTGTCAAAACTGTTAAATGTAGCCGTCTCTTCTACTCCAATAGCTTCATGTCTCGCACCTCTCGCCTGTGGAACTCCCTCCCCTCTTCCTGTTTCCCTGATAACTATAATCTCCAACTATTCAAATGTAATGTCAATCGACGTCTCCAGATGCCCTGATCTATCCCCTATCCTTCTCTTCATCCTTTCCTCTATCACTACTATTTGCTCTCGCTCCAACTCTCTGTAACCCCTTGCGTGCTAGTGGCTTCCCGCCTTGCTTAGGGTGAAACCCTTAAAAAAATGTTTATAAATTTATGAATAAAAATTTTCATATTTATTTCTTTATATATTGATAAATGATAATTTTTGCGTTGCATTAGTTTTTATTTAATTATATTAGTTTTTAATGTCGTAAATATAAAATTATTCTTTTAAATAAAGAATCTAATGAATAGTTTTTAATATTTTTGTTGTCAGTTCTCAATATACCACCTAGCAAAAATATTTTTAACCTGCCGATAATATTGGGTCAAGACGTGGCATTTTTATATGCTTTAAAAAATAATTAATTAATTACTACCAAATACTGACGATTGTTCAATGCAAAGATGTAGGTTCAACTCGTTGTAACAATCTCTTTGATTATAGTGTTCTAAAATTTCATGACGATTCGAAAAGTGATGGTAATTGCAAGAAGAATATATTTTGACAAGATCCTCAATTTCATGGGATATTCTTAGCCACCATGCTGTTGCAATAGCTTGTCTATTATATTTATTTAGGTGTGTATAATCAATATCTGTTGCTTGTAAAGCTTTTGTCTTAAATGATCCAGGTATTGCTATACAGTCCTAACAAAATAAGAAATTCTGATATACTGGTAATGCATTGAGGTATATTTTAATCATTTAGAATAACTTAATCCATTCTTTCAACATGAAATAGTTTAATTAATTCTTTCAGCCTTTGTTCTTTTTTTGGCCACACGTATATTAACAGATATGTCGGATCGACCGGAAGTTTCCATCTCAAGAGTTAGTAGTCGAATGACCAAAATCAATTCATATATATTCAAAATATATTCATATACATTCAAAATCAATTCATATACATTCAAAATATAATATAAATTATTAATCGACCAATGACAGTATTGCTTTCACATTTTCGAGTGACTTTTTTGTGAGTAGCACCTGCTTAAGGAAAGCTATAAATACAGACTATAAAGCAAACAAGGGGCAGTTGGCGAATGGATTCCACTTTGTCAACTCGACCGATTTACTAATCCACTGACACATTTCACACTTCTCTAACGTAGATTCAACAATGAATCTAAGGTATGAACTTTCCTTCTTTAAAGGGGTTTATTAAACACACGTCAATATGTGTCTTGTTTATGAACGTTTCCCCTTTCAAGGTGTTTTATTAAACACAATGTATGTCTGGTCTATGAACTTTCAAACACACCTCAATGTGTGTTTTATCTTGGAACATTTCCATTTTCATGGATTTTATTAAACACATCTGAATATGTGTCTTTGTTTCTACCTTTCCATTTAAAGGGATTTATTTAAACACACCCAATTGTGTGTATGTAACTTTCTCCTTTCAAACGGTTTTTATTAAACACACCTATGTGACACTGGCAAACGGAAAGAAAAGGGTTAAGTTAAAAAATATAAGCTTGGAGCAAGACGAAAAGGGTTAAAGAATAGAACGATAGACAGACTGAGAGAAAGAATCGAGATTTCTTTTCATTTTAAAAGTCTGTTTATTTTTAAGCAAACACGGTTTGAAGAAAACGACCTTGTTATTTTGATATTGCCAAGAAGACCATCTGGAGGAATCTGGGATGACAGATGATTGATAGCGCTACTTAAAGTTGGACTTACAAAAACATGTCTCCTGATTACACAAGAGATCAATTGAGATAATATTTGGTAATTTTTAAACACAAGTCGAGAAAATTGAATTTCTTTATGTGAGGACCCAACCCTAGGTTCTTAAAGTGCAATAACCCTAACAGGATAGAGAGATGACTGACCGGTGGAAACAGCTGGTAAATTTCTGATTTTATGAGCAAGACCAGTCTGGGAAAATTTACTGACGCGTAATTAAAATGATAATTCTAATTAATGACCAGAAACTAAGCCACGCTAAGCGGGTTGAGAGCCAGATTTGCCAAAGGAACAACCAAGGCGACAAGCAAAGATGAAATACTAAGAAAGGAGGAGGAAGACGGAGGAATAACCTATTAGGAGGTGTTGTTACAAAGCACAAATAAGAGAAGGGAGGAGTTATCGGGGTGGATCGATACCCTGTGACCGCTACCCATAGGAAAAGGGATCTCTCCAAATTTGGAGATATAATTAATTTTCCAGAGCCAAAAAACAAAGTGGCTCTTGTAGTAAGATAGGAGAAATACCGAATCTCCTAACCACGTCGACCCCCATGCCAGTTTTGGGTGAAAGTCAATATAAGAACACGGAAGCGAGCAAGCCAGTAGTCCCAGAGACACCAGTTCCGACGTGCAGACGACGAGCGGCGACTACACTGTGAAATCCCACGTGACTTGCTGCCAGAGAAGCTTCGACTTAGGCCTTGTTCCAGACTTAGCTAAATTGAGTAAAGTGTCACGATAGAATTCAAAATGGAAATGGTTAATACTTCTATACCAAGAACTAATATTTCTGCACAAAGAACGATATAAACCACATAGAAATAGACCCTGAAGTAACGTCTGTCTTTTGTTTATTTCGTCTGCAATGACATTTTTTTTATTTTTCTTTTGTGACATAGCTTCCCTTTTACATGCGAACTTACCCTTCTTTTCAATGGTCTTATTATATTCACCATATGATGTATAAAATATCCAAATAAATTGTTATTGTTGATAAACAAATTTTTTTATTTTTATTTTATTTTTTATTTTAAATTCACTTGCTTTGCTTCACCATTGTGTTGTGCGTTGGTATTCCTTTATTCTGGAAAGTACCCGGAATAATTAGTAATCGCTGCCATTATCTTATACGAGTTAGCCCCAACAATCAAACACATTCTGCGCCCCATAAATCAACTACTCCCATAACTGCTCCTGAGAAAGTCAGCACTCGCAACGAATGTATTACTTCTTGAAGAATTTTGTCAGCAAATGTAGTATTTCTGATCACACGAAGTGTTCTGCCTGATGCTATTCTGGTTTCCACTAATCTATGTATAAGTCTACATCTTTACTTGTATTACTATCCGTTTTATTTAAGGTTTCAGTAATGCTACTAGGAGTAATTTATCACGTATATGTTCTGTTATTGAATATGTGAAGCTTAGCGATCAAAACATGCATTTCACGCTTATTTTCATGACCAAAAATAAATATTATATAGGTTAACACGGAACCAATGAAAATTGCTCACAGGAAAGTATATAAGTGAGTAGCGAACCTCCTCCTTTTTTGGTTTTATCTCCCGACATTTGTAACGAGACTCGACCTTTTTCATTAGTACGTCACTGTAGAAAGACGTCATGTTGGCGTCCCATAATGCATATGAAATTTATTTTTACTTCTTTTAAAATGTTAGTCTTGAATAAATTTTTAATCATTTACGTGTTGTTTTTTGTACACTTTCTTTTAAGAGAAGCGTATTTTTAAGAAGACCAGAGGGTTTGAGTCAAAAATTGTTATACTTGTAAATCTTTTTCGGCGCAGCGGTTAAAAACCACCAAAATTGTGAAGGATCTATTTCAAATTTATGGAAAGTTATTTTTTCGTATAAACTGACCAATGAGAAATGTGGTCACAAGCTATTGTAAAACCCGAATGGGGAACTTCTGTGAGCCTATTTTCAGAACAGATACAGCTCAGATCTGTGGACGGAGGGAGAAGACTTTTTACAGCAAGGAGACAAAGCAAACTGACTTCAAAGATCAGAAGGCGTTTGACATCGAGATGAGGACAACAGAAAGGAACAAGATTACAAGCCAGCTTCAGAGAAACTAAAGAATTTTTAAATTCTAGTGAAAATTCTCCTGGCGTTGGACAACAAAGAATGAAAAGAATTCTAACACATTTTCCCAGACACGAACAGTGTGAATTTAAAAGGGATTTTTCTAAAATTTCTATATGTTCCAGGGACACTCGTGGGGCAAGTAAAAGTTGGTGATTTTCATTTTTTTTTCCTGAAAGCTGGTTGCATATTTGTTTTTCTACCTTAATGAATTGTTTCATCCTTGTCTTTTCCTAAAATGTAACCCTATTCCGATGATAATCCTTTTTCGAAGCTTGTTATCCTGCCTTGATTGGCGCACAAAAGGACATTTTTGTGCAAATTTTGTATTTGTACTTTTTTTGTCTTATGTAATAAATATTTTTGCTTCAAACTTTTACTCAGTGGTTCAAGTCTTGTTTTGTTATTTACGCCTATTCTGATCTCAAGAAGGGAAGGGAAGCACATGTTCTCTCTTCCCCTTCTATTCCTACCGGCCAGGTTTTTGGATTTGGCACAAGAGCTAATATTTGATAGGGAGTTAAAGTTTTTATAAGCAGCCTTTACAACTAGGACATATATTCCGCCCTAAAAAAAGATTTATACAATTGTAAATTTCAGGTACAGACATTTTAAAGATCAACCACACTTGTACATTTCTTTCTTATTATTTGTTTCCTTATACAGTGTTTATTTTTATTTCTTACTTGTATACAGTCTCTCTCTTTCTCTCCAGATCTGCTTTCTTCGACTATTAGGATTAATGGGAGCAGCAGACAATAATATCACATGTTACTTTCAGGCAGCATGACCATGTGTCTTTGTTTGAATGTAGTTTAGGGAGTTACATTTAAAAGCTTTAGCTAAGAAAAGGTAATACTCGCAATAAATATATCTTGAATCTCATTAATAGTCTTTGGCACCTCAAAAGAGTATTATTTATATTTTGTGTATTTTTTAAAAGGTGCTTGCGGTCTGTAAGAAGACAAAAGTATCAAGTTCTAAATTTCTTACATATCCAAACGTCTTATTTCAGCAGGGGATAAAGGGCACGACGAAAAATTAATGCTTTTATTTCACTTTTTGTCTTTTGATATGGTAATACTCCCAGTACAATTTTTTTAAGGTGGCTAATAATGTGAAATACAGTATCTATCTATCTATCTATCTATCTATCTATCTATCTATCTATCTATCTATCTATCTATCTATCTATCTATCTATCTATCTATCTAATCAGTCTCTTCATCTTTCTCTTAATCTAAGTTTGTTCCTTCCTTCCTATCTATCTATCTATCTATCTATCTATCTATCTATCTATCTATCTATCTCAGTCTCTATCTATCTATCTATCTATCTATCTATGTTTGTGTGATCTGATTTTTAGATATTTTGAGCTTAGGCTTCCTATTTTTGTATATCTGCTGAAAACAGCGGTTACTTAGCATGAAAGGATATGAGAAAAAGAAAAATATTATTAATAAGAGAAAACAATTAAAAAAGGAATTAAAAAGACAAAAAAGATGACGATTGACATTGCATTTACATTTTTGAAGATCAAAGTAGACTGGGAAGCAAGAAACCGGGAGAGTGTTTCACAAGCGAGAAGTGCGATAAAAGAAACTGCTAGCATAAAACTTACGTTTTTGCATCTAGCCATTCTAACTGTAAAATGATTAGACCTAAATGCCAATCTAGTACTGCGCTTAATTTTATAACGTCTAGGTACCATAGAGGAAAGCTAATCATAATAATTACTATGAAAGTATTTTTAGAAACGGTGAAGCTACGTTATGGTAGTGGCTGAAGCTGAGATGTCAGGTCTTGACAAATAACATTGCAGATTCTCCTTTGTATTTTAAAAGCTGAACCTTTTCAATCAACACATTGACATATGTTGCCATTGTTTCTAATTAGCTAGAACATTCGGTTCACGCAAATCTGTCGGTTTGGTACCTTTTCAATTACGCCATCACATTATATGTAAGCGTTCCACTTTTATTTTTTACTTTTGGCAAACTGGAAATTGAATTCCCCTCGCTGTTGTAATGTTGTACGACTTGGCATTATCACTTCGACAGATATTCTCAGCACCTACATTTTATACACCAACTCTAATCGAATACATTCTTCACGACTTCTGCAAAGCACTACACAATGATTTAAACAAATGAATTTTCTGCAAATCTTATATTTTACTGAACACTGTACCTTACTGCATTTCCCATTTTTTCTGGATATATTTCTTTTCCCTTATGAAAAAGAATGAAATAACAGCTTCCCACTATTTTAATAGCTTTTTTTCGAGTTTCAAATCTGGACTTAACAGTAACCGATCAAACAACCTACTAGAAATCTATCCCTGACTTGTTTATTCTTGTTTGGGGATATTACACTGTTCCGTTTGCAAATATTAATATCAGTGCTCTAGGGTAGTGGTCCCTAATTACCGGGCCGTGGACAATTTGGTACGAGCCGTGGAGCATTTGGTACCGGGCCGTGGAGCATTTGGTACCGGGCCGTGGATCATTTGGTACGAGCCGTGGAGCATTTGGTACCGGGCCGTGGAGCATTTGGTACCGGGCCGTGGAGCATTTGGTACAGGACCGTGGACAATTTGGTACCGGGCCGTGGACCATTTGGTACCGGGCCGTGGACCATTTGGTACCGGGCCGTGGACAATTTGGTACGAGCCGTGGACTATTTGGTACCGGGCCGTGGAGCATTTCGTACCGGGCCGTGGAGCATTTCGTACGAGCCGTGGACCATTTGGTACCGGGCCGTGGAGCATTTCGTACCGGGCCGTGGAGCATTTCGTACCGGGCCGTGGAGCATTTCGTATCGGGCCGTGGACCATTTGGTACAATGACGCATAGAAAAAATACATTTTTTTTTTCATTTTATTGACTATCGCGATCTTCTTTATTGTGTTTTGTTATGCGCGTGACTGACCCCCGCCCCACATACACCGGGTCTGTGGGAAAATTGCCTTGCATGACACCGATTCGTTGCGTAAAAAGGCTGGGGATTGCTGCTCTAGGGTACTGTATCTTTAAACTGAACTTAGCTTTCTCACTGATTAAATTTCCCTTGAGAATAAAAATAAACATCCAATTTTATTTAATCCATATCAAAATCCTTCTAAACCTTTTCTTGAAAAATGTAAACGTCTTACAAATATTTTCTGCTTCCACTCCCATACCAAAATATCCGGATGTGTATTGGTCCCGAGTTACTTCATATAGTTTAGGCGCTAAACAAAGATTTCCAAACCTCTGACGCCATTTTAATCATTTATGGGATTTTAAAAAATCAAAGTTATCCATTGAAGTTAATTTGAACATTTTCCTTTTTTTTGTCCTTAGTAGGTAGAAAAAAACTTTTTGTTTTGCTTTTGCTTTTTTAATCGGTTTCACCCTATGCATGGCAATAAAGCCACTAAGACACAAAGGGTGACAGTGTGTGGAAGAATTGGGAACAGAAGCATTAATAATGAGCAGGAAGAGGAAATAGTAATCAGGAGGACAGTAGATAGCGATTGACATTGCATTTCAGTTTTTGCAGATTAAAGTTGGTTGGAAAGCATGGACCCAGATGAGAATTCCACAAGAAAGGCAGTAAAGCCACTAAGACACAAGGGGTTACAGGGTGTGGAAGAATTAGGAACAGAAACATTAATAAAGAGCGGGAAGAGGAAAGAGTAATCAGGAGGACAGTAGATAGCGATTGACATTGCATTTGAATTATTGCAGATTGAAGTTGGCTGGAAAACAAGGAGAGTTCCGCAAGAAAGGCAGTAAAGCCACTAAGACACAAGGGATTACAGGGTGTGAAAGAATTAAGAACAGAAACATTAATAATGAGCAGGAAGAGGAAAGAGTAATCATGAGGACAGTAGATAGCGATTGACATTGCATTTAAACTTTTGCAGATTAAAGTTGGCTGGAAAGCATGGAGCCGGAAAGGAGTTTCACAAGCGAGAATTGCGAGAAAAGAACTGTTAGCATAGAATTTACAGCTACATCTAGCCATCTCAACTGTAAAATAATGAGATGTGCTTAAATTCAAAATATCTAAGTACCATAGCGAAGAGCTCATCAGAACAATTACCATGAATGTATTTATGTAAAAAAGTGAGGCAACCTTATGGCAGTGGGAAAGTGACTGAAGCCGAGCTGCCAGATCAAGACCAATAATATTGCTGATTCTTCTTTGGATTTTATCAAAGAGTTCATGGTAAATAGCAGGTGCATCGGACCATATGCGGCAGTAATATTCTAAGCGTGGACAAAAGGTAGACATAGATGTGTAAGATAGATTTTGGAGAGAAAAATTGTCTAGCACGACACAGTGAACTGACTTTCATAGCAGCTGACCAGCAATGTATTCAATATAGTCTTTTCACTTTTTGTCAGCTGAGAACGTTAGGCGCAACGAGTCACTCCCATTAGCCATGCTGATGGAAGGCACAGAGGGGTCAGTCATATGATTAATGGGGAGCATTTTAGCGTGGGAGGCATTATCTTTGTACAATTAGTGTTCCTTTTTCCCTTCAATTAGATTAATCCACCATTATTGGAAGAGCTCTTGCTAATAAATTTACCTTAACATCCCAACATAAGCATTAATATATCCACGATATGGTAAGAATTTGTCCATGGGTGAACACAAACAAGGACATATAGAATATACGGTTGCATGTTGGTGTGTTGTGGGTGTGGAAGTTCACATGAAAACAATAAAACTAGCATGCTAAAACTTTGGTTTCTACTACGAACCGATTATTTAAAAAAAAACTGTAACGAAACAAAATTGTCAATGTATCTTGGGTATGTCTCTTTGCTTTTACTGGTTCAGAAGTAAGTTAGGGTAAGTCATAATAAGCATGGTTATAATCGTCGTGCTCAAGTCAACTTTGCAGTGAATTGGAACGACTAAAGTACTTACTTCATGCGTGAAGCGGAAAAAACACGTCCGAACACTATGTGTTGAGAAGTGGAAGAGGTTCTTTTTCTGGTTCAGAAGGGTAAGCCATGGTAAGCATAGTTATAATGGTCGAGCACATGTTAGCTTTGCGATGAGTTGAAACGACAAAAGTAAAGGTTGTACTTATTTCATCCATCATTCGAGAGGAAAAGTAGACGTTTCCCAACGTGGACCTCTTCATTTGTATCCTTTTACATCTTGGAGTAAGAGGAAGAAAATAATGTTTGTCTTTTATAGAATACAAACAACACCACCTAACGGGCGTTTGGTGAAGCCAAGTGGGCGAATACAATTTCTAGTTCCATTATTACTAGTATCATGGGAAAATGTATTTCATTTTTTATTCATTATTATTGTTATATTTATTGGTTTTATTTCATTTTCCTAAAAACATCTATATATGTAAAGGAAAACACATTATCTGTGTAATTACAACACTTTACTACTACAATAGTTTCATCATGCAACCAACCGAATACATATTAAAAGAAATAAAAAAGAAAAGTAAATTATTTTAATTATTGACCTGTTCGTGGATTTCATAGGTGATGTGGCTAGACGAGGAAAATTGTGGTCTAGAATAGACAGTCATTTTAATGAATTGGTTTTAACTGGCCAGTTGACTTACAATTTTTTGCCACGTGACGCATTTAGTATTCTTTGATATGTGCATAAATTTTTGCTGAGTCATGGGAATATAATTCAGTTTGGTAACACAGCACCATATTTAATTCAGTAACGTTTTCATAACGGCTTCCTATCTTTAGTGCCAACTGCAAATTGAAAGGCAACAATATTTAGTACTAGACTACCCGTGACCCGTTGAGTCACTGACAGTTTAAAGAAAGCTGAAATATAAATAATTACTCTACAAACAACTGGAGGAAACAGCAAATCGGGATCTCTTTGTGTCTGTCTTTAACTTTAAAATATTTTAATTAAATTTGTCTGTTTGAAGAAAGTTAAAATAAAAATATTGTATAAACAACTCGTATTTTTAAATCTTATTCACTTAAATCAGATTAACTTAAAATATTTTTTAAATATTTAAAATATTGTTTGTTTAAAGAAAGCTGAAATATAAATAATTACTCTACAAACAACTGAACGAAACAGCAAAATCGGGATCTCTTTGTGTCTGTCTTTAACTTAAATGTATTTTAATTAAAAGATTGTGTTTGAAGACAGTTAAAATAAAAATACTTAATGTATAAACAACTCGTATTTTTAAATCTTATTCTTGAATCAGATTAACAAACACGCAACCACAGACTTTTAGTATTACATAGATAGATAAATTACAAAAATGCAACATAAGACCAAAAATTGGTAGGTAAAGACGCTGGACTTCACTATCCCATATTAACCCATACATTATTTCTTTATTATTCCTTTCAACATAAATACACATTTATTTGAGATCTTTTATGGAAAAGTCTCCAAAACTTCACATTTCATCAATAGAAATTATAACTAATACTTATGTTTAAAATTCAAGTGATGAGGGAGTAAAGTATTTTTCGAAGTTTAAAACATTTACTATGTGAAATGATGCAAAATAATATTTACAGATGTGCGAGTAATGTAATGGATGGAGGTTAGGAACGAAAAATTGGAGAGCCAAGTTCGAATTCAAGTCAGGTTAGTTACATTCACTTACGCGCAAACATTCTTGGGAAAGGTATGACTCCATCGCTTCTTTCTGCACCAGCATACTGGCTACTATAGCCTTGGTCAGTAACCATTCTAGTGATGCTGACGCGATAAAATCACCCATATCTCTGGGCCATTCGTGGGGATGCGACGCACAGTGACTGAATTTCTTCAGTCTCATTCTGCGATAGGAGTACTCCTTTTGCGGCAGTGGGTTTCTCTTTGCTCCGAGCACATGCTTCTCAAAATTGGTAAAGCTTGTTTGTCATCTTCGTTCCAGAAACTACCGTCATCTTTTTCTTGTGTACACATTTGACATTAAACGTAAAGTAACATTCTCGGAGTGCTCTCTAAAGGATGCGAATCCCTCTGACTCAGCTAGATCGGTATACAGGAGTGAAAATATTGAGAATCGGTAAAAGATGAGAGGGTAAATCTGCGTAACGTAAACTTTGACTCAGTGTTTCAAGTGCTTTTCACTCATTCTTCTCCAACTGCAGGTCGGAAGCGAACCAGACACTGAATATCTTGTATGGCTCATCGGTACAACTGAAGGGACAGAGAGAGACGGGCAGACAACAAACGTGTTTACTTTCAAATGTAAAACTAATTTGTAATTTTCAAATTAATATAACAAAAACAACAAAAATAATAACAATTATTATTATTATTATTATTATTATTATTATTATTATTATTATTATTATTATTATTATATTGATTTCTGTTATGGTCACACTACCTACCAAGTCAGCGGGAAGACCTAAGGTAAGTAGTAGTGTGTTGTTATGGCTACATTTCATGATTTGTTTTTCTAACTCCCTTAACATCATTAGTGTTACATGGACAAAGTTCTTCTTAGTGTGTGGGCTGTAGTAATCAAAACAAATCATATTTGCTTGAAGGTTTCTAGTGAAAAGACTCTTGTCTTACGCTACAAGAATAAAGCCTTCCATTTCAGCCTTTAATCAAGACGCTCGTAGCCATCGATGGGTGTTAACTTTATCAACATCGGCTTTATTAGCACGTTCTGGATATTGGCCATGCAAAGGTTTGTCTTGCCAGATTTGTTTCATCTCTTCAAGAACTTAATCCTTAGCTTTCTATTTTGATGGAGATAATAACGATGTCAGTTTTATAAGGTTTTCTAATTAACCCATAGCTGGGGGAAGAAGACGTGGTTTCATAACTTTCCCAGGGGTATTTAAGAGAAATGGTGGATTCATATCTTTCTCAAGGGTATTTACGCGTAAGTAAATATAAAGAACCCAATGGGAATTAAAACTCGGCTCTCCGATTAACAATTCCGTGCCATTATTCATTACACCACTCGCACACCCAAGCTTATAACACCTGGTATTGCCAAGCGGTGACCCATCTAGGTACTGACCAGGCTCGACGTTACTTAACTTTCAAAGACCGTAAGACTAATAGTTTTGAAAAATACCATGTGGAAGTGGAAGATACAATACGAGAAAGAAATAACCGTCCCTTGTAGAAATTGTTCCCAGTTGTGTGTGTGTGTGTGTGTATGTGTGTGTGTATGTGTGTATGTGTGTGTGTGTGTGTGTGTATGTGTGTGTGTGTGTGTGTGTACTCGACAATGAGAGTAGAATGAACAAAATCCAAGATTCGAAATAACGGTTTAACAGCTTTTATTTGTGGTTGAAAGAGAGGGTTCAAAATAATTGTATTCTGTGGAGAAAAGAGTTGGGTTTCCTAGGTAACAAAGTTCTTGAGTTGATTTTTTTTCTCGGGAGAGATTTCACGGCTTGTTCCCACAGAAGCAACGAGAAATCTGAGTGTGAAACTGCTAGGACTGGTACGAGCAGCAAGAGTTGAGTGGCCCTTCGAGCTGGGCCTTGAATATTGTGACTGCTGGAAAGGAAAAGTGGAAAAGAGCCGGGCTTGAAGGTAGAGGCCGCTGAAAAAGAAGATGGAAAAGAGGCCGGACAGAGCTCTGTCAGAGCTTTTATGATTTCTGGGACTTCCGGTTGTACACTGATGATTATTTTCGTTGATGCTACTGCTGAATCGAGCAAAATAAGGAAGCCCCTATATGTCACAATAGCCAACAAGCGAGATAGTTTCTATATCCGAGGCAAAGCATTAAGATAACTCCGTTTTGACAAGGTCAGTACATGACTCAAAGAAATATGAAAAGCAACAAGCAATGACTACAGAACTATTACACCGTGCAGAAAATTAAATCAAAATAATTGTGTTTAACGTCCCAATGAATTTTTATCTTCGATGGTCATTTCAGAATTCCCTTTACTACGTACGATAGCATCGACTTTTACATAGTCTCTCATGATAAAGTGACTCGTGAGACTACCTTCGACTAGGTCACCAAAAACTAATATGGTTTCGATGCAATCCTAGAGATATTACTGTATCGTGAATACCATTTAACAATTGTAACCAAATACCGATGACCACATTGCTGGATTTTCTGTCAACCTGATCATATCCAAGGAATGCTCCGCATGTCACCTCTATATGAGACACAGCAATAACACCAGCTAAAATAAAAGTTCGTGGCCATGATAATGTCTCTGCTCTTCCGGTCCCTAGGAATGGGTCAAGGAATGATGGAACCAAGAAATAGAGATTACTGCGGGTGGTATATTGGTCAGCAAACAGATATTGAGTGACAGAAGACAAAACGAAGACTTGAATAAAATAATATATTGCCAAGTTTATTTTTGTTAAAGAAAAAACATGGAGAAAACTAAGGTTATAGTGCACTAGACAAAAATATCTCTGTATGCTCATGTAGAGGGTGAGAAGAGCGTTGAAGAGTATTGTCCTGAAAAGGACAGTCTTGTAGCCGTTAAGGATAGTTGCCCTGAAAAGGACAGTCTTGTAGCCGTTAAGGATAGTTGCCCTGAAAAGGACAGTTTTGTAGTCGTTGAGGATAGTTGCCCTGAAAAGGACAGTTTTGTAGCCGTTGAGGATAGTTGCCCTGAAAAGGACAGTTTTGTAGCCGTTGAGGATAGTTGCCCTGAAAAGGACAGTCTTGTAGCCGTTGAGGATAGTTTCCCTGAAAAGGACAGTTTTGTAGCCGTTAAGGATAGTTGCCTTGAAAAGGACAGTTTTGTAGCCGTTGAGGATAGTTGCCCTGAAAAGGACAGTCTTGTAGCCGTTGAGGATAGTTGCCCTGAAAAGGACAGTTTTGTAGCCGTTGAGGATAGTTGCCCTGAAAAGGACAGTCTTGTAGCCGTTGAGGATAATTGCCCTGAAAAGGACAGTTTTGTAGCCGTTGAGGATAGTTGCCCTGAAAAGGACAGTTTTGAAGCCGTTGAGAATAGTTGCACTGAAAAGGACAATTTTGCAGCCGTTGAGGATAGTTGCCATAAAAAGGAGTCTTGTAGCCGTTAAGGATAGTTGCCCTGAAAAGGACAGTTTTGTAGCCGTTGAGAATAGTTGCCCTGAAAAGGACAATTTTGCAGCCGTTGAGGATAGTTGCCATAAAAAGGACAGTCTTGTAGCCGTTAAGGATAGTTGCCCTGAAAAGGACAGTTTTGTAGCCGTTGAGAATAGTTGCCCTGAAAGGGACAATTTTGCAGCCGTTGAGGATAGTTGCCATAAAAAGGAAAGTCTTGTAGCCGTTAAGGATAGTTGCCCTGAAAAGGACAGTTTTGTAGCCGTTGAGAATAGTTGCCCTGAAAAGGACAATTTTGCAGCCGTTGAGGATAGTTGCCATAAAAAGGAAAGTCTTGTAGCCGTTAAGGATAGTTGCCCTGAAAAGGACAGTTTTGTAGCCGTTGAGAATTGTTGCCCTGAAAAGGACAATTTTGCAGCCGTTGAGGATAGTTGCCATAAAAAGGACAGTCTTGTAGCCGTTAAGGATAGTTGCCCTGAAAAAGACAGTTTTGTAGCCGTTGAGAATAGTTGCCCTGAAAAGGACAATTTTGCAGCCGTTGAGGATAGCTGCCATAAAAAGGACAGTCTTGTAGCCGTTAAGGATAGTTGCCCTGAAAAGGACAGTTTTGTAGCCGTTGAGAATAGTTGCCCTGAAAAGGACAATTTTGCAGCCGTTGAGGATAGCTGCCATAAAAAGGAAAGTCTTGTAGCCGTTGAGGATAGTTGCCCTGAAAAGGACAATTTCGCATTTAATGACAAATGTTGTCCTTTTCAGTTTATCGCATATTGTTGCTACTAGAGAGTATGGCTGGCTGCAGCTGGAGGCTTGCTAGCGATAGCTGGCTGGCTGGCTGGAGCGGTGACCGATAGCGAGCTGGAGCTGGAACTGTTACTGCTGCTGATGCTGCTGCTGCCGATGGTGGCTGGAAGTGCTGCTGCTGATGATGGCTGGAGCCATGGGCCTGCTGTTTCCTGCTGGAACAGATACGAGGCATCTTAGTTCCGGATTGTTGTTTTTGACGATTTTTAAAGTTTTTTTATATGCTGAATCAATTTTACGACACTCCCTAATCCTGGAAAGTGAAGTTTCTTCTCCCAGTTGTTTTGTTTTTTATGTGGGAGTACCGATATGATACGACAAGATATATCAAAAGAGCATGGCCCCTACCATTTCCCCAAGACTGAAAATCCTCAAAAGATAGGCCGAAAAACTTAAAGAATATTCGTAAGCCTCCCAGAACCTGAATGGTAGCAGCAGCAGCAGCAGCCCGCAAAAAACAAGCAGCAATACCAAAAGGTACTCGAATTGCAGCAACCTATCCCTTTCAACCACAAAAAGAAGGAAATTGGAGAGGAAAGTATTTTAAAATAAAAAGACAAACAAAAAATAAAAGAGAGAGAGAGAACCATAGGCAGAATTTGACTACCAATTAATATCAGCTGAACCATCTTCCCTTTCTGCCCATAAAAAGTTACTAATGGTGTGATCGGCAAGTAGCCATTCATACTCCCCCCCCCCCGTCTTTTATGAGAATGTCGGCGTTGCATCAGGAACCAAATACCAACGGAAAATTAAACTATTTCAGAAAGGAAAGGGAATCAAGTTGGAATCAACAGATAGCACTTTTAAAAAAGCACATGTCAACTTGACATTATCCTTAAAATTCATCCTAAACGTAGAAAAACAAAACAATGCATAATAATAACATAGATGACACAAGAAAATTCTCATACTCATCACATAGTAGCAGCTATTTCTAGCACTCTTTGGGACAATCTTTGTCACAATCAAAAATAACCCATGGCAGGACTCTCTTCTTCTTCTTCTTCTTCTTCTTCTTCTTCTTCTTCTTCTTCTTCTTCTTCTTCTTCTTCTAAATGCCTTGTCTCTTCAAGATGTTGGTGATCATGCCTCTCCACGATTTCCTGTCTTTTGTCGCTCTTAGTAATTTGTTTCTTTTTGCTATCTCCTTTAAATTCTGTTCTGCCATCCATTTACTCAAGCTCTCTAGGTAGGTTCTGCGCTGTTTTCCACAGTCCCTGTTGCCTTCAATCTGTCCTGTGAGTATCTGATTCTCTAAGCCTTCTGTCCACGTTATGTGTCCTATAAATGTCAATTGTCTCTTTTTGTTGTTAAGAATAAGTGTCCTTTTTGTTTCTATTTTCTCTAAAACATCGTCGTTGTTTACATGTTCAGCCCATGGTATTCTCAGCATCCCTTTGTAGAAGCACATTTTTGTTTCTTCAGGTCACTTCTTCATCTGCGAGTAGACTGCAATTATTACATTATGTCCCGTACAATGAAGCCCTCTCCATTATCACGTTATAATCACATATGATACTTTTCATCCCAGTCAAAATGTCTCTTGTCAATACAGGTTCTACAGATGCTGTCACTAAACAGGATCATAGGATGATATCATACAGTTATTTCTTCACCAAAATGCTCGACTAAACTCTCTTGTCAACAGTTAACAAGTCTTTAATGTTTACTTAAGGAATGAAGTTTTTGGTCCTGTGAATATTAAAAGTTCTACTTCAATGGCAGGCAATATTGCAGATTTTTATGTCTGATTTTTCTTTTGAATAAACGAGCTAACAGCTAATATTACTGGTCTGTGTTTTGGGCACTTTCTCTCAGCAACTAAATTCTTGCACGGATATCTGGTGATTTCGATCAGCGTCTAACTTCAGGGTCAGGCTTGGGCGATTTTTGGACACTTGCTCGTAGCAACTGACCGCAATTCTCTACAGTGACCACAAATCGCTTTATTATCATCACGCATCTACATATATATAGATTCTCAAAATTAGCTCCACCTTCAAGTAATTTAAACCAATTGGCTCACCCAATCACTAAATCCAAAAGGGGCCAGTTTTCTTTTCCATTATACATAACCATTCATCTTAATTGGCTAAGGTTAGCAAATGACAAGAAAAGAGGTAGTCCTATTTCTCTTTTTAGCACTTCATTGAAACTTCATATTCCATCACTGTTTCCTTCCAAAAACCTAAATCGCCACACATTTGTTTTTCCTTTATTTTTACTTTTTTTGAGTGAATAAAATGATTTTTATCTGATTTCAAAAAATCATTTTAAAACCTATTTTCTCTTTTTGGAAAAAAAAGAGAGTTATTTTTGTTTCAGTACTTTACAGCTAGCTTTTAAAATCCGGATTTACATAATATTGTCACATATCAAAAACTTTGAGGTATGTTAGCGTCTAGTCAGGGTGCTTTTCAAAATATAAAAATGTCTTTTATGGAAAATCCTAGCTTTTTTTTTTTTTAAGCGTATCACCCCAAGCAAGGCTGGAGGCCACTATCACGCATGGGGTTACAGAAGGTTTGGAGGAAGAGCAGATAGGAGTGGTAAAGGAGAGGATGTGGAGAAAGAGAAAGACAGTGGATCGATCAAGGCAAGGGGGTTACAGAAGATTTGGAGCGAGAGCAGATAGGAATGAAAGATGAAAGGATGTGGAGAAGGGAAGTGGATAGATCAAGGCAACTGGAGATGTCGATTGACGCTACACTTAAACCGTTGGAGATTGTATTTGTCAGGGAAACAGTAATAGGGAAGGGAGTTCCATAGGCGAGATGTGCGAGACATGAAGCTATTGGAGTAAAAGAGACGTCTACATCTAACAGTTTCCACGGTGTAGGGGTGGGAGCGGGATGCCAGCCTCGTGGGGCGTTTAAATTCACGAGGCCTGGGGACAAGCGAACGCAACTCCTCAGAGCAATTACCGTGGAAGTACTTGTAAAAAAGGCAGAGCCAGGCAACATCGCATCTGTGAGAGAGCGACTGCAGACGAGATGACAGATCAGGCCCAATCACATTGCATATCCGTCTCTGGATCTTAGCAGAGAATTGGTAATCAATGTTCTCAGAACTTTAATTAGTAAGTCAATATCTCAATAACACAGATTTCAAAACGAGCACAACAAGCATAACCAATTGTAATTGTTGTGAATGGCCTGGCAGAAATGGCACACCTTCTACTGTCACAAGATTCACCCACTCGAGCTGAGAGATCACATGGAATGCGATCAATTCATACTAATTGACCTGGCAGATTTTCGTGACAATGTAACACAGTCATGGCCTGGTATAAAGCAGATATTTCTCACACTGCTAGATTTGGCTACAATAATGGCAAGAATCATGCAATTGAAGGGCATTTATGAAAATATTTTTTTAATCATGATCGAATTTCTTCGTTCTGGAGACAGCTTAATGTAAAATCAATTGTGATAGAAAGAGATTAGCTCACATAGATTTTTGAAAAATGTAAGTGAACGATGCAAACTCCTTTGTGAAAAAGAGGTAGAATTGACTGTCTTTTCTAGATGAGTGATGAAGATACTGGGTTCCTTCTGGAACTCTCTCTCTCTCGCTCTCTCTCTCGCTCTCTCTCTCTCTCTCTCTCTCTCTCTCTCCCTCTCTCTTGTTTCAGGGTGTCATCATGCGACCAGTTATGACTGTAAGGCAAATATATCTACTACAGCCATAGCAGCAATAGTAAGTCTTGCCAAGATAGACTGACAGAGTGCATACCTGACAGGCTGCGTTTATTTTAATTCATACTTTTCCTTCTTCTAGGCCGGTTGCCACCTCAAGTCAAGAACCCAGTGTACCCTGGCATTTTTTCACTGATAACCATTACACTATCCTTGACCCTCAGGCTCAATTTGCCAATAACTTTTTTACCATTTTTAATTCTTACTTGCTTTTATCATCTTCACCCAATCTTCATCTCGTTCAGGTTGCCAACATTTTTTTTACCATTTTTAATTCTTACTTATCTTTTTTTATCTTCACTGGTTCGTATTGTCAACAACTTTTTTTTACCATTTTTAATTCTTACTTTTTTATGATCTTCATCCAATTTTCATCAGGTTCAGGTTTCCAAAATCTTTTTTACCATTTTTTCCTAGGACCAGTGGCTTCTTTAAAGTCAAGGCCTTTGATAAATCTATAGACCTAGCGTGCTGTGACGGTAATATTACTGAGATTGTGCTCAGTGAGACGTAAGGACTTGGGTAGTTGATGGTCTTTGTCATCTAACGCTGAGTTAGAGGCAAAGATGGAGGTGAAGAGGTTTGCCTTATCAGTCAAAGAAGATATCACTTAGAGGCCATTTATAATTGTGGGCACAGCCGCTTTACCTCTGTTCATGATTTGGTTGGTGATCTTCCAGAATTCACGGGATCTAATTTGTTTCTTTTCAACATTGGTCTGGATCGTTTGTGCGTAGCTGCACTTGGCGTTTTCTAGAACTTTTTTTGGAGGCGACTGCGGATTGTTCTGAATACAGTGAGGGCCGATCTACTTCGCTGCTTGAGATAGATACTGAAGTAGTGGTTTTGGTGAGTTACGACTGTAGCGCATTCAGGGGTGAACCAGGGTTGACTGTTTGGTTTTGCTGGAATTTCTTTTGGAGTATAAAACTCTCCATTCCAGAAAGGATCCAATCAGTGGCAAGGGCAGCAGTTTTTGAGGCAGCATGCTTGAAGAAGGTTGGGAGGGGAGTTTCCATCATGTAGGATCGAAAGCTGTCCAAATCTGCTTTTGCATAGCAAAAAAAAAATCGTTCTATGGAATGGTACATTAGGAGATGCCTTGGGTTTGGCCTCAATCTGGACACTGATTATGGAATGGTCTGACATGCCTAATGGAGATAAAACTTTTGATAGATATTTATCATGGCGGGAGGTTAAGGAGATGAAGGAAGTACGTCTGGTATCCTGTCGTGTCTGGGACCCGTGTAGGTTCTCCGATGATCTGGGCGAGTTCATAGGCGATAGGTGTCTGCAATATCTGCCTTCAATATTGGTTTTGTTGGAGTGGATTATCCACTCCTTTATTATTTGAAGATTTGTATTTAAAGAGCATCTGTTAGAAAAAACTTAGAATTTGTTGCATTCTAAATATCTATGGTTACAGAGTAAAGACCAAAATAACAGTGATTTAACAATCCTGATCAAACATTCCCATATAATCTCCAAATATGCAACATTTAGAGATATATTGACATTATATATTTGATATAATATTTGAATTCACTGGAAACAAATATCATTTATAACTCTATAATAAAAACTTCCTCAATATGTTTGCATTCAGAAATAGTGTCATTATCACTGCAAATATGATAAATAAACTTAAATAAGGCCAAAATAAACGTAAATAAGGCCAAAATAAAAAGTGAATTCTCATTTCTTTGGTTAATTCTATATGTTCCGTTTTAATATTGAAACAAGTTAATATAAGCATGTACATCTTACAAGCACTTTGTTCATTTTTAAAATCAAACCTATATAGTATTATTATTACACTATTTATATTCAGACTATTGTCCTCATTTTTGTTGTTATTATCACAATGTTTCTGTCATTGTACCCGACGGACTTCCTCAGGTGTATATCAGGGAATTCTGAACTGAACCTTTTATTTAGTCTACAGTTTAGACTGTTTAATCTACTGGTAGATTGTTCTCATTTCACTTCATTTCATGGATATTGTTTAGTTCTTATTTTTATTTAATGCCTCTCAGTTATTGCTCACCTGTTTTAATTGAGTGCTCGACCCAGAGATTGAACTCACAATCACTATGTCACCAAATTTAGAGATCAACACTTTAATCCCTTATCCTGTAGGACAATTTTCTGTAGTGAACCTAACCTACCTGCTGATTGAAGTTGCAACTATTGCAACACGAGCAGTGGGATGAGAACAGTCTAATAATAGAACAATAGATAAAAGGTTAAATAAAGGGTTCAGTTCAAAATTCTCTATAGGTTACTCAGATCGACATACACCTAACCATTGTGAAAGGAGAATGAAAAAAAGATATTATTATGCATAATAATTCTCAACGGGAACTCAAACTACCGGAGATTCTTCTGTGTTTCAGAAGAAGCCATATTTAGGATTCCAGATTCAAATGGGCCAGATTTATCTGTCACATGCAAAGACATATTCTGCAAATTGGGAATAGTGAGTCCTGGATTTTTCCAAATTGAGGACTATATCTGGTGAAGATATATTTCCATAGGAAAACGGTGCCATGGGCTTGTAAGCTGCACCATGTGGCTGGGGGAGGCCAAGTTTTGTTCAGTTTGACTCCTGGAAGCTGACTGACTGACTGACTGACTGACCACTTTCGTCACACTATGAAGTGACATCACAAATTAGTCATCACATGACCCAAATGAATTCATCACAACCAAAGGGAGATAATTTATTTTGTATTCCTACAGCGTGATCTTTGGTTAATAAATATGTTTGATAATTTCATATTTGTGATGTATTAGTAAATACAAAGTTAATTCCCTTGTATCTATTTTATAGGTGATCTTTACATTTCAGTAAAGCATAGAGCTTAGAGCTGCTAGTGATCTGAATTAGTTCATCCATGGGTTGCTACAGTTTAACACACAATACATTTCATCTTGTTATTCACTCTTTAACTTTACAATTATTATACATGGCATAACAATAACCTGGGACATAACATTGTGCCTGAATAATGTACAGTGTAACCCGGATATAAGAGCAACCCGGATATAAGAGCAACCCGGATATAAGAGCAACCCGGATATAAGAGAGATTTTCTCTGGTCCCAAATTAGAGCCTGTGTTATAATGTATATATAATAGACCAAACCCGGATATAAGAATGTCTCTTATATCCGGGTTTCTCTTATATCCGGGTTTTTATATACATTAACACAGGCTCTAATTTGGGACCAGAGAACATCTCTCTTATATCAGGGTTTATCTTATATCCGGGTCTATTATATCCGGGTTACACTGTATAATATACCAAACCCGGATATAAGAGACTTCTCCGGTCCGGACAACTCTCTTATATCCGGGTTACACTGTAACTCAACTAAAGTTGCAAAAAAAGAAAAGAATGAGTGAAAAAGCTCGACCTAGAAACAAAAAAAATGAACTATTCCTTTGTTTGAAATTCATGAAACAATTAAAAACTGATACACACATGGATACCCTGAAATAACTTCAGAAGAGTAAACCAGTGTAGTGATAGAAAAAGAAAAAGATCACTATTTAAAAAAAAAAAAAATATTAAAAAAAAGTTAAAAGTTGCAAACCATTTTGATTAGCCATAAAGAAATAAAAACGATAAGAAAAAAAAGATAAGAAAAAAAAATAAAGAAACAAATAAAAGAGGCCAAAAGGTCATCATTCCTAAATGTAGGTGAAGAAAAAGGGATTGTCATATGAGTCATTTCTGGAACCAATCAAAATCAAGAACAATTTGGTGGGTGGGGAATTAATTCTATTGTTTTAAAAAAAGTGTTAAGGCAGATAATGATGAGCAGGCAAACGGATCAGACCAGCCATTGAAAAGAATTTCATCTGTTGTCCCTTATCCTGAAGCTCCAGACACCTAAAAATTCCACAGAAGGAGTCAAAAGAATTACTACTATCAAGAAATACTTACATACACACTAACAAAAACTCTCCTCTCTCTATATATATGCTAAGGACTGAAAGACTTTAAACACAAGAATTTTCTGATAGGAATTTATGAACTTTTTGAATATATCTTATTTTGAGAGATATAAATTTTTATCAGTACATGCAGTATCTATCTTTGTATCTTTGCATGCATTTTAAAAAGGTCATAAATTGGTGTATATTTGGATTAAGGACATTATCCAAAGATAATCACCAGTAAACAAGTAAAACCCTATTTTGATCACTCCCCACATCTAAACAACAATTCTTAGGACCCCCCACCACACAAGAATTAAAAAAGAAAATGAGTTTGAAACCACCAAAGAGCATAAACTTCGAGAGAAACCTGGGTGAAATTTATAATGTTTAGGAGCAATAATATAATTTTTTTATTCACATGCTACTGGAGTAACACAAAAATTAGGTGCCACTAAAAACTTTCTAAACTTTTAAATGTCTTCTCTGAACATTATTTACATTATTTGGACTATTGTGCTCATCTTTGTCACCATATTTATTACATTTCAGCCGTTGTACGCTCTGGCCTTCTTCAGGTGGTTGGAATGTCAAACTGAACCCTTTATTTCGCTCACCGGGGTAGATTGTTCTAGTTCCACATGCCATGTTTAATGGATGTCAGTTATCAGTTATCTCCTGTGAAATAATGTACATAATACTTGATCTCAGAAATATAGACAGGTCTTCTCTGAATTTAAGTTTTATTTGAAAGAAAATAGCCTAAAATATATTAAAAGAAAAATAATTCTCCATGCATGTAAATAAAGGTTTTAGGTATTTTGAAAACATTGACACTCAGTCACCACTGTAGACAAAAAATGTAAACAAATTTGTAAAAATTCTTATAAATCCAATATGTTTTATACATATGTGTTTCAAAGACGCTTAATAAGATAATGAAAATAACTGTTATTTATTCATGGCAATCTGTAAGGTCATAGACTAACAACAATTGTTTACTCAGTAAACTTTGCTGTTTAATTCCCCTCTTAAAAAGCATGAATCTTTTTAAAAAATAAAGAAATACGGAACACCAGCAGTGCAATAATCAAGAAATTAGTATGTATGTTTAAAATTAAATTCTCTTTAACCTTATACAGCAAATAGTTTAAGAATATAATTTTTTATTCTATATGATTTTATGAAACTTAATAGATCAAATAAATTTATTTTTATGCTACATTAGAAGTATAAAAAGAAATTAATTAAAAGCTAGTGAAATGATACTTTTTTGAGTTTAATTCATTGCTTTTATTTTTTATTATTTTCCTACCTTTTTCATGTCATAAAATATTTATTTGTCCCCAATGAGGTTTTTCTAGTTATTCTCAGTTTAAAAGTTATTGAATTATCAAATATCATATTACTCTTCCAATAAGAAAGAGTATTAAGTCAAAGGAGGCAATTAAGAATTATTTCCATTGCTGAAATTCCATACAAAAAATAATCTAACATTTGCTAAAATTTAAAAGAAACAAAAAAAAAAAATTAAAATTTTTTAATAAGTGGTTCACACTCAAAAATAGCTTTAAACTTTACATTCTTTGATTTTTCACAGATGTCTTTTTTTAATAAAAAGAATTTTTGTTACAAACAGCAAAGGGATGAATTTTTTAAATTACAATAAAGTTTTTTTAATTAAATATTCAGTGTAGATTTTCTTTTCCATGTTCAATCAGAAAGAAAATACAGGTTGAGTATCCTTTATCCAAAATTCCAAAATCTGAAAACTCCAAAAGTTTTTCTGGTACTGACACGACTTGCCACAAATTGAAAATTCCAGAAAGAAAAATGGCTACCTGTAGTATGATTATTGCATTGCAGCATTGCAAATAAAATGCAGACATTTTTTCAGCTTTCGTTACGTTTAACTGCAATCAGAATTCATGTTTTATTTTTATATAAATACTGTACCTGTATGCATTGTAACATTTTAATCAAAACACAATATCATTGGTACAGACTGATAGCTTACTAAATTTTCCTTATCACACTGACTGTGACGTCATCAATGATGTACCCTCTCCTACCAGTTTATCACACCTGATATAAAAGTTGTGTTTGATGTTGCACTTAAATACTTTTTTTAAGTGGTGATCTTGTTTTTTATACACATACGGAAAGTACAAAACATTATTTTTACATGAAATCTTAATTTCATAACTTAAAAAATCCATGTGAATATTACATGACAAGCGTCATTACCTGTATCTGTATGTACACAAAATTTATTAAAACTACTTTAAAACTAAAGTAGAAAACTAAAACTACTTTTTTAAAACTACTTTCAGGATATATGTTATTTATACAAAACTACCTTCAGAGTATATATACACAAAATATTATTTTTACATGAAATTTTATATAAAACTACTTTCAGGATATATGTGATTTATATAAAACTATGTTCAGAGTATATATATATGCAAAATATTATTTTTACATGAAATTTTATGTAAAACAACTTTCAGGGTATATGTTATTTATACAAAACTACCTTCAGAGTATATATACACAAAACATTATTTTTACATTAAATTTTATATAAAACTACTTTCAGGATTTATGTTATTTATATAAAACTATGTTCAGAGTATATATATATATACAAAATATTATTTTTACATGAAATTTTATGTAAAACAACTTTCAGGGTATATGTTATTTATACAAAACTACCTTCAGAGTATATATACACAAAACATTATTTTTACATGAAATTTTATGTAAAACAACTTTCAGGGTATATGTTATTTATATAAAACTATGTTCAGAGTATATATATATGCAAAATATTATTTTTACATGAAATTTTATGTAAAACAACTTTCAGGGTATATGTTATTTATATAAAACTATGTTCAGAGTATATATATATGCAAAATATTATTTTTACATGAAATTTTATATAAAACTACTTTCAGGATTTATGTTATTTATATAAAATTATGTTCAGAGTATATATATATACAAAATATTATTTTCACATGAAATTTTATGTAAAACTACTTTCAGGATATATGTTATTTATACAAAACTACCTTCAGAGTATATATACACAAAACATTATTTTTACATGAAATTTTATATAAAACTACTTTCAGGATTTATGTTATTTATATAAAATTATGTTCAGAGTATATATATATACAAAATATTATTTTCACATGAAACTTTATGTAAAACTACTTTCAGGATATATGTTATTTATACAAAGCTACCTTCAGAGTATATATACACAAAACATTATTTTTACATGAAATTTTATATAAAACTACTTTCAGGATTTATGTTATTTATATAAAACTATGTTCAGAGTATATATATATACAAAACATTATTTTTACATGAAATTTTATATAAAACTACTTTCAAGATATATGTTATTTATATAAAACTATGTTCAGAGTATATATATATATATATATATATATATATATATATATACAAAATATTATTTTTACATGAAATTTTATATAAAACTACTTTCAGGATTTATGTTATTTATATAAAACTATGTTCAGAGTACATATATATGGAAAATATTATTTTTACATGAAATTTTATGTAAAACAACTTTCAGGATATATGTTATTTATATAAAACTATGTTCAGAGCATATATATATGCAAAATATTATTTTTACATGAAATTGTATGTAAAACAACTTTCAGGGTATATGTTATTTATATAAAACTATGTTCAGAGTATATATATATGCAAAATATTATTTTTACATGAAATTTTATGTAAAACAACTTTCAGGATATATGTTATTTATATAAAACTATGTTTAGAGTATATATATATATATACAAAATATTATTTTTACATGAAATTTTATATAAAACTACTTTCAGGATATATGTTATTTATATAAAACTATGTTCAGAGTATATATATATGCAAAATATTATTTTTACATGAAATTTTATGTAAAACAACTTTCAGGATATATGTTATTTATACAAAACTACCTTCAGAGTATATATACACAAAACATTATTTTTACATTAAATTTTATATAAAACTACTTTCAGGATTTATGTTATTTATATAAAACTATGTTCAGAGTATATATATATATACAAAATATTATTTTTACATGAAATCTTATGTAAAACTACTTTCAGGATTTATGTTATTTATATAAAACTATGTTCAGAGTATATATATATACAAAATATTATTTTTACATGAAATTTTATGTAAAACTACTTTCAGGATATATGTTATTTATACAAAACTACCTTCAGAGTATATATACACAAAACATTATTTTTACATGAAATTTTATATAAACTACTTTCAGGATATATGTTATTTATATAAAACTATGTTCAGAGTATATATATATACAAAATATTATTTTTACATGAAATTTTATGTAAAACAACTTTCAGGATATATGTTATTTATATAAAACTATGTTCAGAGCATATATATATGCAAAATATTATTTTTACATGAAATGTTATGTAAAACAACTTTCAGGATATATGTTATTTATATAAAACTATGTTTAGAGTATATATATATATATACAAAATATTATTTTTACATGAAATTTTATATAAAACTACTTTCAGGATATATGTTATTTATATAAAACTATGTTCAGAGTATATATATATGCAAAATATTATTTTTACATGAAATTTTATGTAAAACAACTTTCAGGATATATGTTATTTATATAAAGCTATGTTTAGAGTATATATATATATATATACAAAATATTATTTTCACATGAAATTTTATATAAAACCCACTTTCAGGATATATGTTATTTATATAAAACTATGTTCAGAGTATATATATATGCAAAATATTATTTTTACATGAAATTTTATGTAAAACAACTTTCAGGATATATGTTATTTATATAAAACTATGTTCAGAGTATATATATATACAAAATATTATTTTTACATGAAATTTTATGTAAAACTACTTTCAGGATATATGTTATTTATACAAAGCTACCTTCAGAGTATATATACACAAAACATTATTTTTACATGAAATTTTATATAAAACTACTTTCAGGATTTATGTTATTTATATAAAACTATGTTCAGAGTATATATATATACAAAACATTATTTTTACATGAAATTTTATATAAAACTACTTTCAAGATATATGTTATTTATATAAAACTATGTTCAGAGTATATATATATATATATATATATATATACAAAATATTATTTTTACATGAAATTTTATGTAAAACAACTTTCAGGATATATGTTATTTATATAAAACTATGTTCAGAGCATATATATATGCAAAATATTATTTTTACATGAAATGTTATGTAAAACAACTTTCAGGATATATGTTATTTATATAAAACTATGTTCAGAGCATATATATATGCAAAATATTATTTTTACATGAAATTGTATGTAAAACAACTTTCAGGATATATGTTATTTATATAAAACTATGTTCAGAGTATATATATATGCAAAATATTATTTTTACATGAAATTTTATGTAAAACAACTTTCAGGATATATGTTATTTATATAAAACTATGTTTAGAGTATATATATATATATACAAAATATTATTTTTACATGAAATTTTATATAAAACTACTTTCAGGATATATGTTATTTATATAAAACTATGTTCAGAGTATATATATATGCAAAATATTATTTTTACATGAAATTTTATGTAAAACAACTTTCAGGATATATGTTATTTATACAAAACTACCTTCAGAGTATATATACACAAAACATTATTTTTACATTAAATTTTATATAAAACTACTTTCAGGATTTATGTTATTTATATAAAACTATGTTCAGAGTATATATATATATACAAAATATTATTTTTACATGAAATCTTATGTAAAACTACTTTCAGGATTTATGTTATTTATATAAAACTATGTTCAGAGTATATATATATACAAAATATTATTTTTACATGAAATTTTATGTAAAACTACTTTCAGGATATATGTTATTTATACAAAACTACCTTCAGAGTATATATACACAAAACATTATTTTTACATGAAATTTTATATAAACTACTTTCAGGATATATGTTATTTATATAAAACTATGTTCAGAGTATATATATATACAAAATATTATTTTTACATGAAATATTATGTAAAACAACTTTCAGGATATATGTTATTTATATAAAACTATGTTCAGAGCATATATATATGCAAAATATTATTTTTACATGAAATTTTATGTAAAACAACTTTCAGGATATATGTTATTTATATAAAACTATGTTTAGAGTATATATATATATATACAAAATATTATTTTTACATGAAATTTTATATAAAACTACTTTCAGGATATATGTTATTTATATAAAACTATGTTCAGAGTATATATATATACAAAATATTATTTTTACATGAAATTTTATGTAAAACAACTTTCAGGATATATGTTATTTATATAAAACTATGTTCAGAGTATATATATATGCAAAATATTATTTTTACATGAAATGTTATGTAAAACAACTTTCAGGATATATGTTATTTATATAAAACTATGTTTAGAGTATATATATATATATACAAAATATTATTTTTACATGAAATTTTATATAAAACTACTTTCAGGATATATGTTATTTATATAAAACTATGTTCAGAGTATATATATATGCAAAATATTATTTTTACATGAAATTTTATGTAAAACAACTTTCAGGATATATGTTATTTATATAAAGCTATGTTTAGAGTTTATATATATATATATACAAAATATTATTTTCACATGAAATTTTATATAAAACCCACTTTCAGGATATATGTTATTTATATAAAACTATGTTCAGAGTATATATATATGCAAAATATTATTTTTACATGAAATATTATGTAAAACAACTTTCAGGATATATGTTATTTATATAAAACTATGTTCAGAGTATATATATATACAAAATATTATTTTTACATGAAATTTTATGTAAAACTACTTTCAGGATATATGTTATTTATACAAAGCTACCTTCAGAGTATATATACACAAAACATTATTTTTACATGAAATTTTATATAAAACTACTTTCAGGATTTATGTTATTTATATAAAACTATGTTCAGAGTATATATATATACAAAACATTATTTTTACATGAAATTTTATATAAAACTACTTTCAAGATATATGTTATTTATATAAAACTATGTTCAGAGTATATATATATATATATATATATATATATACAAAATATTATTTTTACATGAAATTTTATATAAAACTACTTTCAGGATTTATGTTATTTATATAAAACTATGTTCAGAGTACATATATATGGAAAATATTATTTTTACATGAAATTTTATGTAAAACAACTTTCAGGATATATGTTATTTATATAAAACTATGTTCAGAGCATATATATATGCAAAATATTATTTTTACATGAAATTGTATGTAAAACAACTTTCAGGGTATATGTTATTTATGTAAAACTATGTTCAGAGTATATATATATGCAAAATATTATTTTTACATGAAATTTTATGTAAAACAACTTTCAGGATATATGTTATTTATATAAAACTATGTTTAGAGTATATATATATATATACAAAATATTATTTTTACATGAAATTTTATATAAAACTACTTTCAGGATATATGTTATTTATATAAAACTATGTTCAGAGTATATATATATGCAAAATATTATTTTTACATGAAATTTTATGTAAAACAACTTTCAGGATATATGTTATTTATACAAAACTACCTTCAGAGTATATATACACAAAACATTATTTTTACATTAAATTTTATATAAAACTACTTTCAGGATTTATGTTATTTATATAAAACTATGTTCAGAGTATATATATATATACAAAATATTATTTTTACATGAAATCTTATGTAAAACTACTTTCAGGATTTATGTTATTTATATAAAACTATGTTCAGAGTATATATATATACAAAATATTATTTTTACATGAAATCTTATGTAAAACAACTTTCAGGATATATGTTATTTATATAAAACTATGTTCAGAGTATATATATATACAAAATATTATTTTTACATGAAATTTTATGTAAAACTACTTTCAGGATATATGTTATTTATACAAAGCTACCTTCAGAGTATATATACACAAAACATTATTTTTACATGAAATTTTATATAAAACTACTTTCAGGATTTATGTTATTTATATAAAACTATGTTCAGAGTATATATATATACAAAACATTATTTTTACATGAAATTTTATATAAAACTACTTTCAAGATATATGTTATTTATATAAAACTATGTTCAGAGTATATATATATATATATATATATATATATACAAAATATTATTTTTACATGAAATTTTATATAAAACTACTTTCAGGATTTATGTTATTTATATAAAACTATGTTCAGAGTACATATATATGGAAAATATTATTTTTACATGAAATTTTATGTAAAACAACTTTCAGGATATATGTTATTTATATAAAACTATGTTCAGAGCATATATATATGCAAAATATTATTTTTACATGAAATTGTATGTAAAACAACTTTCAGGGTATATGTTATTTATATAAAACTATGTTCAGAGTATATATATATGCAAAATATTATTTTTACATGAAATTTTATGTAAAACAACTTTCAGGGTATATGTTATTTATATAAAACTATGTTCAGAGTATATATATATGCAAAATATTATTTTTACATGAAATTTTATGTAAAACAACTTTCAGGGTATATGTTATTTATATAAAACTATGTTCAGAGTATATATATATGCAAAATATTATTTTTACATGAAATTGTATGTAAAACAACTTTCAGGGTATATGTTATTTATATAAAACTATGTTCAGAGCATATATATATGCAAAATATTATTTTTACATGAAATTTTATGTAAAACAACTTTCAGGATATATGTTATTTATATAAAACTATGTTTAGAGTATATATATATATATACAAAATATTATTTTTACATGAAATTTTATATAAAACTACTTTCAGGATATATGTTATTTATATAAAACTATGTTCAGAGTATATATATATGCAAAATATTATTTTTACATGAAATTTTATGTAAAACAACTTTCAGGATATATGTTATTTATACAAAACTACCTTCAGAGTATATATACACAAAACATTATTTTTACATTAAATTTTATATAAAACTACTTTCAGGATTTATGTTATTTATATAAAACTATGTTCAGAGTATATATATATATACAAAATATTATTTTTACATGAAATCTTATGTAAAACTACTTTCAGGATTTATGTTATTTATATAAAACTATGTTCAGAGTATATATATATACAAAATATTATTTTTACATGAAATTTTATGTAAAACTACTTTCAGGATATATGTTATTTATACAAAACTACCTTCAGAGTATATATACACAAAACATTATTTTTACATGAAATTTTATATAAACTACTTTCAGGATATATGTTATTTATATAAAACTATGTTCAGAGTATATATATATACAAAATATTATTTTTACATGAAATTTTATGTAAAACAACTTTCAGGATATATGTTATTTATATAAAACTATGTTCAGAGCATATATATATGCAAAATATTATTTTTACATGAGATGTTATGTAAAACAACTTTCAGGATATATGTTATTTATATAAAACTATGTTTAGAGTATATATATATATATACAAAATATTATTTTTACATGAAATTTTATATAAAACTACTTTCAGGATATATGTTATTTATATAAAACTATGTTCAGAGTATATATATATGCAAAATATTATTTTTACATGAAATTTTATGTAAAACAACTTTCAGGATATATGTTATTTATATAAAACTATGTTTAGAGTATATATATATATATATATATACAAAATATTATTTTCACATGAAATTTTATATAAAACCCACTTTCAGGATATATGTTATTTATATAAAACTATGTTCAGAGTATATATATATGCAAAATATTATTTTTACATGAAATTTTATGTAAAACAACTTTCAGGATATATGTTATTTATATAAAACTATGTTCAGAGTATATATATATACAAAATATTATTTTTACATGAAATTTTATGTAAAACAACTTTCAGGATATATGTTATTTATATAAAACTATGTTCAGAGTATATATATATGCAAAATATTATTTTTACATGAAGTTTTATGTAAAACAACTTTCAGGATATATGTTATTTATATAACACTATGTTCAGAGTATATATATATACAAAATATTATTTTTACATGAAATTTTATATAAAACTACTTTCAGGATATATGTGATTTATATAAAACTATGTTCAGAGTATATATATATATACAAAATATTATTTTTACATGAAATTTTATATAAAACTACTTTCAGGATATATGTTATTTATATAAAACTATGTTCAGAGTATATATATATACAAAACATTTTTTTACATGAAATTTTATATAAAACTACTTTCAAGATATATGTTATTTATATAAAACTATGTTTAGAGTATATATATATATATATATATACAAAATATTATTTTCACATGAAATTTTATGTAAAACTACTTTAAGGATATATGTTATTTATACAAAACTACCTTCAGAGTATATATACACAAAACATTATTTTTGCATGAAATTTTATATAAATCTACTTTCAGGATTTATGTTATTTATATAAAACTACGTTCAGATTATATATATATACAAAATATTATTTTCACATGAAATTTTATGTAAAACTACTTTCAGGATATATGTTATTTATATAAAACTATGTTCAGAGTATATATATATGCAAAATATTATTTTTACATGAAATTTTATGTAAAAGTATTTTCAGGATATATGTTATTTATATAAACCTATGTTCAGAGCATATATATATGCAAAATATTATTTTTACATGAAATTTTATGTAAAACAACTTTCAGGATATATGTTATTTATATAAAACTATGTTCAGAGTATATATATATACAAAATATTATTTTTACATGAAATTTTATATAAAACTACTTTCAGGATATATGTTATTTATATAAAACTATGTTCAGAGTATATATATATACAAAATATTATTTTTACATGAAATTTTATATAAAACTACTTTCAGGATTTATGTTATTTATATAAAACTACCTTCAGAGTATATGTATAAGTTGTGTTATGAAATGTAAAGGGATATCATGTTTATGCTTGGGTTCCATTCCCAACGTTCCCCAGTATTCCAAAATGCAAAAAAAAATCTGAAAACCTCAAGGAATTTTGGTCCAAGAATTTTGGATAAAAGATTCTCATTTTGAATTTTATTGACATATTTTTGTTAAGGCTTGGAAAATATTTTCAGCAATGAATAAATAATGTTGAATATCAACTTAAGGAGTTCTATTTATTTAAACTGAACTGTTTGTATATAATAGCCTTTTATAAAGGGTGGTTAGTATTGAAATGGGCACAGTGGGGTAGGTTTATTATTACCACATTCTCCCTGGTTATTGTTTTACTCTGTAATGAGGTGGATGTTGAGTATGTTAATTTAAGTTACCCCATCATTATTTGTATTTCTAGTTGATAGAGGATTCCTTTCCTCTTTTTTTTATACTGAAAATGAAATGAATAAAACATACAACAATAAAATAAACAATAAGACTTTGAGACTCGTGATGAAATTAATGACAAGAATGTGTATTTTCCTTTTCATGATGTCAGTAAAATATTTCTATTGTGTGTGTTAAGTATTCTCAGGGTTATTTGTCTCTTTTTGTTTCTTTAAAAGTTTGGGCTTACTTGTTTTAACTTGTTCTGAGAATTTCGTGGTTAAGGGAAGCATTTGAAACCATTACCTGTGGATTTTCATGGAGTGAAGAAGACACGTTTGTGTTGTTCCTTTTTACTATTGCTACTTTACTACTGCTCTCCTGTCTGACTATAATGACTTTACTTCTGGTTGAAAGGTTGTTTTTATAATGATGAAGTTTCAGATTTTAGAATGATGAAATATTATCATCATCTATCATCACTAGTGGCCAGGTTGTTTTAGATGCTGAAATTTTTATCTTTATTTCCAGAATGATGAAATATTCTTATCATCTATCATCACTAGTGGCCGGGTTGTTTTAGATGCTGAAATTTTTATCTTTATTTCCAGAATGATGAAATATTATCATCATCTATCATCACTAGTGGCCGGGTTGTTTTAGATGATGAAATTTTTATCTTTATTTCCAGAATGATGAAATATTATCATCATCTATCATCACTAGTGGCCGGGTTGTTTTAGATGCTGAAATTTTTATCTTTATTTCCAGAATGATGAAATATTATCATCATCTATCATCACTAGAGGCCATGTTGTTTTAGATGCTGAAATTTTTATCTTTATTTCCAGAATGATGAAATATTATCATCATCTATCATCACTAGTGGCCAGGTTGTTTTAGATGCTGAAATTTTTATCTTTATTTCCAGAATGATGAAATATTATCATCATCTATCATCACTAGTGGCCAGGTTGTTTTAGATGCTGAAATTTTTATCTTTATTTCCAGAATGATGAAATATTATCATCATCTATCATCACTAGTGGCCAGGTTGTTTAGATGCTGAAATTTTTATCTTTATTTCCAGAATGATGAAATATTATCATCATCTATCATCACTAGTGGCCGGTTTGTTTTAGATGCTGAAATTTTTATCTTTATTTCCAGAATGATGAAATATTATCATCATCTATCATCACTAGTGGCCGGGTTGTTTTAGATGCTGAAATTTTTATCTTTATTTCCAGAATGATGAAATATTATCATCATCTATCATCACTAGTGGCCGGGTTGTTTTAGATGCTGAAATTTTTATCTTTATTTCCAGAATGATGAAATATTATCATCATCTATCATCACTAGTGGCCAGGTTGTTTTAGATGCTGAAATTTTTATCTTTATTTCCAGAATGATGAAATATTATCATCATCTATCATCACTAGTGGCCGGGTTGTTTTAGATGCTGAAATTTTTATCTTTATTTCCAGAATGATGAAATATTATCATCATCTATCATCACTAGTGGCCAAGTTGTTTTAGATGCTGAAATTTTTATCTTTATTTCCAGAATGATGAAATATTATCATCATCTATCATCACTAGTGGCCAAGTTGTTTTAGATGCTGAAATTTTTATCTTTATTTCCAGAATGATGAAATATTCTTATCATCATCTATCATCACTAGTGGCCAGGTTGTTTTAGATGCTGAAATTTTTATCTTTATTTCCAGAATGATGAAATATTATCATCATCTATCATCACTAGTGGCCAGGTTGTTTTAGATGCTGAAATTTTTATCTTTATTTCCAGAATGATGAAATATTATCATCATCTATCATCACTAGTGGCCGGGTTGTTTTAGATGATGAAATTTTTATCTTTATTTCCAGAATGATGAAATATTATCATCATCTATCATCACTAGTGTCCGGGTTGTTTTAGATGCTGAAATTTTTATCTTTATTTCCAGAATGATGAAATATTCTTATCATCTATCATCACTAGTGGCCGGGTTGTTTTAGATGCTGAAATTTTTATCTTTATTTCCAGAATGATGAAATATTATCATCATCTATCATCACTAGTGGCCGGGTTGTTTTAGATGCTGAAATTTTTATCTTTATTTCCAGAATGATGAAATATTATCATCATCTATCATCACTAGTGGCCAGGTTGTTTTAGATGCTGAAATTTTTATCTTTATTTCCAGAATGATGAAATATTATCATCATCTATCATCACTAGTGGCCGGGTTGTTTTAGATGCTGAAATTTTTATCTTTATTTCCAGAATGATGAAATATTATCATCATCTATCATCACTAGTGGCCAGGTTGTTTTAGATGCTGAAATTTTTATCTTTATTTCCAGAATGATGAAATATTCTTATCATCTATCATCACTAGTGGCCGGGTTGTTTTAGATGCTGAAATTTTCATCTTTATTTCCAGAATGATGAAATATTATCATCTATCATCACTAGTGGCCGGGTTGTTTTAGATGATGAAATTTTTATCTTTATTTCCAGAATGATGAAATATTATCATCATCTATCATCACTAGTGGCTGGGTTGTTTTAGATGCTGAAATTTTTATCTTTATTTCCAGAATGATGAAATATTATCATCATCTATCATCACTAGTGGCCGGGTTGTTTTAGATGCTGAAATTTTTATCTTTATTTCCAGAATGATGAAATATTATCATCATCTATCATCACTAGTGGCCAGGTTGTTTTAGATGCTGAAATTTTTATCTTTATTTCCAGAATGATGAAATATTATCATTATCTATCATCACTAGTGGCCAGGTTGTTTTAGATGCTGAAATTTTTATCTTTATTTCCAGAATGATGAAATATTATCATCATCTATCATCACTAGTGGCCGGGTTGTTTTAGATGCTGAAATTTTTATCTTTATTTCCAGAATGATGAAATATTATCATCATCTATCATCACTAGTGGCCAGGTTGTTTTAGATGCTGAAATTTTTATCTTTATTTCCAGAATGATGAAATATTATCATCATCTATCATCACTAGTGGCCAGGTTGTTTTAGATGCTGAAATTTTTATCTTTATTTCCAGAATGATGAAATATTATCATCATCTATCATCACTAGTGGCCGGGTTGTTTTAGATGCTGAAATTTTTATCTTTATTTCCAGAATGATGAAATATTATCATCATCTATCATCACTAGTGGCCGGGTTGTTTTAGATGCTGAAATTTTTATCTTTATTTCCAGAATGATGAAATATTATCATCATCTATCATCACTAGTGGCCGGGTTGTTTTAGATGCTGAAATTTTTATCTTTATTTCCAGAATGATGAAATATTATCATCATCTATCATCACTAGTGGCCAGGTTGTTTTAGATGCTGAAATTTTTATCTTTATTTCCAGAATGATGAAATATTCTTATCATCTATCATCACTAGTGGCCGGGTTGTTTTAGATGCTGAAATTTTTATCTTTATTTCCAGAATGATGAAATATTATCATCATCTATCATCACTAGTGGCCGGGTTGTTTTAGATGATGAAATTTTTATCTTTATTTCCAGAATGATGAAATATTATCATCATCTATCATCACTAGTGGCCGGGTTGTTTTAGATGCTGAAATTTTTATCTTTATTTCCAGAATGATGAAATATTATCATCATCTATCATCACTAGTGGCCGGGTTGTTTTAGATGCTGAAATTTTTATCTTTATTTCCAGAATGATGAAATATTATCATCATCTATCATCACTAGTGGCCAGGTTGTTTTAGATGCTGAAATTTTTATCTTTATTTCCAGAATGATGAAATATTATCATTATCTATCATCACTAGTGGCCGGGTTGTTTTAGATGCTGAAATTTTTATCTTTATTTCCAGAATGATGAAATATTATCATCATCTATCATCACTAGTGGCCGGGTTGTTTTAGATGCTGAAATTTTTATCTTTATTTCCAGAATGATGAAATATTATCATCATCTATCATCACTAGTGGCCAGGTTGTTTTAGATGCTGAAATTTTTATCTTTATTTCCAGAATGATGAAATATTATCATCATCTATCATCACTAGTGGCCGGGTTGTTTTAGATGCTGAAATTTTTATCTTTATTTCCAGAATGATGAAATATTATCATCATCTATCATCACTAGTGGCCGGGTTGTTTTAGATGCTGAAATTTTTATCTTTATTTCCAGAATGATGAAATATTATCATCATCTATCATCACTAGTGGCCGGGTTGTTTTAGATGCTGAAATTTTTATCTTTATTTCCAGAATGATGAAATATTATCATCATCTATCATCACTAGTGGCCGGGTTGTTTTAGATGCTGAAATTTTTATCTTTATTTCCAGAATGATGAAATATTATCATCATCTATCATCACTAGTGGCCAGGTTGTTTTAGATGCTGAAATTTTTATCTTTATTTCCAGAATGATGAAATATTATCATCATCTATCATCACTAGTGGCCGGGTTGTTTTAGATGCTGAAATTTTTATCTTTATTTCCAGAATGATGAAATATTCTTATCATCTATCATCACTAGTGGCCGGGTTGTTTTAGATGCTGAAATTTTTATCTTTATTTCCAGAATGATGAAATATTATCATCATCTATCATCACTAGTGGCCGGGTTGTTTTAGATGCTGAAATTTTTATCTTTATTTCCAGAATGATGAAATATTATCATCATCTATCATCACTAGTGGCCAGGTTGTTTTAGATGCTGAAATTTTTATCTTTATTTCCAGAATGATGAAATATTATCATCATCTATCATCACTAGTGGCCGGGTTGTTTTAGATGCTGAAATTTTTATCTTTATTTCCAGAATGATGAAATATTATCATCATCTATCATCACTAGTGGCCGGGTTGTTTTAGATGATGAAATTTTTATCTTTATTTCCAGAATGATGAAATATTATCATCATCTATCATCACTCGTGGCCGGGTTGTTTTAGATGCTGAAATTTTTATCTTTATTTCCAGAATGATGAAATATTATCATCATCTATCATCACTAGTGGCCGGGTTGTTTTAGATGCTGAAATTTTTATCTTTATTTCCAGAATGATGAAATATTATCATCATCTATCATCACTAGTGGCCAGGTTGTTTTAGATGCTGAAATTTTTATCTTTATTTCCAGAATGATGAAATATTATCATTATCTATCATCACTAGTGGCCAGGTTGTTTTAGATGCTGAAATTTTTATCTTTATTTCCAGAATGATGAAATATTATCATCATCTATCATCACTAGTGGCCGGGTTGTTTTAGATGCTGAAATTTTTATCTTTATTTCCAGAATGATGAAATATTATCATCATCTATCATCACTAGTGGCCAGGTTGTTTTAGATGCTGAAATTTTTATCTTTATTTCCAGAATGATGAAATATTATCATCATCTATCATCACTAGTGGCCGGGTTGTTTTAGATGCTGAAATTTTTATCTTTATTTCCAGAATGATGAAATATTATCATCATCTATCATCACTAGTGGCCGGGTTGTTTTAGATGCTGAAATTTTTATCTTTATTTCCAGAATGATGAAATATTATCATCATCTATCATCACTAGTGGCCAGGTTGTTTTAGATGCTGAAATTTTTATCTTTATTTCCAGAATGATGAAATATTATCATCATCTATCATCACTAGTGGCCAAGTTGTTTTAGATGCTGAAATTTTTATCTTTATTTCCAGAATGATGAAATATTCTTATCATCATCTATCATCACTAGTGGCCAGGTTGTTTTAGATGCTGAAATTTTTATCTTTATTTCCAGAATGATGAAATATTATCATCATCTATCATCACTAGTGGCCGGGTTGTTTTAGATGCTGAAATTTTTATCTTTATTTCCAGAATGATGAAATATTATCATCATCTATCATCACTAGTGGCCGGGTTGTTTTAGATGCTGAAATTTTTATCTTTATTTCCAGAATGATGAAATATTATCATCATCTATCATCACTAGTGGCCGGGTTGTTTTAGATGCTGAAATGTTTATCTTTATTTCCAGAATGATGAAATATTATCATCATCTATCATCACTAGTGGCCGGGTTGTTTTAGATGCTGAAATTTTTATCTTTATTTCCAGAATGATGAAATATTATCATCATCTATCATCACTAGTGGCCGGGTTGTTTTAGATGCTGAAATTTTTATCTTTATTTCCAGAATGATGAAATATTATCATCATCTATCATCACCAGTGGCCAGGTTGTTTTAGATGCTGAAATTTTTATCTTTATTTCCAAAATGATGAAATATTATCATCATCTATCATCACTAGTGGCCAAGTTGTTTTAGATGCTGAAATTTTTATCTTTATTTCCAGAATGATGAAATATTCTTATCATCATTCATCACTAGTGGCCGGGTTGTTTTAGATGCTGAACTTTTTATCTTTATTTCCAGAATGATGAAATATTCTTATCATCATTCATCACTGATGAAAAGGTTGTTTTTAGAATGATTAAATATCATCACCATTTTGGATCATAACAACTCATATGGGAGAAAATCTTTTACATTCCTAGGAATCTTGTGAGTCTGTGGTTTTTGTGGTGGTTCGACTTTGTCAGGATCTTCTGGGTTTTCTTCCTCTGGCTCAGCGGAGGTCTCGAATTTGGTGTCAGACAGTCTCTGTTATGTTTCAGCCTTCTCTGCTATTCACCCTCTGTGTCAGTATTATCAGTATTAGAATGGAACCGTCTTTGTGGTTTTGATTGCTCGTCTCCATTCACTTCATACCTTAGGCTAAGAGATTATAATTAGTCCCTAGAGTTGTCAGTTAGAGTGGCAGAGGCTGGCATCCTCGGCTCTAGGAAGGTTTTTCATTGACCTCTCACTTCTGCCAGGGCAAAATCTCTTAGAGAGGCTCTATCTTGCCTATTGACAGAGTAGCATATTAAGGATTAACTTCTATCAGTTTTTAGGACGGCATAGTTCATTCTTATCACACTTTAAACTTAGGATGGGATAGTTTATTCTTATCACACTTCAAACTTAGGATGGGATAGTTCATTCTTATCACACTTCAAACTTGATACTGAACAGATTTTTTTTTACTGAAATAATATCTTCAGGGATTTTTCTTTTCATAATTATAAACAAATTTTATGGCTTCCCCCATTAATTAAAAGGTACACAGGCTGAAACTGGTTATGTTAAGTTCACAAACCTTGATATATTCGCACTACTACTAACACTTAGAATTAGACAAGAATTCAAAATTATGCTCCACAAATACTGAATTTGGATGATGCCAATTTCTTCATCTACCATTTGGATTATATAACTTAAGAGATATTATGTAGATACTTATGAAAAGCAACTTGGAAGAAATCAAAAGTGTAATAATACATTTCTTGAGCAGGTCTCAAATTCTGACAAAGCTGAAATCAATAATGATGAAGTCAGGTATGTTGGTTACTTACTCATTCTATAATTTTTCTTTATGATGAAAAAGAAATGTAAGATTATATAAAGATAATCAAATGGTAAATAAATAAAAAATGATAGAATAGACTAGGTTTGTTTATTAAACTTTCTTTAGAGGGGAGGGTATAAAAATTTAAATAATAAAAAAGAAATGTGAAATTATATAAAAATAATTAAGTGGTAAATAAATAATAATAATACAATAGGCTAGGTTTCATTATTAAAATTTCTTTTGAGGGGAGAGCATAAAAATTTAAATAATGAAAAAAAGAAATATGGAATTATATTTGAGATTATTTAGCAAGACAAATTGCTCTCTTAAGCGGATGAATGACTGTGTTTTTTCAGATACTACGACGACAAAATGAAGAAGATATTATACAGAAAAAAGAAGACTGAAGATTCACAAATTTTTTCATAATTTTTAACTTTTATTAAAAAAATGAGATTTATATTAATAATGTAGTGTGAGAAATTTAGTGACTTCTTAAATTGAATTATGCAGATGAACAAAGATGAGACAATTGAACAGTTTGAAAGGCATAATTTATATAAGAAATACATTATAAAATGGAAAATTTATTATAAACAGAGCATTTACTTAAATATCTGTATCTATAAAAAACGAATGCATAAACCAAAAATGTCTTAAAGAAATACATTATATGAGAATAAGAACAGAGAATTGCTAAAATGTATTCCTTTAGTTTACAAGACATAACAGCCTGTGCAAGACCATCATGCAAGATACCAATGATGGTGGATGTAGGCGATAAAGAAATACGGAACACCACCAATGCAAAAACTGGTTGGACCATGTCAAACAATGGACAGGTATGACTATACCAGAATTGCTGATGGTTGTCAATAATAGACCATCGTGGAAGAGATTTAGTGTGGCTTCTGCATTTGGACTGCCACCCCTATACTTACAAAAGTCAAAGGGATGATGATGATGATGATGATGATGATGATGATGATGATGATGATGATGATGATGATGATGATGATGATATCTATCTATCTATCATTACAAGGCATGACAGTCTGTGCAAGACCATCATGTAAGGCACCGATGAAAGTGGACGTAGGAGAGGACGGCAAACGCAAAAACTGGTTGGACCATGTCAAACAACGGACAGGTATGACTGTACCAGAATTGCTGATGGCTGCCTTTGATAAACCGTTGTAGCGGAGATTTAGTGTGGCTTCTGTATTCGGATCCCCCCTATGATTACAAAAGGGATGGATCATGATGATAATGATGATGATTCCTTTAGCAGTTAAAGCTACGGCGTTAGGGACAAAATCCAAATACATGTATCTGTTTGAAATTGTTTGAAACACTTATGTGATGCTGCTTATATTCTTCTTCTGATGGCTGCCTGTCCTTTCATTATTCAGTTTTTTTCCTGACCATCATCACCTGTTCTTGTAGTAGGTTAAAGCACGTCCATTCAGTTTACTGGTCTTGAAATCTCTCCTCATTGATACCTAAATTCTATTTGGTGCCTAAATTTGAGTTTTACCTATTTTTATCAGATAAATAGAAGTATCTCCCTATCAGCAGGTCTTATCAACCAAGGGAAGATTACCTATATTTTTTTTTTATAGTAGGTCATTTAAAAACTGAAATATTGTGTTGTATAGTAATAAAGTGTAGTTTGAACACAGATCAGCAGTGAGAAAACACAGACGATTCCATTATTAAATAAGTAGATCATGTGCTCATAAAGGAAACGTATAAATGGGAATTAGCATGATGTCTAAATTATTCTCTATATTGATCATTATATGGATAACTATTCGGTGATTACTATTTGAACAAGTATTATTAGTGCAAGTATTATTGAAGGCGTTACTACTACCAGTACCTGTGTTACAAAGGCTCATCTAGAACGAGCATTTCGGAAATGATAACGAACATTCGTTTACCTAGTGAAGTTACAATGAGTGAGCATCTAACATCATAAAATATTGTTTCCTAGCAACAAGTGTGAATTTGCCAATCTACTCCAAAGAATTGTATATATGAAAGTGTTGGGGCGCACCCACCTTCACAACCACAATAGACTGATCCTATTATTATAAATAGAACAGTAGTTCTAGAGACTTTGAGTAGTGTAGCAGTGTAGTGCAGTGCAGAGTGAGACTTCTGTAGTGATCAGTTACACTTCCATTTCTCGACCGGAAGATACCGTTGGACTTTATTACTATTACTTATTGTTACTACTAACCTACGTTCGTTCTACTACTAATCTCTCTGATGTAAATACCTCTCTCAATATACCAGTGTTTTTCCCTACGACTGTGTTTGTTCGTTATTACCATATACTCACGTGGAAACACTCAACATCTCAACAGAAAGAAATGAAAATTTTGTATCAACTTCTATATGCCTAACATTTTTTTTATTTTTCAACAGGTTATCTTGCCTTATTAATAACGCAAAGAAAGCAAAATTTTGTGCAAACTTATTTGTAATTTTTATATTCTGTTTTATTGTATTTTATGTCATTGTAATAAATGTTTGTTTCTTTCAATTGTCACATTGTCTTGTTTGTTTATGTTTGTACCTCACATGATACTCAAGATAAGAGATACAGAGTGTGCACTGTTTGTTTTTAATTTTGTCAACTGTACAGTATAGTAGGGTCAGTTGGGCACCATCTGTGAGAAAAAGATCACCATGATACAATTCATTCTGACAGAAATTTGGAAATGATATACTCTACTGCTTGTCATTTGTGCCAGAAGCTCCAATACAAATATTTCAGAGTGTTTGGGTGCCAAAATGAGGACAGTGCAGAGGATTCAGAAAGACTTGAATAAGTCTAATGGTGATTATGAAGGTACAGCAGCTTGGAAAACTCACTCTGATCATTCTGATAAGAAAAGAATTCCCAAATTTGTTGGTGAGGGCCTCAGACACAACACAGAGGAATGCATCATGTCCACTTGAGGAGGTAGTGCTACCCCAGGTCAAGAGGTTGGCTGCTGGAGGACTCTATGTCTGGCAAAGGACTCTGCACCATGCCACACTAGTAGAAGAAGCCAGCCATGGCTGTAAGACAATTTCTGCAACCACATCACCCCTTATATCTGGCCACCTAACTCCTTAGACTTCAACATCCTTGATTATTATATATGAGGCACAGTTGAGTGAGAGACCAACAGCACTCTTTGTAACACCAAAGATAAAGTGAAGGCAAGGATTATGGCAGAATTCATCAACTTAAACAAGGAGACCCTCCAGAAGAGTTGCAGGAGATTCTGAAGTCGTCCTTCAAGTTAAAACAATTTCCAAATATTTAAAATTTTGTTCTTATTTGGTTTTGACATCTCCAATACATAGTTCGCATTTCGGGATGTAGCTCTTGTTGACACCCATATGTTCTGCTTTATTGCAAATACTGTGTACACAATCTATCATAGTGCTTCTTCTTCAGTGTATTTGCTATTTGTTTTCGATGAATAATGTTCAGTATACAGAATTTTGAAATTGTCAATAGACATTTCTGTTACAATTATAGCTGTTGAATTGGTTTTGTCTTTTTATTTAATTCCATTGTGACTTGTAATTCAACATGAGACGATCTCATTTTCCTACCGCTGTAAGGTGGCCAACCCATGTCCTTTCTATTAATACTTTCATGGTATTGTTCGGATAAGCGCTTCATTATTTGCCATTATTTGCTATTGCTTCTTTTTTTGCCACTTGAAATCCCTTCACTCAAATTGTCAACTGAATGCTAGTCGATTAGATTGTAGTTTAAAGTTGAGAACATCAAGATAATTATATCTTTTAATGGCTTCTCATAAAATCACCAAAGTTAAGCAACATCAAGCCTAGTCAGTATTTAGATGGGTGACTTCTTGGAAATACCAGGTGCTGTAAGCTTGGATGTGTGGCTGGTGTAATGGATAATGGTTCAGAATTGGAAATCGGTGAGCCAAGTTCCAATTCTAGTCAGGTTCATTATATTCACTTATGTGCAAATACCATTGAGAAAGATATGAATTCACTTCTTATTTCACCCAGCTATGGGTTAATTAGTAGAACCGGCATCAGGAAAAATCATTATTATGTGTAAAAAATTCTTAGAATCTAAAAAGTTTTCTGGCTTTAAATAACTTGCAAAAGGCTGGTAAGCCATAAAAAAGAAATCAGTCAATCAAATATAACTCTTAACATTCTTTATGTACCATTCTCTTTCATAACAAGAGTAATCTTCATAACTTCCTCTCTTTTGTTTCTTTAAATAACTTTGTCACTCTACTATCACTATTTTTTTCTTTATTTTGCCATTCATTCACTCAAAATCATTAAGTACTTTATTTACTACTCCCTGATGCATCTCTTACCTTAGTATGTCATGAGTGTTAAATTCTCCAGGATTTCTTTCCACATTTATGTATACTAGAAATGTCAGTTGTCTATGTTATACTCCATTGCAATTAGATCTCTTTCTGGTTCATTCTCCATGCTAGCTGGATGTGAACAACATGAAAACAGAGAATGAAATAAAAAAAAGTTGTTTTCTGCACATAGGCTCCACACATCACATCCGATCTATGAAGCAAACTCCGGCTGTGTCCAATCGTGAAGATAATTGAACAAAAAAGAGAGATGTCACTGGGGACTACCAGACCTGCTTTTAAGCAGGCCTTTGAGAATGACCAAGTCAGTGGAGGGCAAGCAGGCCACTGGCCATCACGTAGGGCACTGGTGCTGCTACCATGACAACCACGTCTTGACTGGCCAAATTGGCTGTCCGGCTTCAGCATGACAAATCATGGCGACCCACCGCTGTCACCTTGGCATAAATGACATCAGCCAATCTAGTACTATGTTTAAATTTATAAAGTATAGATTATCACCAGAACAATTACCATGAAAGTGTTTATTGAAAAGACTCAAGGAAGCTACATTGTAGCAGTGGGAAAGTGACTGTAGCCGAGATGCCAGGTTAATTTTTGTACATGTCTGGTGGCTGATGATGAATCAAGGATTCCGTGAAAGAGCCAATGGTCTAAAAAGTGGTGGAACTTCGAAAATAGACAAAATAAATAAATAAATATAAATACATTTTCAAATTCCCTTTTACGACTATAATTTGATCCTCTCCTTTCTTCCTGATGACATCTTTTCACTCGAGTGTGGTCTATTCCTTTCTGATGCAATAGTCAACATTTTCCCTCTTATAAAGCAAACAAATGACTACAAGTGGATTAGAAATCAAGTCCTTAGGGGACGCATCATTTTTGCCCCCATTGGTTAAAAAATCTAGAATCACTATCCAGTCAAACTGCACTCGTTTGCAATTTAAATTTGACTGATTTGACAACATCAAAGCCGATCCTTTGTAAATATTTGCCACACAATGTTTTTGTGTTTTGAAAATTTGTACAGGAACAATATTGAAGACGAATTGGTTGAAATTTCGAAGTTTAGAACCCGCGCTCAGTTCGCATCAAAAATTTCCAGAATAGTTACATTTATGTATAATTGTAGATGCTCCATTCGAATCTTGCTTGATAAATTTGATGAAATACGCCGTTTTGGAGTTACCGACAGTGAAAGTTCAGATTCATTCGCATCGTTGGCAGCAGACATTACTACCATTTTTTGCATACTCTGAAGACTACGGAAAGCTAAGCGCGGAACTGATCTTTCTTGTCTAAATTTGTCTCAATTACTGTGCACGAGAACTATTTACGTACACACACTAAGTTTGCGCAATGATACTGTTGGAGATGAGTGAAGGTGTTAGAAAGTATCTGAAGGTTTGAATGGTGAGAAGGCTTAAAATAGGGTGTGTTCAATAATCTTCCATCCACAACAATTAATACAAGACAGAAAATAATGATTCAAAACATAACAATTGAATTTATTGGTCTTAGTGTACATGTACATAAGCTAATGGTTTGATAGAGTTATGTCTCTTAGATTGAGAAATATTTGTACCTGAGCTCATAAAGGTAGAATTAATTATTAAACTGTAGTTTAGAAGAATGAGTATGTTAGGAATTGTCTATTGGACAAGTTGGTAAGAGTTCAGAGTTAAGAGTTCGTACTTGCGTGAATATTGTAATGTTCTTTAACGTCTGACCGCATGGTTAAAACGGGAGTCCTTGAAGGTTACATTTTGGCAACAGGGAATGTGACGCGTAAAAGTAAGAAAGAAAGAGAGAGTGAAAAGTGGCAGAGAACCACTCCTGTTTTGCTTATATAAGATGATGTAACACGTGACCGACTCAACGTATTCAGCGCGAAAACATATTTGTCGCGTGCAGGCAATTTGATTGGTCGGAACTGACCAATCAGCGACATAGTTTTGAGTAGATTAGCCAATGAATGCTTGTCATACGATTTCTTCGTATGTATGTTTTATTGTCACAATAATCACCACAAGGAAGGGTACATTTCCTTGCGGGGGTGACTGGCAGACGTGGAAGATTCCACAAATACCCACCCGAGATTAAAAGTTGCAGGTACTAAAACTTTTAATATGTAAAAAAATATTGTCCTTGTGGGCATGTGTCATAAGTGTGGTTGAGATTAGATTTCTGAAATGTGTGCGGTGTGTAGCATTATGTGAGTGAATGTGTGTCGACGTAATGTAAGCGTGAATTTGTTGTCAGCTGACGTTATGTTGAATAGAATGCCCAAGTGTGTTGAGAAGAATCGCCAAATGTGTTGAAGAGATTGAGAAGCATGCTTAATTTCCAAAGTTCTGCGTAATTCAGTGAGTCGAATTCGTACAGGTGATGTTGGTGTTGCAACGTCATGGCGAGATTGAAAAATAAAATTTGCTTATTAGTGATTAAGTAAATCTTCACAGCAAATTGTATATGAAAGATGCGTCGTAAATGTTGTTCGAAACAGTGAGTCGTCCGAAGAATGTTTTGTTCGGGACAGTGAGTCGTCCGAAGATTGTGTTCGAGACAGTGAGTCGTCCGAAGATTGTTGTTCAAGACAGTGAGTCGTCCAAAAATGTGTTCGAGACAGTGACACGTCCGAAGATTGTGTGAAGGCATGGTAAGCAAGCAGTGGCGTGAAATGTCGCCACGTGGTGTAGAAAATTGTATGCGCGCGTTTTCTGAGTTTCAGGGTTGGATAGGATGCGATTGCAATGACGGGTAGCGTCCGTATGTAGAGATAGAATGCAGAATTTGCAGTATTAGTAGCGACGAATAACGTACATGCAAATTCTTCCGGTGATGTCGCATCGTATGTAAAGGAACAATGAGTCGTCCAGAGAAAAGTGTATGTTCACTCCAGTGAAACTTTAGCGTTGCTTCCATGTCCAAATAGTGTTGTGCGGTAGAAAATACCGTAGAAAGTTGTTTCTCTATAGCTCGAGTGAAGATTCAGCTTTGCTGTCACTTGTCACCGACATTTTGTTTTTACGAATAAAATTTGAAATTGAAATATTGATTTTCGTCACATAAAGTGGTTATATTATTGCTTGAAAGAAAAGGGTGTGTGGGATTCACGCTACCCCCACCTTCATTGTGACGCACGCGCGACATTTTCACCCCTTCCTCTCACGTTCGGTCAGTCATAGTAGTAAACCGTCGTCTTAGCCGAAGATGAGGAAGAATTTATTTTTCGCGCGCTTTTGCGCTGACGTCACGGCAAATTTGGCGTTTCAAAATTAGTCGCCCCAGGTCGTTTGACCTGGCCGGGCAGGCTCACCTTATTCTCTCGCCGGTGAACCCATAGATACTGGCAGAGAATTTTATTCGGCAAAACCTTGCCTAGACCTCATGGCTCGTCTCGGTATCTTAACGCATACGACACGGTCGTTACTTTGCGATGACAGATTTCTTCTCCCGAGGCTAACATCTTTATAGAGCCAGCTCAACTTCCAGGAACCTTCAAAAAAACTGCCAACCTGATGAACTAGAATTTTACATATTCTTCGAACTATCCTCTCAGAACCTGTTACTTTAAAAAGAATTACATACACTCACAATTATAAACTCTCGCAGTGAGTATTTTGCCTTGTATGTTATTATGCATTACGATTGACTTTTTGAACTCTTCTTCCTGAAGAACTTTTTCCCGCCATTAGCCATCTTGGAATTAAATTTTGGCGCGAAGTTATATCTTGTCCACTACCTTATTTTCCAGAACATTTACTGAAGGTCTTCACAGAAGACAATTTTACTAATCTACTTGAATTCTTCTTCAACTACATTTCCAGTACATTTACTGAAGGTCTTCACAGAAGACAATTTACTAATCTACTTGAATTCTTCTTCAACTACATTTCCAGTACATTTACTGAAGGTCTTCACAGAAGACAATTTACTAATCTACTTGAACTCTTTTTCAACTACATTTCCAGTACATTTACTGAAGGTCTTCACTGAAGACACTACTTGTTAAACTCTAATAAAAAATTCTATATTTGTTCTCTTGACCAGGCTTATCTTCGTCATTCCTCCTGCTTATTTATTCTTACTTTGATTGTGGATTCGGTAGTGGTGTGTGTGGTGTCTGGCACAAGGCCATTCCGTAAACCAGCGCTGCAACACTATCGTGGTCCGCAACAGGTGTACAGCATGCGTATTAGGATATGAAGAGTTTTCTTAGCGTCTCCGTGAATTGTAATTCTGTGTGTACGCACGTGGTGACAAAATATTGGTTGAGATAATCGGAGTTATCAATTATGCTGAGACGTCAGGGTTGCCAGTTTTTTGTAGGAACGTCGTGGTCACCAAACACATGACGGCCTTCCTTTGCATAGTCGGGGGTTTGCAATTTAGTTGTTTCTGTTTTCTTTTCGCTGTTGGAACATTTTGCTGCTGCAGATTTAAACATCGGGTTTAACACTTCTGTTGTTGCTGGTAATTTGAACGTCGATGGTACCAATTCGTAGCTGGTTTAAACGTCGCTGGTTTTACTATTTCCTGGTTGGAGCAGACTTGAACGTTAGTAGCCACCAATTCCGTTGGTGTTAAACGTCAAGGTCATCAATTTGTTGACCGAGATGCGAACGTCGCGGTTACCAATTATGTTGGGTCGCAAACGTCGGGGATCATCAATTTTATTGCTATTGCGTCGCAAACTTCGGGATTACCAATTATGTTGGAGTAAACGTCGGCGTCACCAATTTGTTGGAGATGTGGGGAGTGTTAGAAATGTATCAGAAAGTTTGAATGGTGAGAAGGCTTAAAATAGGGTGTGTTCAATAATCTTCCATCCACAACAATTAATACAAGACAGAAAATAATGATTCAAAACATAACAATTGAATTTATTTGTCTTAGTGTACATGTACATAAGCTAAAGGTTTGATAGAGTTATGTCTCTTCGATTGGGAAATATTTGTACCGGAGCTCATAAAGGTAGAATTAATTATTAAACTGTAGTTTAGAAGAATGAGTATGTTAGGAATTGTCTATTGGACAAGTTGGTAAGAGTTCAGAGTTAAGAGTTCGTACTTGCGTGAATGTTGTAATGTTCTTTAACGTCTGACCGCATGGTTAAAACGGGAGTCCTTGAAGGTTACATTTTGGCAGCAAGGAATGAGACGCGAAAAAGTAAGAAAGAAAGAGAGAGTGAAAAGTGGCAGAGCACCACTCGTGTTTTGCTTATATAAGATAATGTAACACGTGACCGGCTCAGAACGTATTCAGCGCGAATACATATTTGTCGCGTGCAGGCAATTTGATTGGTCGGAACTGACCAATCAGCGACATAGTTTTGAGTAGATTAGCCAATGAATGCTTGTCATACGATTTCTTCGTATGTATGTTTGATTGTAGCGGACTGGGGTGTGAAGATGATATCGCTGGGCTAAGATTTCCTGCTGGCCGGTCCAGCTACATGGGAATGTTGGATTTTAATGGAGTCCAAAGAAGATAAAGAAACAAACAAGACCGATATACATGTATGCAAACAAATGTATATTAATAACAAATTACAATGACATGAAAAGTTACATAGTGTGTGTGTTGAGTGTCCGTACGTACGCTTATTGTCCTTAGCGTGTTCCCAGAATATGGGAAACGCTGTATCTGTGAGATGTCACATATTGGCCTAAGTGAAAAAGAGAAAGTTTTTCCTCGCCTCAGCGCGAGGTTGCGGCCCAAGGCCTGGGTCGAAAAGAGAGAGAGAGAGAGAGAAGGGTCAGCCAGTATTTATAGTCAAGGGAGAGAGACCCCTGTTGAAGGATTAAGGAAACTGAGGAGGAGCTAACTGCGACATGATTGTCACAATAATCATCACAAGGAAGGGTACATTTCCTCGCGGGGGTGACTGGCGGACGTGGAAGATTCCACAATACCTATACTGATAGCTATTCTGCAGCGAATGTATGCAAACAACGTCAGTAATGGCTGCCCGCGACATGAATGAATCCAAACTTTCACTGTCGATAACTGCATAACGGTAGATTTTATCAAATTTATCAAGCAAGATTCGAATGGAGCATGTACAATTCAATTACACATAAATGTAAGTATTTGGGGAATTTTTAATGCGAACTGACCGCGGGTGTTACACTACAAATTAACCGATATTTTTCCTGTTACAAAACATTGTAAAAATTCAACTAAGATTGATCAAAGAAATGTACATCGTTACAAAATATTGGAACAAAAATACTATTACACGTTTCCTTAAGTAACTGTGTAGATTTCCTATATTAGCAAAAACTGATTTCGAGTTTCACCAAGTATGAAGAACTTAGGGTTTCAACTGAAGAACTTAGAGATGGTCAACACACAGTAAAGAAAACAATAGGGAAATACCGTTTCGACGGATATGAACAGAAAACAAAGAAAGAGAACCGCCTAGAATTTGGAAAGATTTGTGAAAATTGTTTAAAAAAACATTTTCAAGCAGTTTATGAAGTAAAAAAAATTTGACTTACTAATTATTTTTTCTTTTCAGTAGGAACAGATGGTTCGTCTATATCGTTTGGTTCAAACTCCTTCCTGGTCTTTTGGACAGGAGTAGATTGTTTGTGGATTACCCGACTTGGCTCTGCCAAAAGCTCCCACCAGGGTGCGCTTTTTAAGCCTATAAAGAGGCAATTATATTCTCACTGACTCTTTTTTAGCTCTGACCTTTAGAAGTAGTCGCACGTGGATAAAGTGTCCACCACTGGGGCACGTTCATTTCTATGGTTTTCACTCTCTTAACTTTTGTACCCTCTGATACACGCATATACACACGCTTGTTACACACACACACACACACACACACACACACACACACACACACACACACTCATGCACATTCCTTATTACAGTTAGTTTGTGGAAAATTTGTCCCGGCTTTCCCTCATGAAAGGGTTAAGGTTAAAGGTGAAAGAATCGTTAATAGCAACAATGGCTTTGAAGTTTAAATTCTCTTTTTTTTAGGCGGAAGAATAAAAACTCAGACTCCTGTTCGGTGTGTAGCAATAAAAGAAGAAAATCTTTATTTATATGCACAAAAAGGGTAAAGCGGTATATGCAAAATATGAGAGAAAGAAAGGGAGAAGAAAATTGCTTTAACTTAAAGGAAGAAAAAATGTTCCTATAAAAGCTTGCTCAAAATATTTCTCTGGGCGCCTAAAAGTTCTTTAAGCAAGTAAATTGTTCTTGAGAGGTTAACACTCACTTAAGATTTCTTCAGAGCTCTCGTTGAGAAGATGGGGAACAATCGGAAGATCCGTAGTTTGTAGTTGAGTGAGTTCGTAGACCGACCTCAGGAATTTCAAGGTCCTAGGAAGTAGACCTCGAATAGTTTTAGTAGAGGGCCGACATCCCTTGAAACAGGTTCTGAATATGACTGGTGTTGCTGTCGCCGTCCTGATGTTTTCACAGACGATGTCAAATATTCACTGCCAAAGAGGCGCATATTCTCGGTATTTATCGAGATTAGAAGGCGCAGAAATATCAGGAACTTTTCCCTCCAAAATTGCATATACACTTTCCCGGCCCTCTCATTCAGAAAATATATTCTTATTTCTAAATTTGGGAGCTGGTTTTGGAACCAAGGGTCCGACAATTTGTGAGCGTTACCCACCGACTTTATGGCACCATGGCCAAGACAGGTGTGGTCAAATTCCTTTTTATATCTTCTAGCTCTCCCGTTCGTCAGAAAATATATTCTTATCTCAGATTAGAATCAAGGCTTTGGGAGCCGGTTTTGGAAGCAGGGGTGTATGTCGGGCAAAGATCAGAAAAGAGGCTAGAACTTGTAAAACATTGTAGGAATGGTTCTAAAATTAAATTCCAAGTTTTCTTTTTTTTTCTTTTCGTAACTATATTCGTTCTGTTCTATATTCATTGTTTCTGTCACTCGTAACAGGTTTACCCTGCGTCTTAGTGGCATTATCGCCTTGTTTGAAGTGAATTGATTAAAACAAATTGTAAATCGTGACCTCAACTCCAATCACTACTAAGTCGCGCCGTTATTCTATTGCGATAGTAAATTTTTAAAGGAAGAAACTGCTAGAATGTTGAAGGAGGGTGTGACAGAGCTCAAGTCCTCGTAACATCAAACGAAAAAAAAATGAATGATACTCGATTACAGCGATACTATAAACAGGTTCACAGAACTAGATGCTTTCCCTATGCCCGACATTTCTAAAATGGTTGATGATATAACCCTGTACAATATCTTCATTACACTTGATCTTAAATCAGGTTACCATCAGATCCCTATCAGCAACAGTGATTGGAAGTACACTACCTTTGAGGTACATGGTAAGCTATACCAATTTACTCTCCTGCCTTTTGGTGTTACAAATGGAGTAAGTTCATTCCAGAGAAATATCGACAACATCATCGATAAGGAAAAATTGACAGATACATTTGTCTTTGTGGATAATGTTACTATATGTTGGAAAATCCATGAAGAACATGTTTATAATCTTCAAAAGTTCTATGATGTGGCTAAGAAGTGCAATATCACAATAAATAATAGTAAAACTATCATTTCGGCTATTTCAATTATATTATTTGGGTACAGTATCCAAAACAATCAGATATCACCTGACTACAACAGACATAAACCTCTCCTTGAAATTGTTGAGGGGTCTCCCCGTTTGACACAAATGGACTCACCCAAGGTATACATATACTACTGCCAGTGAATACCCAGATAGTCAGACAGTCGAGTAGTAGTGGAACGTTGAGTCGGTCGGTAGAATAACGTAGCGGCAAGAGTCACAGTCACGAGCACGAGCAAGAGGATAAAAATTTCGGGGATTATTTCAGACGTCAGGAAGACATATACAACATCGATTGTCAAAACTAGACAGAAGCAAAGAAGCTACGTCTGTTGCTCAGAAAATTAGGAACTGAGGAATACACAAAATTTGTGGATTACATCTTGCCAAAAAAGACAAATGAGTTAACGTTTGACGAAGAAGTTACATGCCTTACATAGCTTTTCAGTCCAAAGACATCACTATTTCACAAAAGGTGGAAATGTCTTAACCTCATAAAGGACGAAAATCAGGACTATTCCAAGTTCGCCGCAATCGTGAACAAACATTGCGACGACTTCAAGTTGGCAGAATGAACTCCGGACAATTTCAAGTGTCTTATTTTTGTACAAGGGCTAGTCTCAGCTAAGGATAGTGAAATGCGCAAAAGAATGCTTTCAAAACTGCAAAATGAGCCTGGATTAACACTACAAAAATTATCAGAAGATTGCCAATATTGCCTGAGTATAAAGAACGACTCGAAGGATATCAAGGAGTCAGGAGTAGCACATATACGTAAGTTGAACAAAAGTTTACGTTTTTCACCCTCCCCGGAAAGAAAACAAAAATTCTATAATAATGAAAAAAGATTTTCACCCTCCCCGGAAAGAAAACAAAAATTCTATAATAATGGAAAAAGTACAACGTATAGGACAAATTATGACAAAAATCAAAGCAAATATAAGCTCCCCTCATCTGCATGTTATCGATGTGGAGGACTACACTGGAATAAGGACTGTCGTTTTAAATATAAAAAAATGTCTAGCGTGTGGAAAAATGGGTCACAAGGCATCCCAATGTAGGAACAGAAAATTTACTAGTAAGATAAGAGCTACTAGAATGCACGACGAAGACAATATTAACATAAGAAAATACGTGGAACTTGAAATTTTAAATAAAAAAATAAAATTACAACTAGACACAGGTTCGGATCTAACGATAATTAACCTACAGACATGGAAAAAGCTTAATAGACCAACCATGATACATACGCAGAAAATTGCTAAGACAGTGACAGGGAAGCGTATAAAATTCGAAGAAGAAGTGATCTTAAATGTGAAATTCCACGGAAAAACAAAAAAACTCAAGATATTCGTAATGAAAGATACAGAAAATCTGGTGGGCACAGACTGGATACAAAAGTTCTACGTATGGGATTTACCTATCCGTTCTTTTTGTACGAAGATAAACTGCGAACCATCAGAAGCGACAAAGTTAAAGCAAGAATTACATAATCAACGTCCCGAAGTATTTTCGAGCGGTAACAAGTTTGCCGCTAGAACTGAATTAAAAGAAAATGTCCAACCAGCAGTAAAAAGAAGCGAAACGTGACGTTTGCCCGCAGAATACGGTCTGTGTGTGATAAGTTATTGCCGAACAAAAACAAAAACTGGCATACACCTATAGTACTCAAGAGATCATTCGAACCTGGTACAATAATTAACAGACTAGGAAATGTGATGTACACAGTACAAGGCGAAAAGTCTACCCACAGAAGACATATTGACCAAATACAAAATGAGATTCAAAGACCTCAGGAAGACACAGAAATTAGAAGGTCAAACAGGAAATTTACCGAACCTCTGATTATCGACCATAAGAGAAAAAAATACTCCCTCCAAAAGGGATCTAAGGAGGGGGTGTTGAGGGGGTCTCCCCTTTTTACACAAATGGACTCACCCAAGGTATACATATACTACTGCCTGTGAATACCCTGATAGTCGGACAGTGGAGTAGTAGTGGAATGTTGAGTCGGTCCGTAGAATAACGTAGCGGCAAGAGTCACAGTCACGAGCACTTAGACTCAGTAAGAAGTCATACAGCGATACGTCGACACCAAAGACTTTATATATATTTGTCAACTAACCCCGCATTCCTGGAACTACTACCCTGTATTACCAGTTTGTATTATTACGTTAATACATTTATTTCCGATATTCATTCTTGGCGTTTGTTATTATTTGATACCGGATTTCATCCCGGAATCCACAACAGAAATGCCACTAACTCTAAGTATAAAATCTCAAAAACGAATGGTTGGGATGTTTTCATATTATAATAAATCTATTCAGAACTTTTCAGAGAAAATACTACCATTGATTCACAACAAATAGTTTCTGTTGCCACCATCAGTAACACTTCTATTAAATGCTGCAAAACGATTTAAAAGATGCTACTGTGGAGTTATCTCCACTTACTTAACAAAAAACCGTCGCTAGAGGACGCTCCTTAAGCCTATGAATAGGGATAGACATTTTCGATCATCATCTCCTTTCTATTTTTCTCTTACACGGTAAGATGTAGGCGTCCTGGGTAAGACGTTAAACTACATCCAGCAGCAAGGCCTCTGATCAGGAGGTTTTGAGGACCATGGAACCACCTCTTAATTGCTAGTGTTTCCAGGTCCACCCTTACTCGGGTTGGTAGCACCTGTTAGGGTACCAGCTATGGGCAAATAGTTAACTATTACCAGCAATACTTTTTTTTTAAATTATTACCAGCAATACAATTTTGAAGGAAATATATTACCAGCAATAAAAAATGTTGTCGGTATTAAATAACCCATTGAGGTTGATATGCCGTAAAACAAAATAAACGAAACCAATCTAAACCAAAGAATACATATTCTATTCAGACGAATCTATCCTAAAAATGTTGTCGGCATTAAATAACCCATTGAGGTTGATATGCCGTAAAACAAAATAAACCAAACCAAACCTAAGATGTAGGGCGCACATGGAGAAAATCGTTCCACACAGGGGTGGGGGGTACGCTTGCAAGAATACACGCATGCACGCACGTACATTTTCATTTACTTTTCTCTGGGACTTCTACACCTTCACGAGTTTAAATGTTTTAACACCCGGGCTCACAGTCGAGTTCGCGAAAATTGTTGTGTGAAAAATATATCAGGAAACACGTGTTTACTACCTAAACAGAGCCAGTATTCCCGCAACAGTACCTTAGTAAGTGTTTACCCTAATAAAGAATTTGAAGAAGAAACAGATGCTAACCATTACTGCATTTAAATTAAGAGGTAGACCTGTTGCCTTTTTTCTCGTACCCAAAATCCTAACGAAATCAAACATCATGCTTTTGAAAATGAGACTGCTGCCATAGTCGAAACTACAGAAGTGACAACATTTTCTACTTGGCAGACATTTCCTAGATTGATGTAATGGAATAATCTGTCACCCCCATGAGTGACTACACTATAGGTAGTAACTACCTATAAGTATCGGTAAGTCAACGGACTATGGAGTCTACCCGAAATCTTTTCGACTAGACAGTCGAACTCTCTGCTTCTGAGCAAAGCAGAACCCGGACGAGTCTCTGCCGAAGGACAGAGTCTCGTTTGGGGAGGTATACTGACACTGAATCCGTTTATACGTGTTCGAAGGGATTATTTTTGGCCGAGCCTACGGTCGAACTTTCTGCCTCTGAGCAGAGAGGAACCCGGACGTTCGGGTAGGGTGACCAACCCGATCCCGTTTATGCGGGTTCTACAGAGATTTTTGGGCCGAGCCTACGGACTCGGATAACCTACGTTAAACTCGGCCTTGTGCCACATCTACTTTCGTGGGGGATGGGGAGCTAGTAAATACCGTTTAGCCGAAATCTTTTTCGGTTGTACTGTCTTCGGACAGAGAGGAAACCAGGCGAGACTATGCCGAACAGCAGAGTCTCGTCTGGGGTGGTACACAGCTACGCGACCGCGTTTTTTACGGGGTCTACGGTTTTTTGGGGTTTTTTGCCAGAGCCTACGGGCTCGGATACACCACGTTAAATTCGGCCTTGTGCCATATCCGACCACGTGGGGCGGTTGGTAAATATTCTAGCTGGAATCTTTTTCAGAGAGGAACCCGGACGAGGCTATGCCGAAAGGCAGTTTCTCGTCCGGGGAGGTAGACAGACCCGATCCGGTTCATGCGGGGTCTACGGTTTTGTTTTTTGGCCGAGCCTACGAGCTCGGGAACCCCACATTAAATCCGGCCTTGTGCTACATGTGGGGCACAAGGCCGAATTCCTAGATACCTTCTAGCTGGGATCTGTTGAGTACGACTCAGACTTAAGCGAGAACTACTGACCTTCCAATAGTAGCACTCACTACTGAATTTATTTGCGATGACCGTGTGCATAACTGTTACCTTATTTCTTATTGTACTGGTTTTTACAATAAACCTTTACTTATTTTATCCACCGTGTTTTTCAAGTATATATTCCTATTAGCACGGAATATAACACTTATTGTCCTACGAAACCTAATGACACCTGGACTCAACTACAGGTGTGATTAGGGAGGTATGACGTTGAAAATAACTAGAAGAATTATCATATTTTTCAATAATATTAAGAGAATAAATAATAAATATTAAGAGTGTTGATAGTTCCTGCTAAAGACAAAGTTAAAGATTTCGTGTACAGAAAATTACTGAATACTTCCAGACAGGGAGAGAAACAAGATGGCTGCCGTTTAAACACACGAAAGACACAATAAAATATTGCTTGTATTGAAAATACAATTCCTCTTTTATTTGATATTCTTTGTTTATCCTATCATCCCGGGATATGACAGTTTACATTCCTTAAAATTGTATAATTCTTCAGATATTAAAGAGAAACTCTTAATATCATTGTTCTTGTTATAGATACGAGTGGCAGTATAGAGGCCAGAGAGCTCCAGCCAATCTGCTGCTACCAGACTTGCAGACAGGATTTGTGTATCAATAAACCTTTACTTATTTTATCCACCGTGTCCAAGTATATATTCCTATTAGCACGGAATATAACATAAATATAATAGACCAAAAAGTATTAGGTTCATGTTCGATAACACTAGAAAATCCAAGATAAAAGTGATAAGATATGCCGTTGGTTGGCATATTGAGCTGTCCCAGTTTAATTTCACTATTATTTATCGTTCAGAATCTGAGAATACTGTTACCGATACCTTTTTTCGCATCTCTGCCTTCCACCACACGTTGCAAGACTTTCGTGATTTGCATCTTCAATTATATCACCCTGGCATTACACGCCTTTTCTACTTTATCAGAACAAGAAACCTCCCGTTCTCATTAGACAAAATAAAAAGCGTAACCAACTACTTCACATCCTGTCAATATCTGAAACCAAAATTCATGACTATCAGGGATACTCATAAAAGCAATGCTACCATTCCAATGATTAAATATCGATTTTAAAGGACACTTACCATCATCTGTAAACGGTAACAAATACCTACTTACTGTAATTCTCCCATTGTCCGTTTGCTTTTCCCTTCAAAAACATGTCTAGCCGAATTATCACACACTGCCTGAATCAACATTATTTACATTATTCGGACTATTGTCCTCATCTTTGTCGCCATATTTATTACAACGTTTTGGTCGTTGTACGCTCCGGCCTTCTTCAGGTGGTTGAAATGTCGAACTGAACCCTTTATTTCGCTCACTGAGGTAGACTTTTCTAGTTCCACGTGCCATGTTTAATGGATGTCATTATCACTTATCTTCTGAGCGAAATAAAGGGTTCAGTTCGACATTCCAACCACCTGAAGAAGGCCGGAGCGTACAACGGCCGAAACGTTGTAATAAATATAGCGACAAAGATGAGGACAATAGTCCGAATAATGTAAATAATGTACATAATACCTCATCTCAGAAATATAGACAGATGCCTGAACCTACTATTTTCAGTTTTTGGTATGCCTGATACGATACACATCGATAGGGCATCTGACTTTCTCTCAGAGGAAACTAAAAACTACTTGCATGAAAAAGGCACTGCTACATCGAAAACAAGTAGATACCATCCAGAAAGCAATGAACATGTTGAAAAATTTAATGGCGCCCCATGGAAGTCTATTCAGGTAACCTTACATTCTCATAACATGAAACCATCCTATTGGGAAAACGCCCTACCTGATGCACTCTATTCAATTAGATCCAACAACCAATGTAACCACGTCCAATGACAAATTATTTAAATACAGCCGCACCCCCACATCCGGAACCTCGATTCCTTCCATCCAGGACCGATAGACGCCAGGAACCACACCAAGTCAAATAAGCATGATCCCCCCGTTACCCGTGCTAGACTTCTGGAAATCAATCCACTCACTATGCACATATACGTGTACCTTCCGGCGTTAAAACTACAGTCGATGTGCGAGATGTATGGCCCAAATCTACTAATTGAGAAGACACCTGCACTAATGACAACTCTACAAACCCCTGTAGATGCCAGCGAAAACAAGGAGACTCCACCTTTTTAACCTAAAGGAACCAACACACCCTTTGAAATTAATAATGGGGGTGAAGATACCATTGAATCTGTGCAAATATCTTCCAGAATACGAAGCATTCCTAACAAATACTGAGACTTTGTAACTGGATTGAGGACTAATAACTTCCCCACTTCATAATATTTCTTGAAGGGAAAATGTTGTAATGTAAAACGTGAACTCCCCTAGATTAGCTGTATTCCGGCAGGTACTGTACTGTATCCTAAGGACACAAATTTACCACTTCTTCCAGTTAAGAAACCGCCATATTCACTAGAAGGTAACGCGTGTATTTGTTTGCTATTAAAACCTTATACAAATGGTTATTAAGTCTTGTTATCTCTTCCTCTCACAACACAACGTATCGAACGTATGCAACAATAATACGAAACGACTATGGCTGTTTTTCTTTGAAGAATAAAGAAAAGAATTTCAGTAAGACTTAAAACCAACAACATAGAGTTGAATATGGATAGCCAAGGTTATGTTGATACCCCCCATAAATTTGGAGTGTCTAGGCAAACCAAAACTGTTAAAAGTCATCTGAAGCTGTGCCACTTTGTTGGATCACTGATTGGAATATGTTGAAGGCTTTCTATAGTTGAAAAAAAAAAAACACCCCCCCAAACTAAAAAAATTATAAACTATAAAAAAATTAAAAATTATGCTAAAAAATTATAAAGCAAGTCTAAAGCTGAAAAAATTATGAATCCCGCATACCATTAAGCACGTAAGTTACTAATATATTTATTTCCATTACTAATTGCAAAAAATATAGTGAAACAAGACCTTCTTGAACTAGTTCCATTTGATGGTAATAAATGGGCAGGATCCATAGAGGTTTTGAGAAAGTTACTCGTAGACCTTATTTTAATAATGTTCGCCTAGGCTCAAAAGTCACTCAAGACAATTTTTTATCATCTTTCACGGTCACCTGCAGACATTCAATGTTCCAAGTCTCATTCTGATTTCTCCAAACATAAACCTGTCTCGAATTCGAATATTGGCAGAATTTACTTTGATCTGTCCAAATTACAGACTGCCAAAATTCATAATCTTTGTTCTCGAATTCTCTCGCCCAGTCCATACGCCTGGTCCTGTTAACCTCTGAAATCAAGGGCTTCTTTCTTGCAACTCTTTTTTGATAGCCTAGCTCTGTCAGAGTACTTTTTCACCGCATATGGCGACATTTCCACGCTGTTGACGACATCTTTGACGTTCTGACGACGGTTTCTGATGACTTCCTTCTTCAGCACCCTTTTCGTTCGCTCAGACACGATGCTTGGTCTTCCTGAACGTTATCCACACGACAATGGCCTTCTTCATTAAATTTCTTGACAATATTATTAACCGTTTGATGATTAACCTGGAAAAACCTAGCAATTTTTCTATTTGACTTGTCACACTGATTCCATCCTATTATTTGCCCTCGTTGAAATTCACCAATTTCCTTACTTCCGCGAACTTTCATTGCAAAATATAAGTCAACTATCGTTCATAGATTAGAGTAGCTTGATACTAACACGGTATTGTCTGAAAAAAAAGAAGATATGTTATTGAACAAGTCAAATTTGCTGTAATTAAGGGTGGCTAAAAACTTATCTTAGCCCACTGTAAAAGATCTATATGAAGTATAGTTACATTAGTAGAAATATTAAACGACTTGTGAATACCACTAAATAATCTTCATAATATTATAACTAAAGCATTCATTTATTATATTTTCTTTTGTATCGAGTCCCGATAAAAATAAAATAAAATCTAAAAATAAAATCTATAAACAAAAATAAAAAGAATTCAAATTAAAATAAGGCATTTACACTTTCCTTTAAAACCCTTATCTCTTTCTCTTTCTACTTCTCTCTAAACTAACGAGAAGGCAACCCCCAGATAAAAACGGAAGAAAAACAAAACACTGAACCCGGCCGAAAAACGCCGAAAGTTTGCAGGACGAGAGCTACTGATTTATGACTATAAATCTCCCAAGATAAGACAGGCTCCACGCATAACTTTCGTTATATATTTTAAAAAATGTAAAAGAAAGGAACGGCAGAAAATAAAATAATTTTAGCCAATAAAAAAAAAAATGAACACAAAGAGACTTTTGATGCTAGTCGAAACCAAGATTCGCGCCAGAGTCTCGGAGCCTGATCAAAAGGATATAAGTTCACAGCTCTGAGCTAGAGAAGGAGAGTGACGACAAGAGAAACCAGGAAACAAAAGACGCGACTGATAGAAAAAAAATAAATAAATAAAAGCCATACCTGACGCATATAGTAGTTAAGAGGTCATCTGCCAATGATATTTCTGCTCTTCTTACAGTCGAGAAAAAACAGTAGAGTAACGCTGACCTATTTCTAAGATGATTAACACTAGTACGATCTGACTTTCGAAACTACCCACTACCGTATCGAAACGGGCTTTTTCCGTACTGCTACCAAGATCTGCATTATAAATGAACATTTTGTTACCCCGGATATTAATAGACTCACTCCAATCTAAATCAAATAAATAAATATATATTATTTGTGTATACCTTATATTCAATTCGTTTTATTTCCGAAGGAAAATTTGCGGAGGGTGGGCATCGCTTTTTTTTAAATTACCAAAATCGGGGAATTATCCAAGTTAAACTAAAATTTAATACATATTCATTATTTACTTTTATAATGAATAGGTTTTTTATTTAAAAAAAAAAAATCTGAGAAAATGTTATTCTTTTTGTAATAACCGTCAATATTTTAATGACTGAATTTTACTTTAAACAAAATGCCGCAAATTTTTACATTTGCATAAAGATTAATCACCGAAGCATCTCCGCTGAAAAAAAAAAAGAAGTTTTACAAAGATTCCAACACAACACAAACGGGATTGTCTTAAAAATTTGTTTTAAAAACAGTATTTCAGTTTTCTGGAAAATTTTTCATGTGTTGAAATCTTTAAGCATTTTTATTTTTTAAGCAATCATTTTCTCGGTTTGATCTTTCTAGAATGTAAAAAAATAGGGATTATAAATTTTATTTTAATTACTATCCGTGGACTTCTGCTTAGTAATACTACTAGTAAAAAAATATATATATCAGAGAAGTGGATGATCCGGAATAAAAAATGATTTTACCGAGATATATTACCCTCTTAATTAATTTTAAAAGAACTGTTTGGACCTGTCGATTTTGATGATTGACAATATAACTTAGGTAGAAAAAAAGTAAAAAGTACAAAAACGCTACTGAAACTAGCCCTTTTAGGTTTCTAAAGTCATCGGGAGTTCCTGCGTAGTACGCACCGCACCAACCAAGCAGATACACGATGTATATTATTTTTTGATGACTGACAATGTAAGTCAGTTTAAAAATAATAAAAAAATAATATGACGGATGACCATAAAATAGTACTGAAAAAATTTTCTGAGGCCACAACGCGCCAGCCCTCGGTCGGGGATTTCGTGGGGTAAGACGCGCCCGCCCTGCATCTATACTACACTTTCATCCAGTAAAAATGTACTTCAGTCACTTGTACAAGTCATACTATTAAATTTATTTTTGTTCTTTCTTTCACTATACAACAGTTAGATATATTTAATTCATCTGTATATGGAAATACATTCGTGTACAGTGCCAGGGTTAGGGCTTATTACTACCACGTAAATCTATGACTCACTGCTACATGTGAGTTTTTATAAAGTAGAATTCATATATAACACAAATTTTATTAAAACCTACTTATGTACCATAATTACCATTATATTTTTACACGTGGTCCTCGACTTACGTCGGAGATCCGTTCCTACGGCGCGACGTAACCTGATTTTCGTTGTAGGTCGGAACTCGCCAACAGTCTGTCTTAGGCTTGTGAGCCCTAATGAAGTTCTAAAAGTTTTAAAAAAAAACACAAGCGAGAAATAGCGAATGTAGCACAATCCAATATGACGTACAGCCGGTGAAGAAACAACGCTGTCTTCCTCATATAGCGCAGCATGACGACGTATTATATTATGGGAGATGGTGCCATAACCACGAAATGCCGTACGTCGGGTCCGACGTAACCAGAGGACTTTTTGTATATCAGAAATCATTTGTTCTACTCATTCATATTCACACTCTTCACTACACCCAAGAAATCCTGAATTTTGAATGAATCTGTAAATTTAATTCCATTAGGATATCTGTGAAAAACCAATTATTAATTTGACAAACATCGTCAACAAGATAATAAAAGAAATCTCGAAGAAAACTTTGTTCGTGCGCTTTAAATCACAGGGTGAACAACAGAAGAACAAATAATAATACAGTAAGTAATACAAAGCACATCTGCTGGATTCAGTTTGTTCAAAAGGTCTGTAAGAGCTCGTGTCAACCATCTGAAATAGAAAATTAGGGGCGACAAGATTTTCGGACCGCCCTGTACTTAAATCTTTGTTTGTCTGAAAAAAAAACATCATACCAAATAGCGATGTTAAGCACAAAGGTCCGAACAGAAATCGACTTCAGCAGTAATATTACTCTGGTCACTGTCGCGATATCATTCTTTCCCAGGGACTTTTTGTTGATAGCATAGTGATTCGTATTATTTATTATCATTAAATTTTAATGCATGGGGGCGCGTTTTGTAGGTTCCCCTAGAGAGGATGCGGTATTATGGTGGAGGGGGGATTGATTGGCGACGGACGAGTTCTTATGGTGAATGTGGAAACTGTAATGTGTGAATGGGTCGTGAATCAGATTAGCTAGTATAAGATAGTTAGTGACGACCAGTTTCAACCCCTTCCCCATTTTGGCCTCGTACCCTAATTGTATTTTAAATACAATAAATATACCGTCATGTTGTTTGTTAAATTTTTAAGGCATGGGGCGCTTTTTGTAGGTTCCCCTTGAGAGAATGCGGTATTAATGGTAAATGGAGGATTGATTGGCGACGGACGAGTTCTTATGGTGAATGTGGAAACTGTAATGTGTGAATGGGTCGTGAATCAGATTAGCTAGTATAAGATAGTTAGTGACGACCAGCCTCAACCCCATTTTGGCTTTGTGCCCTAATTGTATTTTATATACAATAAATATAGCGTAGTGATTCATAATCTCTCATAATATTGATTCATAATCTCTCACCGTACTTTAAAAGAAAAATAGGTCAAGGCAGAAAATAATGTAAATATTAAAAAAAAATAAACGATGAATTACCCCCAAAGAATGTAACAGAGACCACCAATGAATGTGAATTATCTGACCAAAAAGATTTAAACTTTGTGCATTGCCAAGAACAAATAAATCATTTCAATTTTATTCCTCAAAAATAATCTGAACACATTTTTTGTACTTGCCTAAAAAACGTTTCGGTTAACATAAAGTCGCCTTGATTGGTCAATGAATGCTACAAAGCACGTTATTAAGATAAAAACTAAAAAAAAAAAAAAAAAAAAAAAACATTTATTTTTCGTACTTTACTGAGGATGCCTTTATTTTTTCCCCTAATTTTATGATAAATTTAAATAAAAGAAAATAACCGTTTTAAAAAAGGCAACCTCAATAAAGAACGAAAAATAAACGGAATTTTTTCCTCCATAGCACTTTTATTAGTGTTTTGTGTAGAAATTAATTAGAATTAATTAAAAAAGGAAAATAATTGAAGTTTAACAATAAAAAAAGTTTTTCTAACAATATGATCAATGTTACAAGGTGTTGAAGATGTTCAGAATTTGATGAATGTTTTTTCGATGTTTGTAAGGAAATCAATGGAAGCCTTTTTTTTTCAAAAATGTTCAGCATATCTCCAGAATATTCCTCAGCCATGAAAATGCTAAAAATAACAAAATATATACAAAAATAAATTAATTGAACATTATAAGGAATCAACATAGAAAATTTATTCGAAAGTTGGTTTATTTAATAATTGATCAATTGATTTCTAAACAAAAAAAAAATTGTTTTAAAATAGAAAAAATATACTTGTTTAGAGCTGGGTCGACATTTTACAGCAACACAAACAAAAGAATAACGGCCATGAAGAACTTCTAGAAGAATTTTTTTTTTTTACGACGGAAAAAAGTTAGGAGTTCTTTTACATACTATAGGAGAAATTTCTTATTTGTAATGTTAAGGTGTTCTGTTCCTTAATGAGTAATATTTGGAATGAATAGTCACAAAAATGAATTTCTTTTGAAGAAAAATGTGTCTTTATGCGTGCTGTTGGTCGTTTTGCGTTACATTGGAAAAAGTTTTCTGTCGTTATTCATTGTTTTAGAACAGCCTCCGCAGTGATTTTATTTATTTATTTATTGTTCTTTGGGCTATTCTAATTCTATCGCTGATTCTGAAATTGGATGCTCAATACTAATGTATTTTTTAAAGTAGCAGTGTATTTATTTTTACAATTAATCTCCCAAACAAATAATTAGATATAAAAAATAGTTAGAATCGGCTGCGGGCAATTTTTGTTCCTATCTCGAGTGTACGCGCTCTGAAAAAACTTAAAAACTGACCTTGTGTCACAACTCGTCTTAGTGGGTAGACAGAAATACCTAGTTAGTTAGAATCGTGTATTAAATGACCTTAAAAATAGTTATCATTACAAAATTACATGTACTCATTGTTTTTCTTATCAAAAGAATAAATAAATAAGGTAAATGATGCATAAAATAACCATAATGATGCTAACAATAACGTATTTATTTAGAAAATAATATGGTTATGAAAGTGGCTGCGGTAGACCAGTTGCCATACAGCAGACCATTTTTCATGTAGAACCAGTCTGTCCTGCTATCTGGGGTGGAGGTGGGGTTTGAATTCATACCTTTCCCAAGGGTATTTAGCACGTAAGTGAATGTAATGGATTTGACTGCAATTCGAACTCGGCCCCACTATTCCTCAATCCGAGCCGCTATCCATTACTCCACCATATAAGTAATGGGAAAAAATAATTTTTTCACTTTTCTCCCGAATAATAATAATAATGATAAAATAATAATAATAATGATAATAATAATGATAATAATAACAACAAGAACAACAACAATAATAATAATAATAATAAAAAATCAACTTTATAACACTTAACGTAAAAAATAAGTCTAACTAAAGCTGAGCATTTTTTTTCTCTCATGCTTAGCTTTACCCCTCCCAAAAAGATCGTCTGACTGGCCAACCACATGTGTTTGTTTACAACCGAATTTTAATACTAACTTATTTGGTCGTAAAGGCATACCGGTGAATCAACCCGGTTTAAAAGTGTACTTCAAATAAAAGTAGTAATTCAGATTGTTATTTTTCATTGATAGGTCAGTGAATTTCGATACCATAACAATTTTTATGTTGCTGGAACATAAAAAATAGCATAAGTAAAATAAATAAATGTTTGTTCTAAACTTTTAAACTAAACACCTCTAAGCTGTAAGGACGACGACGACAATGACCTAAAAAAATTAATTTACCTGTGTTGTTAGGTGACGTTTACACTTTCTCATATTGATCTTGATCTTGATCCCGCATGTGGCTTTATGCGAGCTGAATGAATGTATGAAGGGCCGGTGCAAGGCTTTCGTGCTCCCATCCCAAATTTATGATACGTCCTTCCCACCACTATCTATGATACGGGGCCTCCAAATCTCAATTTTCATGAAGTTGTATTCATTCATTATATAAAAATAACACTAATGGATCATTTGCAATATAGGTGAACAAGTCAACTAGAAAAATTGAAAATAATATAATCATTATATTTTAATTTAATGTCATAGAGCTCCTTCCATCTTTTTACTTAAATAAATCAACATTTTAAGGGTAATTTTTTTCTTTTTTCTTTTTGACGGTGGAGTAAATGGATAACGGCTCGGATTCCAGTCAAATCCATTTACATTCACTTACGTGCTAATGAATTATTTTTTATTGTGTGTATGGAAAATAAAATAAGGAACAGCACAAGGTATGCGTATGAATCCTCTCCTCCCCCTCCTCCTGGGTAAATAGCAGGACAAACTGGGTTCTATAGCTTTGGATGGAAACTGGTCTACTGCAGAAAGAAATGGCATTCTACTACGGGAAAAAAAAATCTGCCTCGTCAGTCATTTATCGAAAGATATATGATCGCCTAAGCATGTATCACACATGGCACATAACTGACTGACTGAATTTTTTTTAGCATCAACTTGAGATTTTTATTGTTAAAAAGATTGAAGAATTTTAAAATACATTCAATCAAGATTATGGATAAGAAAGAAAAATAGTGAATTTTATCGTGTTTTTTCGGAACTTGAGCAAAACAAATTCACAGATTTGTGTGAAAAAATTGACCCCCCCCTCTAGAGAGAGAATGACGTAAAAAAAATCCACGAAAATTTTTCATCCTTTAGTTGTGTTTAGTTTCAATTAGTAATAGAAAAAACAAATGTTGATTTAGGCAGCGAGAATAACAAAACACTGGCCGGGGACCCCAGTTGGGCTTCCCCCATTTTGTTGAGGAGTAGAAGCCCTGTAGCCTGTATGTATGCAATCGATTTAAAATTTATTCAATTCCACAATTCTATTTTATTTTTAGGTTTCGTTTACAAAAATAAAATTTTAGTGCTGTTGAATATAATTCCCTTCACAATAACTTTTTAGAATAAATATTTATGGCACATTAAATGATCAATAATAATTCTTAGTGTAATTTATGAAGTTAAAATGAATTGTTGCTTATCAGTTTAAAGATTAACAATATAACAATATCGTAACATAACATGTATGCAGTACTAAAAGCAGACGATTTTTAAGATTTATCCTTAATTGGTTACATTTTTACATATCACCGGATACACGTGGCATAGAAATAGAACTGTCTTATAGAGAAATTAAAATAAGAAAACATTTGAATATGAAAATATTTATAGATTCCAGTTCTAATAATCACTTTGCTTTTCATGGATTTTGAAATTAGCAGACAAATGGAATAAGACAGAATTCTTTAATTAAAAGAAGAAGAAGAAGAAAGAACAAAGAAAAAAGAAAGAAAGAAAGAAAGAAAGAGAGAAAGAAAGTAAGAAAGAACGCACAAGCATCTCTTACGGAAGTACTACCCTCCAATCAACAAGAGCCACGTGGTCATTTCTACTACCACAAACAGACGCCATATTCCCCAAAATTATATTCCTCGTCCTGCAATTGCGGCATCGGACAAGAGTCTCCCGAAAAACACAAGAAACGAAAATAATCCAATTGCAACCATGAGGGCCTTTATGTTAACTGGATTTAGTGTCATTCTTACTACGGTGGTTATAGCTAATGCTTATTACCAAAAGAGTCAGTTTTACCCGTCTGTTGTCTACATTACTAAATCAAATGGTAGTATGGCTGTAAGTAATTAATCATTTGTTATTGTTTGTGTATTGTTTTGATTTCAGGTATGAGTGTAAATATTTTAGAGATGAATTCTGTTTTGGTACAATATGCAAAGTTTTGCGATTTTTATTTTATTTTTTAAATTAACTTTGTTTTAAAAATAACTTAGAGTTGCTTCGTGTTTTAGCGTGAATATTGTTTTTTGTGTGGTTTTGCGTTAATTTGTTGTTACAATAAGTTTTACTTTTATTTAATTGAGAATACAGGTATTTTTTTAAACGCCAACTTTCATCTTTTATACTCGATTAAAAATATCAAAATACATGTATTTGCACAATTTAGCTATAAGATTAGTTGTGTTCATTTTTTACTTAAAAATGTTTTTTTTTTCTTTAACAGTAACACTTATTTATTATACTTGATGATTGAGTTTTTTTCTTTTTATGCATGTGTTAGTTCTATCAAATTTTGCATCGTATTTATAACTTATCTTGACAGTAAAGATCTCATTCTTCCATCAATGAACATGAACACTACAGGAAAAAAGTGGCAACAACTATGTAATTATTTGCACTATTGTTTGCTTTTTTGTTATTTTCTCCATACTGAAAAAAAATAACAATTTATTTGTGTATTTTTTTTCTATGTGGACAAAATAAACGATACTAATCTTAGTATAAACTGTGATTTTAATGAACTAATTTTTAGTTCTTATTTTATAATATTATTTATGAATCCATCTGAAACGTTCTTAATTACCTCCCTTGTTTTCGGTCTCATCCATTCAAGTAGAATTTTTCATTATGTTGGGGTTTGTTTGCTTTTTATAGTGTTATCTAGACACATTTTTATGAATAAAATCCTTTGTAAGCAGCTTCACTAGTATATAAGAGATTGTTAGTGATAAAGGTTCATATTCCAATGTTTGTTTTTTGCATCAATATTCCAAGCAATAAATAAAAATTGACTTTCACTACGAATGTTATGAATTATACATTATTTTTTATGGTTGACGTGAGACTGGAACTCAAGACATACTTTGAGGTAAAAGATGTTTGACAACGTCTTGGATTTTATTTTTAACTAGTAGCTTTTCACAGGTCATAGGTTATTTTTTTTTTTATTTAACTAAGGAAGGTCATCCAGACGCTAGCAACATTATGCAGTTTTTTTAGTTAGTGAAATAAACAAACCCATCACATCATTATTCTTCTTAGTTAAAGTTACTGCTTAGTGCCTACCAACTTATTTTCCATTTTCATCAGACTGAAAATAAATAGATGGTGATGAAAAATTGCATTTTGTACTAAAGGATTCTGATTTTAAAAAGCAATCATCTACCAACCATGTTTTTCTTTTTAAAATCTTCTAATTTAAATTGGAATCAAAAATGAAAAACAGATGAATGAAACTGCTTTTTTTAGTTTTTCAAGGCAATTATTGACTATTTGAAAACGAAACAACTCTCTACGTGCTAATCTCTGATTAAAAAAAAAAAATGTCCAGGTCACCTGGACCAGGTGGTTTCATGATCTTCATCCCCGGAAGCATCTTCTTAGCTGACACTAAAAAAAAATTTCCTTTTACAATGTAATGCAAATATAAATTCCTAAGTTCTGACACAAGGGGCTAAATTTCACTGTCCGGACACTGAAAGAAATTCAATTGGTTATTTCAAAACATCTTTGTATTGTAGTCGAATGAAACTCATGTTTTTACCTGAGGACCAAAACTTTTGGTAATAATTTTTAGTATCTTTTCAAAAGATGCTAAAAAAATTATTTCTAACATTAAAAATAAAATAAAATTAACATAAAATAACATAATAACTCTTATTTTTTTTTGTAAATTGTCGTGGTTCTTGTATAATTAATTTAACATTTAACAACCTTTTCTTTTTCATTCCTTATTGTTAGGAATTGGATAATAAAATCCTTTCTTTATTGATGGATATACATTTTTTTATACTTACTAGCAAAATAAAAAATAAAAAAACATAAAAACACGCAGCTGCATTTAAAACTAGAATTGGTCTCCTGGAGTAGGAATAATAATTTCTAAAACAATTAATGAATCATCAAAATTAGAGAAAAAATAGTTATTTTCTAAAATTGCTTTTTTTACGTAAAGTTGTGTATGTAAAAATAAAATTGATAGCTAGTAAGCTCTTTTCGTTGACACCAAAAGTAAAATAGAAAATAATGAGTTTATGTACTTGCACTGTTTTTATTTTGTTTTGTTTTAATCAGGATATTTACGAAAAGACTTAAAAAATCTCCAATGTCCTCTGTGTATAATCAAGTTTCTTCTTAATTTATAGGTAATTGTTTCATCATTTGTCCATTCTATCGAAGCTAGTTTTCTACAAATGTCTTTAATTATCCTCAGAATAAAACTACAGAGTTTTAAATGCTGAAATAAATTTTTGGGTGGTTGAATTTACGTGGTTGGGTGATGGAATTTAAAGCATCTCTTAGTAACCGGAATTTGAAATTTATTATACTCGGCTAACTTTTACTAGCGTCGCTTGTACTTTACTATACTGCCAGATTTCGTTGGTTTTTCATCACAGTGGGGAATACCAAATTCCTTAATGATATAACTTAAATTAGATAATTTTTTTTTGTTATGTAAAGTAACTTACTTGCTTTCAGTTTATGTAGGTTTATAGAACATGACACAAGGTCAGGGTTTATGTGAGATTTCCTGGAAGCCGTACAAAAATTGCTCAAGAAGTCCCATCGGTACTTCCTTAAATACCTGGTGTTGACCCAGCCACCTCCCAAAGGAGAGGTACTGCATTAGAAAATGCCCCATCTCCCCTGGTCCTTAAGCTGTGTCAAACTACCCGTCCTTGTAGGTTTACTTTTTAAACACATGAAAATATCAAGTTGGTTTCCATCTTTTGCCATTACATTTTGCATAGTGATAATTGAATGTTAGTCGATGATTGTATTATTTTGTAGTTGAAAGCAACTCGGTGATTATTATAGCAGCTTTTAGTTTTAAGCCTCTTTTATATACCATGCTCTTTCAGGACGTGAGTGACCATAGCTCTTCACAGCTTCCTCTATTGTTGTTCTAAGTAATCTTTTGATGCTTTATCACCCCTCTGTTTTTCATCTAGTCATTTGTTAAGCAGGTTTCTCACTATTTCTCCTTGCTTGTTTTTGCTTTCAGTATGTCCTGTGAGTGTTAAATTCTCCAGGCACTCTTTCCTCATCATGTATCTCAGAAATTTCAGCTGTCACTTTCTAATTGTATGTATCAGTTTCATTGTAGTTCACTTTTCCTTTCAATTTACTCATTGCTTACATGTTTTGTCCATTGTGTTTCCAGGATTTGCCCGTAGAACTACATCTGTTTTTTTGTTTTGTTTTTTCAGGTCTCTTTTTCATTTGTGGGGAGATTGTCTAGCATTCACTGCAATATAGGAGATTACATAGCATTTCAAGACTCAGACATTTTCTTATATCTTAGTACTTTGATTAATTTCTGAAAGACATCTTTCACTATTCTTATGTACCATTTAGTTTTTTTTTCTTTTGTGCTTTGTTATCTGTTACTACACTACCTAGTGAGTTAAATTTCCTGCACCTGACTTATTTTGACATGCCAAATTTGTAGCTCACACCTTAAACTCATTTGCTGACAACTATCAATTCTGTCTTACAGTTAACTCATTTCTTTATGCTTTCCTTTGATATTTTGTCCTTTGAGTTTTCTTTCTGGGTCTGACATAAATAGTTTAATCCTTTGTATCTTATGCTGTTTAGATTAAGTCTGGAAATAATAAATCATAGTGAGTTTTCTAATTCTTTTAGGATCATTTTACAATACAAATTAAATCTGGTGTGCAAAATTGGTGTCTGTTTTTCTGTTTTTGTGCATTTACTGAAATTGTTCTGTCCACATGTTTTACAGATTACTTTAATAATCTTCCATGTATAAATCAAGTATTTCAAGTATCTCTTTGTGTCATATCGTATAAAAGATGTTTTGCTTTATTTTGGCATAGATTTTTAAAAGTATTCTTTTGCTAATTAATGACTATTTATGAAGCATTAAAAACCTGTGATATATATATTTTTATAGTGTCTAACTGAAATTTATAAATATATTTGTGTTGAATATATATGGTCTGTGATATAAACTTAATAAATAATCTTTTCTTTATTTTTTTTTTATTTACTTTTTGTTCTTGCTCTATTTAACTTTTGTATTACAGTAAAGATTGTCATTTCTTGAGCATTTGTATCTGATTAAATGATAGTACTTGTACAGAACAGAAATTTGTCTCTCTCACCCGACTATCATGTATTGGGTCATAATCTGGTAGTAATTGAAAGATATTATAGGACAATACATTTTAGAGTGGAAAGGGAAACTGATGGTAAACAGCTATTTACTGTTTTGCAGTCCTTTCAATAAGATTTCTAGGTAACTTTTGTATCAATCAATATAGAATTGAATTGATTTCCTAAATATGCATGTTATTGTTAGTCACATATTGTATTGATCACATAACCAGTATTAAGTCTTTGACTATAAAGATTAACATTTTCTTAAAAAGGATTGAAAAACTATTTTATATAATAAATAACAAATTACCTCTTGGTGTAGGAGATGATTTTTCTGATGATTTATTTTACTTGGGTATCTGCATTTTAATAGTTTTAAATTAAATATCAATAAAAATTGTTTTTCAAATATTTTAACTCCATATCAGTTTTAATGTCGTATTTTTTTTAATTCTTATGACTGCAGATAATTTTTAAACTATTAAAATGTATGTGTTCTCATCCTATTCTAGTCGGTCACTTCATTCTAGGATACATTACTCCAGAAAATGAATAAAAAAAAACCCTCAAAAAACAAAGTAAATGTCTATAAAATGATATGGGATTAAGATAAGTTTGAGTATTCCAGTATGGAGCTATATCTGGTAAACTGAGTTTATCTTTTGACATCAAACAGGTTTTACTTAGTAAAATGTTTATTTTTAAAATTAAATTTATTGAACGGTATACAGGGTGCATTGGGTAAATTGTCGCCATTTTATATCTTTAATTTTGCACATTTTTTGATTTTGTTAACTGTACAGCAACTCTGAAAACTCACTCTGATCATTCTAATAACAAAAGAACTCTTGAATTTGTTGGTGTGGGCCTCGGACTCAACACAACGATCTACATCAAGTGCCTTGAGGGAGTAGTGCTGGCTTGGAAGATCCAATGTTTATCAACAGGACTCTGCACCATGCCACACTAGTAGAAGCCAGCCATGGCTGCCAGACAATTTCTGTGACCACATCACCCATTACATCTGGTCACCTAATTTCCAGACTGCAACCACAATGATTATTATGTGTGGAATGCAGTTGAGTAAGAGACCAACAAAGGCAAGTATTATAGCAATATTCACCAATTTAAAGAAGGTGACCATCTAGAAGAATTGCATGAGATTCTGAAATTGTCTGGAGGCCATGGTTGAAGCCAATGGTGATTTTTATTCAATAAATTTACTCTTTAGTATTTCAAAATATTTTTGAGTAATTTACTAAGTATATCTGTTAAAATGAGATGTCAAAGGTATTTTCATTTTTGTGTCATTGAGATGACAATTTATCCATCGCACCCTGTATTTGATGTTTTCTTAATTTTTTTTTTTACCATCTTTCAAGTAGCTTCCTATTTCCATCTTCCTATTCTTTACATTTCCTGCCAAATAAGTACGGTCTTTGTCTGTCTTTTATACTGTCTTTAACATTTCATGCCAAATAAGTACTGTCTTTTATTTCAGGAAACTGAAATTTTCTAAAGTTTGAAATTACAATATCTGGAGAATATGATAGATGAATAAAAACTTTCTAAGCTGTAAGATATTATCCTGATGGCATATTGCCCACTCTCTCTGGACTAATTTCAGATGCTTTTCATTGATTGCTGCTTTGTTTGGTTTAATTAGGAGCAGTACTTGTCAGTACTTGCATAGTTTTCCAAAACAATACTTTTCTAGTTCCAACATGTACACAGCGGCACTTTAGCAAAAGAAATTGATCTTTTATACAGTTAATGATTCATTTTTATTTGCTCCATGGTCTCTTACATTCCTTGTTGTAAACTATCCACTTTTCATTACTCCTTGCAGTTTTTCAAAAACAAAACAATTTTGTTATATCTAAATAAGTCGCACATGGAAAATATTCAATTAGATTTTTTTTTCATTTGGAAGTCACATATCAAACCAATAAACATTTAATTGAATGGCATCATTCATCAATAAATCTCTGGTATAAAGATTTATAAACTGCTTTTGTCATGCTTCATTAATACCTTCCCTATAAAGTCTTTTCAAGTTTGGTGTAGTTAAATTTTATTTTGCTATTTAAAATAAAAATAGCATATATCAAAACATTAATTATACTAGTGCATGTTGTGAAAATAAACTAATTTGTAAAAGTTGGAAGACCCAGAGAAGTCCTTGTAAGAAAACAGCCTAGATACTTAATTAAACGGTAATCTATAGGAGAGATGTTGGATGAATAATCAAATTCAGTAAATTTTGAATCAATTATAATAATAATAATGTGATCAAGAGTATGAGTTGGAGAAAATGAGATATTCAATTTATTTAATCTTTTCCTAGACTGTGTCCTGTGCATGTAAAAGCACAGATGGGAAGAGATGGGCACTGATTATTTAAGAAATCTATATTAAATCACAAATAAATCTACAAATAGAAGACAGTGATTCTGCTTTCCCTCTCAAGGCCAATATGCTAATGATGAGTGGGAGTTATGCTGATGACATAGGTATGTATAGTTGATATAAGAATGAACTTGAACAAAAAAATCAACATCCTATACCAAGTATTTAAAAAAAAAATATAGAATCTTTCCAAAACAGAAACTATTATCTGAAACTGGATTGCAAGCAGTGATGGCACATACCCTGAATCCATCATAAAAATTCAGGATACAGAATTAGTAAATACTAATCACTTCAAATACCTTGGTATATGAATCAGTTACAAAAAATTTAATATAGAAGATAAGTGAATTAAACATAAATTAGGCTGTGCTGGAGATAATTTTGCAAATTGCCACAAAGTGATGCAAAACCAAAACATTAACCTAAAAACTGAAGTCCTGTTCTTAGATAGCCTTGTCAGATCAAGACTTGTATGGATGTCAAATTCATTTAGAAATATCTAAACTGTCAGCTGTATACAGCCATTTTCTCCAGATTAATGGTTAAAAATGGCTTTGAGCAAATTAAACCAGTAGGTCTTAGTGAGGACGATCCTTCTTCAAATCTTGTGAACTGTCACTAGAGAACCATAAACAAAGGACTGTACCAAATAACAGAAACAATATCACTTGATGACTTTCAACAGCAGCACCAACTAAAGTAGATAGATAAAATAATGATATAATCAAACAAAAGGTTAGGAAGGAAGCTCCACTCATCCAGTACAATAATAATTAGTGGACTTGAGAAAATATTTTCCAGAAAAATGTTCAAGAGAAAGAGTTTATAAATTTCAACTGAAGGTAGCACTGGCTATGTCAATAAATGTCAAATGTTTCCTTATAAAGAAATGGCTAATATTACCATTTTAACATGATTCTGTCATGTGAAAAAAAATGAAACTTTTTTTTTACTTATCCATGTAAATTTGTTTAACATTTTGAAAAACTGCTGTATCAAAATATGTTTACCAAATGCTTACTATAAGATTCTACAGATAATAGAACACAGTTGATGTTTTTAACTTATCTATATTGAGTCATGATGCAGATCTGTTTTATAAAAAAATTATTTTCATCATATTTTTATGTCGTGATACAATACAAAAACAAAAAAATCATACTGTTGAACATAATTAATGCACATTTTCACCTTTTTCTTTAATTTAAATGGAATATATTTATTAAATTTTTTAAATTTTATTTTTTGCTTGAGAATTAAACATTTGAAATTGTTTAAACAGATGTATTAAATTTGTCAGTTTTCTGGATGAGATTGTCAAATCATTTTTAGCCCATTCAAATATTTTTTGCTAACATCTTTTATTGAAGTATTCACTTGCAAATTTTGCAACAAAAGTATTATCTGAATTAGATGAAGCCTTGTAAAGCCCTTTTTATATTTATTTTTTAACTAGTATTTCTTTCAATTTTTACTAGAACTCCTAGATTTCTTTCTGTTCATTTAGGAGGATCTTTACTGCTAGTAATAAATATAGAACAACAATCTGAGAATTACCCAAAAGAGAGAAAAGAAAAAAAAGAAGCAAGTATCAACTATAATATAAACTAGTAGTAGTAGTTCATAATACAGTAGATACTAAGTATTAAGATCATATTTAAAATTTTAAAAACTTTACAATCTTTATAAATCTAAAGACTTCTACTAGTCAATCATATTAAAAATAAATGTACTATTGATTTTCCTAAGGTTCTACACTTAGATATGATTACAAAATATAATGACAAAGAGGCAATGTTTAACCTTTTTAAAAAAAATGGTGTGTCAAAAGGACAGTTATTCCCTTGACACTGCTATTAATCTATACACTTCTGACTCCCTTAGCAATGTTTATTTTACAAGATTGTAAAAATGTTATCTAAATACAATATTATTTACTATTTTATAAAAAAATAAATTTGAAAAATCTTTATTAAAAAAATTATAAAAAATTACAAAATTATTTATATATGTAAACCAACTACAATGCAATATTTATTATTTGCATTTTTTTTTTCAAAATTTATAATTACAATTACTCATCATTGTTTTTATCAAATTTTCTTGTTTAGACATTTTTATAAATTTACGAATAAAAAATCATTTTTTGTATTTATTCCTTTTTTAAAATGGTAAATAGATATTTCATTATAGTTGGTTCACATGTTTTTTATATTCTTGTAAATAAACAATCTAATAAATGTTTAATATTCTTGCCAAATTTCAAGAATAAAGAAAATCCACTTTCATGTATTGGGGTTTTATTAAAATTGTAATCATTGCTTTTTAAAACAAACATTACCAAGGGAAGCAAAAGTGTTGGCAGTAATAGTAGAGTAACCATCTTTTTGACACATCGTTTTTTTGTGGGCATGAAGGTTAAACATTGCTGACAAATAGAATCTTCGTTTGAGGAGATAAGATTATACCTTTTATTTTGAACTACTTGAAATTTTAAATAGTTGATTAAAAGCTTATTTGGCAGCCTTGCTGTGAATCTCTTAAAAATTACATGTGACTCCTGTTATGATACATGGTAAAGTAATTCTTAGATTTACAATGTTCAAAGAAAAGGTTTTCATTCATGTTTGGCCTTAGTTATTGAAAATTAATTGAAGAATATCACTAATCTTTAACCAGTTGTACAGAACATCAACATTTGGAAATTTATTAATTCTGTATGTGTGGAATGTTGCATTACAAAAGATCCCAAGTGGTTACAAACTTCTTTTCTTTTCTATGATATTGACAACATCTACTTATTGATAATGACTGAGAGAATTGATGAAAACAAACCTCCCAAAACATGAACTTTGTGCAGATTATTCACAATTTTGATTTTGATATACATTAACATGGTCAAAAAGTTTGGAAAATACAATGAGGATAAATGAACAAACTTTTTAGTTGAATTTAATAAATCTTGTTTGATTGAATTCTCTCTCTCTCTTTTTTATATATATATATATATATATATATATATATATATGTATATATATATGTATATATATGTGTGTGTGTGTGTTATCAAAGTAAATAATTTTTTACTTCTGTATTTGATTTTAAAAGTTAAAATACATTTGAGCATCAATGATACTTTAAGTATTATTAACACTCAAACATGTAAAAAATTAATAAGGTCTCTATAATTTGTCTTGTGAAAATAGCTATCTGGAAATTATTTTCTTTTGTATTTCAGATTCTGTATATACAAGCTTTTGTATTTGTTGTCTTAATGGGGAAATTAATGAGAAAAATATTTTTTGGCCAACTACGAGCTGCAGAAATGGAGGTTTGTGAATTATGATTTTCAAGTTTTTTCATTTTGTTTGCAAAGTATATTCATATCTATATATAAAAAAACTTCAACAATTTCATGTGTAATAGACAAAATCAGACAAATGCAAAATAAAGTTTTAAATTCTTGATTTTATAGAAAAATATTTTATAAACTTTAAAGAATAACTATGAGTTTTAACTTATGAATTCATAAAATGCTTATTATTTTGACCTAGTCTATATAGTTAATTTATAGTCTAGCAGCAATGTTGCATTTCCATAATGAAGCAAATGGGATGATTGCAAATTTTAAAATAAGGTAATGTTTTTATCAGTAAATTTTGAAGTATAGAATAATAGTAACTCATAAAACTTGCATCAGCAAAAAAGTTTTTACTTTTGTTAATCATAAGTTGTTCATTTATTCTTGGAATTATGACATTTAAAAAAAAAGTACTTTCTACATTTAAAATTTAGCAAGCACAGAAAATTATTTTATTAGTTTGTGTTTAACCAACAATTTTGTTGTTGTTTTTGTTTTTTTTTAATGTAATCTCTAGAATTAAATATATTTCATTTTCTTATTGATACTTACACACCTTTAGAAAATTGCCTTCTACACTATTCAAGTCATCAATGATATGATGATAATTTCTAATAAGTCCAATAACATTACAAGATGGCGTTCAGTATGAAGTCTGATCAAAAAGTATCGGACTGGTGCTACAAAAATAAAACGACACATATCAACTCAGTATTTAAATTCCTTCAAAGTAGTCCCCTTCTGAAACCAGACACTTTATTCAGCATCATTTCCATTGATGGAAGCATTCCTGGAACTCCTTTTTAGGATAGCGAGCAGCTGCCTCGTCTCATGCTCTTAGATTTCCTCAACATATTGAAATCTTGTTCCCCTTTCCAGTGAGATTTGATTTTTGGAAAGAGAAAAAATTTGCAAATCTGGTGGTTGTTAGAGCTGAGGAATGTTTTGCTTGGCCAAAAATTGCTCCACTGAATGGACAGGTGCATTGTCATGGTGAAGTTACTCACTGGATGCATGCAATTCTGTCCTTTCTGATAAACAACATCCTGCAAACAGCACAATACATCATATTAGTTCTCCTTGTTTACTGTCTGACTAGGTTAAACATACTCCTGATGAACAATGTCCTTGTAATTGAAGAAAACTGTCAACAGTGTCTTCACATTGTTTTGACTCATTCGTGCTATCTTTGGTCTTGGAGAGTTTGGAGTCTTCTGCTGTGAAGACTAGGCCTTGGTTTCAGGGTCATAGCCGTAGACCTACAATCTGTCAACTGTTTTCAAAGTTTTCATCTTCCCCAACACTATCAAGGAGACCCTGTGCAGCTAAATACCAATTTTATTTTTGGTCAACTGAAATAACTTTGGCATAATCTTGGCAGATCTCTTACCCAAATCTTCTACTAATGTTCACATCTTCTGGCAACTCACACATGATTATTCAACTTTCTTTCCAAACAGATGCACACACATTTGCAAGGTTTTCATCAGTTCTGCTGGATGCAGGTCTCCCAGAACTGCATCACTGTCTCCATCTTGTAGAGCATCTTGGAAATGTTTGAACCACTCATACACTCTTGTCTGGCTCATATACTTTCTGCAACTTTGCTTAGGTCTCTGTGCAGGTATCACCAAGCCTTTTCCAAAATTTGATGCAGATACTCTGCTCAGTGGTCACTGACGGAACTTCTAGTGTGGCAAGGCAACCACACTCTACACACTTTCCTTCCAAGCACTGCTATAAACACAACTGAAGTGAATGAGGGTTAGGGTAAAAGTTCAAGATCAATCTGTGCCAAACGGCTTCACCCTGTGTACTTTTAACTCCATGGCTATAGCAAGAGTCCCAGTGCTTTTGATAAGACCTCATACAAATGTTTCTGCATATATAGCAAACTATCAAATTCTCATAGATGTTACTGCTTTTAATGAATAACAAATTATTCAGCAATCTTATTGGCAGTTTTTTTACTAAATTCTTAAAATAGAAATCTTTATGCACTTCTTTATTTATAGTAATAATCAATCTTGGAATTTTTACTTGTTTTCAAAGGAATTTTTTTCAGAAGTTGTGATCAACTGACATCATATGATTCATATTAATTTTAGCTTATAAATTAACCATTATGTATTGTCTAATAAATCTAATGTCAACAGTAATTTCTTTAACCTTTCTTTTTTATTTACTGTGTCTGAAATAATTGATCACTTGTTTAATGAATTATTTTCATTTTTTGAGCATATCTATCACATTTATTCAAATTCAGTAAGTTTTTATTCAGCTTTGATTATTGCATATAAATCTAAGTTCCATTATTTCAGTATTATTGTATTTTTTACTATAAAATTAGTTACAGTTGCTATCATTAATTTAGTCTTCACACTATAAGGAGATACTGAAAATTTCTTGACTCAACCTATTTCCCTGAATCTAAGCAAATGGCCAAAAATCAGAAATTTATTTTTGGAGGAACTTTATCTAAGTAAATATTAAAACATAATTTAAATTGAGTCAAAGAAAACCTCCAATTTTCTTAACCAAAATAATTGCCAATGAATTTTTTTCATAAACCTTTTGGTAATTAGTGAAACACCAAACTGGGAACTCTAGTTAACCAATTAACACCAACATTTAAGAGATATTGATATGATTAATTTCTAATCTGGCATCATTTAGTCAATCAGAAAAGTAATTTTATTAAAAATAAAAATTGAAATTTTATTGATTATATTTTTTTAAAATTTAAAAACATTAGTGTCTCTACATATCCTTTTTTTGTTCTATAGTAGATCTGCCATGGATCCAGAAATTAATAAAATTTCCATTACAGTTTTTCTTCAAACTCTTATTTTTGTGTATATATTTATAAGAATTCAGGCTAAAGTATTTTTTATTTGCTATTGTTGCCTCAATAAAAGGCCTATGTGCCATTCAAGGTAGAGGGTTACTAAATGAGGTTGTTTATATGGCAGTTAATGTAGTATTTGAGGAAGCCTCCTCTCGGGAGTTCTATAAAATAGCAGTAGAGAGTTCTAGTAACTTATATTGTTTATATGTTTACATTTGTTTAAAATTTGACAGTGTTTTTTTTTTTTGTTTTTTTTTGTTTTTTTCTTGCAGCATCTCATAGAAAGGTCATGGTACGCTGTGACAGAAACCTGTTTAGCATTTACAGTTTTTCGAGATGATTTCAATCCAAGATTTGTTGCTATGTTCACCTTACTTTTGTTTTTGAAATGCTTCCATTGGCTCGCTGAAGACAGAGTGGATTATGTAAGGAAATTTTTGTTTTCATTTATTTGCTTCAGTTACCACCAGTTGTTATAATTGGTAATGTACAAACAAAATAACTGAATACTTTATTATATAGTAAAATTTATTTATAAGAAACTGAAGGAGATTTATTCATTGCAAACAGTACTAAAGTTTTGTATAAAGAAATGAACAAAACATAATGTTTAAAGTATTTTGATGTAAAAATGTTAAAGTTACAAATTCATTTTTATAAACTGCTTTCAGTTTTATGTTCATTTATTATCTCATAAAAATCTGACTCGAGTAAAATAAATAAACAAACCAAACAATTTTTAAAGACATTTTAACTTTATTTGTAATATGAGAGGAAAGCTGGAAAAATGATTTGCATTTGACTCCTGTAAAGTCACCTTTGCTATTATAATTTTCTATTTCACAAATAAATATAACTTTTTGGAAATTTAATCTAACCTTATGGTTAAAATAACATAAATAATAGATAAGAATGTATCCAGACTTCTTTGCCAGCGGATATATTCATATTTATACTTGTTATAGGGCTCCCAAAGAAATAGGAAGAGAAAATATTGAACAAATATACCATAATTATAATTTGGTTTCACATGCAAACTACAAATTATGATTACATTAGGAAAAACATGTAGTTATTTCTGTCAAAACTGCTCTAAAATTTTATGTGTATGTACTTATTTTATTTGGAGATGCTACAGACTTTGACTAACTTAATATTTTTTTCTAAAATCAGACTTCATAAATCTGCGTGCATGTTATGCAAAGGGTTTTTACAGCCAGCTGGCTTTGCCCTCTCCACAAAAAAATACTTGCACTGTAAAGACAGCTAGTCAAATAGAAATAAGTTCTAACAAATTACAAATAAGTCCTGATATTGGGCAAAGGTATCTTCAAATGTGAATTTAAATATCCACACCATGTGCAGATAAAACTAAACAGGATGTTACCTTTCAATTTGATATACCTTAGAAGAAAATATTACTGGACAAATTAGTTCTATTGGGTGTGCATTTACATCCTTTCAAAATCATATATGTTTTAATATTTTACTAATTATGATGCTACAAAATATACAGCTTTGGCTGTGTTTTAGAATAGCGTTTGATTATATGCTTTTTTTCCCCCCCTTGGTAAGAAAATTTGTCTTTTATCATGAAATGTAATATTGAAGACAGTGTAGAAAAGTGGACAAATATTTGCCAACATCAGATTTATATGCTTCATATATATTATAGATGTCTTTTATATTGGTTGGTCAAGAAAGGTCTTTTAGTTTATTCAGTAATAAGATCTTTTGTAATTTTCAACATTAACTTTATTGAACAGTAGATTTATTGTTTCACTTTCTTCTATCATCTTTCAGATAATTTCACATTTCTGTTTTCACAGAACATTTTTATCTTTTTTGACAAAGAACTACACTGACTGCCTTCTTGAAGTTTTCCAAGAAATTAAATTTTTTTTCATTAAGGCTATTCCATAAAGACTGAAATGAAAGTTAATTTGAAGGTGTAATATAACTGAATAAGCTGTCAATATTTTTCCTTGGTCATCAAAGAAACATAATCTAGCATTATCCTGATGGAATATTAGACTCTTTCTTGTAATTCAAGACATGTTTTAGTTAGGATCAGTATATATATATATATTGCAATTGTTTGGTTCTCTTAAGGCAGCTTATAGTTGAGGACACTCTTACAATTCCCCCATGTACACATCATCTTTGGATGAAGATCAATCTTCAGTATGGTTAATAGTAGTTCATTTCACTTGTCCTATGACCTCAAAATTTATATATTTCAAATATATTGGCTTTCTCCTATCTTGTATAATAATTATTTTTAATATATTTATTTGATCACCAACATCACCATCAGTGAGATGTCTCTAGCTTCAAACTTCAAACTATTATGCTTGATTAGTCAGTCTCTTCCATAAACTGTAAAATTCTGTTTTTTACATTTAAGTCAGTTTTACCTTTCTTAAAGCAAATCTACCAAAAAGTTTGCTTATTTCCTTTGGTCTTTTAATGTTGGAATAAAACAAATATCAGTTGTTACATTTCTTTTTAACTGATATGCTGATATAACAGCCTTTATCCAACCCAAGACATAACATTTGAATAAAAGAAGCTGAATAATGTTTGAATTTCTTTCACTCAAGGAACATAAAAAAGCCACATTTAAAAGTAAAGTGGAAAAATCTGGTCTAGTAGATCATATCTGGAACATGAGCACACTTTTTCCTCTCTGGTATATGGTCCAAATAATTTACTGAAAGCAACTCTAGAGAATAAGGTGACTTATTTCAGCTTACCTATTAAGGTGTATAAGGATAATATGTATGGATTTTCATACTTAGTTACCTATGTCCATGTTTACCTGAAATAAAACAATGTTATTAGTATATTAATGACTGCTATTCTTCTGAAAAAAATATTTCTTCTTTTCTCATGTATTAAACACCCAATAAACCCCAAAACCTGTTAACATCAAAAACACATGACTTCAACTGTCCAAACATAATGTTTGTCTCCTCTCACTTATAGACAGTATGTATAAATTATATAAAAATGTTCATAATTTCTTTTTGTTGTGAAGAATGATTTTTTTTTTTTTTTTTTTTTTTTTTAAACACTTCAAGGTGTCTATCTTATATAAATTCATCAGCTGTATAATATGAAAATCATAGTAACTTTTCAATGTGATGTTTATTTTGGTATTGCTATAGAAAATTTGACTTTGACCAGTTATTTCCCTATCTTGATGTTTTAGAAAAAACTAAAATTTAAACAGTAACTAAAAGGACCTTGTTATGCAATTATATGTTGATATTATTAAGGTTACTTAAGCTTAGAACTATTAATTAGGTGATAATGTTGACGAGTTTCTACTGAATGACCTCTTCCATTTATACAGTGTGACTAATGTTTTATACAGCTATAATTGATATTTAAAGAATGAAAATTTATCTGGACTCTGTCCTAGGCATAGATTAAAATTTTATATAGTGAAAATTATTTTACAACTGTATATTTTTTTTAATTCTATAATGAATTTAGACTAAACATTGTTGAATATGCTGTACTTGTTAAAAATGATAAAATTTGTAAACTAATATTTTTATCTTTTAAAACTTTTGTTGAAATTATGAAGTTTTCAATTACTTAATACATCAAGATATCAGTTTTTTTGTTTTTTTTTATAAGCAAATTGTTTTAATTTTTCAATTTATTTATAATCTGGATCTTGGATGGTTAATTGCTAATTGATTTGAGCTTTATAAAATGGTAAATATGTGATATCCATTGGTCTTTAGAGACCATGAATCTGTGCCGAAAGAGTTATGCTTTGACTGCTGATGGCTGAACGGTATCTGTTACATCTGTACAGGCCATACTGGAGTAACAGTCCCTGTTGAAATGGATGCACGTGATAACACACTCCCTTGATGACATTTTGTTGTTTTCTTTCTATCAAGCATGCTTTTTTTTTTCCCCGGCGACAAGTCATTGTTTCTCCTGTCTTCACTCCAGCCCTCTGTGTAAATTGCATCTCCAGCATGAGTGTCATTGGTGACATCTTCATACCTGTTGATGCCCATTTCCCTCTAAAGTGAAGATAAAGTTGCCTTCTTGCTGGTTGCCAGTTCCCTGTACAGAAGGACCTTCAGAATCCTCCCATCCAGCGTATGGAGTACATGTCCAAGCTAGCAGAGCCGGCACTGTTGAAGGATGTATAGGCTGGGTAACTGGGTATGGGTGAGAATTATGACATTACTGACTTGGACAGACAAATTGATGCTCAGACAGCAAAGATCAAAGGCATTGAGGTGTCTACTCTTGTCTGTAGAACAGCACACTGATGATGTTTCTTCTCCAAGGTGCATGTCTGGGCAGAGCTTTAGAAGAGATCAACAGTTGCTCATGTAACACCTCTCTCCTCTCCATGTCATTGATGTTGTCCAAAAGAAAGGTAGAGGCCAATACAGCTTGCCATCTGTGTCAACACAGGAGTTGCCAGAAAAAAAAAAAAAATGAACATAACATCAAGCTGTCTTAGAGACTCCGGGGTCCAGATTTGTCCTCATGGTTTTCCCTTGGAGCTTTTCACATGATTGGGTATGGCCACAAAACCAGTGGAGGTTTAAATTCAACATTTTCCTTCTCCTAGATGGACTACCCTCCTGGACTGACCAGTTCCTTCTAACCAAAAGTGTGTGTGTGTGTGTGTGTGTGTGTGTGTGTGTATATATATATATATACACACGCACACGGTGCAATGAATAAATTGTTGCAATTTAATATCTTTAATTTTGCGCATGCACATTGTTTATGATTTTGTTGACTAAATAGTATAGTAGGGTCAGTTGGACACTGTATTTGAGAAAAAGAGCGCCATGATGCAATTGACTCTGCCAGAAGCTCCAATGCAAACATTTCAGAGTGTTTAGATGTCAATCTGAGGAGAGTGCAGAGGATTTGGAAAGAGTTGAATGAGTCTAATGGTGATTATGAAGATGTTTGGAGTGGTCACTAGTTGTGGCAGCATTATGCCTCCATTCATCTTCATAGAGGGCCTCAGATTCAACACGGAGGCCTACGTCAAATGCTTTGAGGAGGTAATGCTGCCCTGGGTCAAGAGGGTGGCTACTGGAAGATACTATATCTGGCAACAGGACTTTGCACCATGCCACACAAGCAGGAGAACACAGTAATTGCTGTCAGATAATTTCTGCAGCCACATAACCCCTTACATCTAACCACCTAACTCCCCAGACTGCAAACCCCTCCATAATGATGTGTGGGGTGCAATTGAGTGAGAGACCAATAAAATGCCTTGTAACACCAAAGATAAACTGAAGGCAAGGATTATGGCAACATTCACCGACTTAAACAAGGAGACTGTCCTGAAGAGTTGCAGGAGATTCCAAAGTCATCTGGAGGCTGTGGCCAATGATGATTTTATTGAATAAATTTACTCTTTAGAATTTCAAGATATTTTTGTGTGTGTGTGTGTTAAAATGAGATGTGAATGTTATTTTCATTTTTGCATACACACAGAGACTGTATGTCAGAGTAAAAAGTTTGTGGTAAATAAAGATTTCATTATAGTTGGTTTAAATATTTTTATAATTTAGTAAATTTTTATAAATTTATGAATAAAAATATTATTTTCGTATTTATTTTTTATAAATTGGTAAATGATAAATATTGTAGTTGGTTTGCAAAGTTTTATTGTGCTGTAAATCCAAAATTATTCTTGTAAATAAACTATCTGTTAAAGTGTTTATTCTTTTTGTAAATTCTCAAGAACTCAGAAAATATATTAAATTTTTCATGTGTTTGGGTTTTATTAGAATTCTGATCATTGTTTTTTAAATAAACATTGCCAAGGCAGTTAAAGTAGTATTGGTGTCAAGAGAAAAACTGTTCTTTTGAAATATGCTTCTATTTATTTATTTTTTTCTTTTGGGCACAAAAGTTAAACTTTACCAAAAATTCATTTACCTGTATGCACAGGAATTGCAAATTCATGTAAATAAAATTCATTGAGGTTTTGATCTCTCGTTATTTTATGAGGAGAATATTCAGTTGCATGAGGGTAGTTCTTTGTTTTTTCTGCCAGCAATAACATTTGATGAAATGGCATCAACTTAATGGTGTTGACTTTATCTTGTGCTTCATATCACTCCATGAAAAGTCACAAACTGGTAGCTTTGTTAATAAAGACTGCAAAAGGTGTCAATATCTGATTTTCCTTAACAATACTGTCTTTAATTATATTTATTATACTGGACATCATTGAGTCTATTCCAATGTTATTGTATTTTTTTTTTCTTCACTGTCCTGACTAGCAACATTTTATTATTGTTGATGGCTTAAAAAGATAAAAAAAACTGTTTTTTCTGCACTTTTTTCTGATTTCTCCTTTTCTTTGGCTTCCTATATTTTGTTTGGCAGTGCATGCTAAAACAATCTACTTTTATCAGCATTGTACAATTGTTGAGGTGCATAATTCTCTTCACCACCATGGAGTCTTATGGAAACTGATAACTTTTCCTTGTAACATTAGATCAGACAGTAATCACTTTTTCATACTTCAGTATGTCTTTTTTCTTTATTTTTTTTATTTTTTCATAACTTCTTATAGGGCAAAACTGGCCAACCAAGGTCAAGCCTGCCAAACAATTTCTCTCTAAGGAGTGAAGAACAGCAATAAATTCACTCATAGGTGTAAAATGAAATGTTCACAGGACCTCAGTTTGTTTCGGTAATAAGAGTTCAAATAACCAAAGTTCTGCTTATATATATTTGGTAAATCTAGGCAGTAAATGTTCATTTGAACAGATTTTGTAGACAAATTATCTAATATATTTAAAATGGATCTTTTTTTTTCTAATTGATAGATTAATTTCCATATATTAAAACTGAAAGCATGCAAGACCTGTCCATAATTTATATCATTTTATTTAAACTTTTCACTGACTGAATTCATTGTCAAGCATCAAAATCCATTTTATTAGAATCTTTAATGAATTTGTACCTTCATTTCAAATGTGGGTTATCTTTAATAAATATATTCTAAAATTTTGTTTTGCTAAATATTATTGTATTATCAACAAAGAACTGTCTTATATTATTGTAATGTATTTCTGCATCATGTGTTACTATTTTGTACTTTGGTTAGACATGAAAATGGAATTTCCAAGAAAGGGTTTTGGATGTGTATCCTATAAGAACTTTTTGTGTTATTTCTATAGATACAGACTCTAATAGTAGGTATGCCTAATTTACACTTCAAAAACATTTCAAAATAGTGAAATTTCCTTCAATTTCAACTGCTGATATCTCCTTTATTTTCCAAGCTGTTTTAAAAAAATATGTCAAGAAAATTTAATCTCTTCTTTCTATGAAGATACAATTCTTTCTTGGATGTGATGATTAGATTTATTCCATTTCTCTCTTTGGCATCCAACATATTCAAACCCACCTGGTAAATATCGACTTTCAAAGTCTCACTGTTTGCATGACTTCCTGTGTTTGTGATAATGTCATCATATCTTGTGATAGAGTATACATGGGGTAGGTTATAGGAGATTAAACATAGGGAGCTGATATTTACAGAGCAGATTGAATGCTAAAGTGTTAAATTATGTCACTATTTCAATGACAGATGACTCTTCTGTATTTTCAAAGCTGACAATTTCATAGTGTTCTTTAAAACTTGTTGTGAAACACCTATCAAAATATTCTCAACTTAAAGAAAAGACACTTGTCAATGTGGTGGGATTAAGATAACGTTTGAAATTGTCTTCACAAAAATTTCTAAGTTGAAAATTTTAGTTGAAGAAATACCAGAGAAATTCAACTTTAAAAAGTGCGGGGGGGATTGCACCTTCTTGTAGAGCAATGTCCTGTCTTTAATAATCAGTTGGTTTCATGTCTCTGCACCCATGCAACTTGAGTCACACACAAATCAAAAAGAGGGTATACTGTTTTTTGGGGTTTTTCTTTTTTGTGTGCAAAACCATTGAATCTGACATATCAAAATTTGCATTGCTAAGTGAATGAACATTACCAGCTGACCTCCATTTTAGATCAAACTTGATTCATTGATGGATATTACAAAGTTTAAATCTTTTTCTTATATTTTCTTTAATGATTCATTTTAAAACCATATAAAGTATTCAATTTATTTTGTCCAAACTGTCGTGCTCAAATCACTTTTACCAGCTATTGTTTCTATGCATTTTCTTCAAAAAACATTAAGCAAGATTTACATGACAAAATATAAACTGAATATATTTTTAGTTCTTTAAATTTTGCACTCACTATTTTTTTCTGAATTGTCCAGTTTTCCTTTTTAATAGTCATTCATTTGATCTAGATTTGTAGCCAGTAATATTTTCTCTAATTGGTGGTCATATTTGGCAGCAGTTACCTGATTTACTGCATTGGATCTGTTGGATTTGCTACTAAAACAAGAGTAAATAGTTGTCTCATCTGCATAAATGTCTAGTTGGGAACTTGACAACATCAGACAGGTTGTTGATGATCAGAAACCGTGTAGGTTCAAGGATAGAGGACTTCTGCATTAGTATGAAATGATCTGGAAGCATGCCTGTTTAGCACAACCTTCATTACATGATTTGTTAGGAACAAATTGAATTAAATATTTGACCCATGACACCATAAACCTTGAGTTTGCAGAGAAGGCCAGCATGCTAATACTTGTTGAATGCCTTTGAGATATCTAAAGCCACAACCAGAGCTTCATTGTTCTCTAGCTTGTTAACCATTAACATCTGTCTATGAACTAAATATTGAATCCTACTTAATTTTTGCACTATCAAATTATATTACTTGTGTTGAGAGGAATTTCAGGTGAAATTCATCTATTTACTTGATTCTCTCTTGCAAAAAAAAAAAAAATAAATTGGAATTTCAAGGTAAAAAAAAAATTATTTTATCAAAACAATAAACAATATATTGAAGTTTTGACCATGGTCATTTCTTTTAACATTTATAAGTGTTTTATATAGCATATTAAAAAATAAATATGTTGAAAATTTGATTGCTAACTTAGAAAAGCATAATTTTTATAATAGAGAAAATGATTATTAGTAGCAATTAATATACTATTGTCAACAATTTAATTATTAATATATATCCACATTGTTCAAATGACCAAATCTCATCTTTGTATATTTATTGTAGTTAATAAGTTTCAGCTTACCCATTCTTTGGTCATCGCAAGTTGTACTTTTTTTGAATTGGACAGAGATAAAAAGAAGGTTAAACATATCATAAATGTTTTTAAAATAAGTTGTACTTTGTAAGGAAAAGGAAAAACCTCTTATTGTCAAAAACATAACAGAAATTGTTATCAAACTGGACTGATTCATTTTCATAGCATCAGGTTCACCAAATGCTCAGGTGGTTCCAAATGAGGAATAAGGTAGCTTAAGTAAAGAAAACCATATTGTAAATACATGTTAGTTCAAATTGTGCACCTGGTCTACAGGCCAATATGCTGACTCCTTATTTCATAACTAATGCTGTCTCAATGATCACAGCTTTATCACAGAGAAGCTCCTTTCCTTACATATATGGTCTGCCATAACAGATTTTTTTCCACCTCACCTTTTATATCATTTGTTCAAGTTTGAATTTTTTTTTTAAATGGATGGTTTCCCTTATTTTTATTTGTTTTGCCAGATCTTTCTTTCAAATGAGTCCAACCACTGGCAAGAAAGTTATAAATGGTAGATTTACTTGTGAATATCACCTTTTTTTTATTCAGTAGCCTTTTATAGTATATCAAAGTATGTTTCATTTCGGTAAAATGAAGATTGTTTTAATACTTCTTCCAAATTCTTTGTCAAATTGGGTTTTTCTATATCTAAACATATTAATTGAAGTTTTATTAAAAAATACAATAAAGACTAATGCCAAAAATTAAAAAGTAGAGCTTTTAAGATTCATTTGATTTAGAATCATATGGTATACTCTTAAAAACGAAAGTGTTTTTCTCTTCAAATTAAAAAGTTTCTTATTTGTTCATGCAACTCCCCCACCTTGTAAATATTCTGAGCACATTTTAAATCTTGACTATTACTATCACTGTAATACATTTATTATTTAGGTCACTGTAACCTAATATTTATATTGCTGCATGAGCTTAAAATTGCTTCTTCTTTTTTTATTGAAATTGTTCTGATGAGCTTTCCTCTTTGGTACCTCAACTTAAACACAGTACTAGATTAGCTGCTAGGTCTCATAAGTTCACTGTTGGACTTGCTTGATGTAAGCATAAGTTCTATGCTAATAGTTTCTTCTCTCATACTTCTTACTTGTGGAACTCTCTTCTGGCCTGTTGCTTTCCTATCAATGATGATTTTCAAAAATTTAAATTCAACATCATTTTCTGTCTCCTTGAATCTTGTTTTTTTATTGTCCTCTCTGTTTCTTTCACTCTCAGTAACCCCTTGCATCTTATTGGCTTTTATTGTCTTGCTGGGGTGAAATAATTAAAAAAATTATTTATTTTATCTTTTTTTTTTTCTTTAACCAAAATTAAATAGTTCCATGAAGTATTTCAGGTAACCTAAAATTTTGTGCTTTTCAAAATTTGTTTGCTTTTTTTTACTTTCTTTTTTTCCTTCAGTAGCACAAAGCCTATTCATTATTTACTCCAGATAATTTTACAGTAGTAATGAGCAAAATTAAGTTGATTCTGAAAGTTATTACTGTACAAATTTAAAATTGTAGTCAGCAAGATATGTGCAACAATTATTAATGGTAGAATTAGTGCAACCATACAACTGAAAAAGTGGTTTGGGAAGTACTCATGTAGAAATGGGACACCGCATGAAGAGGCCTTTCCATAAAGGCCAGCAATCAGTTATTACTAACAAACTTATCTGAAACTAATCCACTTCCAAATCTTCAGATGCTTGCTTTCATGTTCAACACAAGCCATGACATTTATTGAAAAAGAATGTATTATTAGAGAAATCGGTGGCTTTATGAATTCCAAAAATGAAATGGAAGCAAATCACAGTATATTTGTAATTTTATGCTTAAAGAATAAACCCAGTTTGACTTGATTAACAAATATGAGAAATGGGTTCTATATGAAACAAAGAAAAATTGTGTGTGTTATCGGATAGTTCTGCTACTGACAATGTAGATTCAACTACAGACTTAATATGCATTAAAAAAACTGATTTTAATCCAAGTTTCCAACATTAGTTCACTCAAAGAGTTTGTACAAGAGGATTACTGAAGTCCTAGGCTAAACTCATTTCTCCAAATCTCTGCAAGTTTTCATAGTAATGAATATCTGATAAAAAAATTAATTTAAAAAATTATTTACATTGTTCAGGCTGTTATTACTTTCACCATGTTTTGACCATTGTACACTCTGGCCTTCTTCAGGTGATATTTGTTGGAATTTTGAACCAAACCCATCATTTAGTCCACAGGGGAAGATTGTTCTAATTCCACATACCATGCCTTTTTGGATATCAGTTTTAATTAATCTGCTTTGATATTTTTTTTTCCACTGAGGCCTGGGAATGAACCCCTAACTTTTTGGGTCAAGTCTTATAAGTCCTAAAAATTAGACATTAGGTTTATAAATCCCAAAAATTCATAAACTAGTGTCCCCATGTTGATTCTACAGTGATACTAATATAGACAATTACAAGTTCAAAACAACAGGTTTGCTGGAAAAGTTGGCCTATTTACAAAATTTTAACAGAAACTGACAAATCCAACAATAAAATACAGATAGCTAAATCAACATCACAGTAAACTATTATGTATATGGCTTCCCTGAAATCCAACACTATATTCCATAAAGATCTAGTATCATTTGGTAAATTCATATGCCGTCCATTAAGCAAGTTAACCAGTAAACCTTTTTCTTTCAAGACATTGACCATTTTGTAGAAATAATTAAACATTTCCATTTAAAATGCTCAAAGGATGAGTTTCAGTGTTCCTCATGCATAAAACTGTCAGTGGTTTGCGTAAAACGGGAATCTGCCCTAATGCTTCAGAAACACACCAGTATCTTGTTGAGTAGTGTCACGGAAATACTATTATTCTATATGAAAATGACCTACTTTTAAATCAGGTTTTAAAAATATCAACAAAACAGTATAGCTGTAATAGTAAGCATGTACATAATTTGAAGAAACAGCTCTGGGAGCACTATCACTTAAGATATCAACCCGGTTAAGATGTTTGTGTACTCCAGGGAAGGGAATTTGCTGTTGGACAATTTACAGTTGAAAAAGAAACAAATAGTGAATTAAATTTCTGTTATGTACAATTGTATTAAAAGTGGATTCAAACATTTATATACCATAAACTAGCATTCTAAACTATAATTTAAACTACCCATATAGTACAAAAATGATACTTGTAATGTTATAGACATACTAACAATTATTATAGCATGAAGGACAACACCGAAAGAAACTACTTAAACACCTAAGCTTAGAAAGTAGACAAACATATAACAGGCATCATACAGTCCATACATCATTAGAACTGTATTCAAAAGTAATCCCACACTATAGTGATATCTCACTAATGTAATCTTGCCTACACCCACCACCAGTGGAAGAAAACCAGATCAGGTTTTGACAGTCTACATGAATGGTGTCAGTCACCTCCTAAAAATTAGTTTTGAAAAACTGTAATCTATAGACTTTTTAAAATTGGATAACTAGAATTCAGGTACCCAACTTCTAAATACCCATTCCTTTAAAGTGCAATGTAGGACAAAACCTACTTTTGTCTTTCTTATTCTTTTTTGATGAAAAGTGTTTACCTAGCTTCTGTTAATTACTTCCTCAACCCCCATGAATTAAAAATATATAGAATTCAATATTTGCAAAATCTATTCAATTTTTACTTCAAAATAAATCTCCACTATCATTTTTAATTCCGTGCAAGTGTAATGTAGACCCATTTTTCATTGACTAAATATAAAATAAAGTTGGAGATGAAAAGAAAAAAAAAATCAATGTGAATTTAAATTAAAAGTTAAAATATAAGAACTACAATAAAAGACAAGTCCTTAACACAGAAGTATTTTCTATATTTATTGTTAATCTATTTTGATCACCAATAATGTAGGTTTTTTTCATAACATAAATTACAAGTAAAAAAAAAAAATGAAAAAGTTAAGTATAGATAAGGGTTCATTTTAAAGCAGACCATTTGCTAAACAAACTCTCATAAGCAAGATGAATTTGTAAAATAGGTTATTTGGAGACAACATACAAAAGATAACAGTATTATTATTGTTTTGCACATCAGTATAATCAATGAAAATTCTGTTCTTAAGGCATGATATCAGCAAGAATCTTCATGCCTCAAGAACTTTTCAAAAAATCCCCATGGAGTAAATAATGACAGTTATCTGGAGAACTACAATTCTAATTTTTCCTGAGCACTTTTTCAGTTTTCTAGGTGGTGTTCCAAGCACATCACCCATTATTAACAGGAATTTGTTCTACATTCATGTTCCATAGATTCTTCAGCTCCCAAGCCAGATCCTGGTATTTTGGTCTAAATTTCAATTTTCCCTAAGCACTTTTTCAGTTTTCTAGGTGGTGTTCCTGCATTCTGGCCTTGGTTGCATTCATTCTGATGGCCCTAAGCACCTTTTCAGTTTTCTAGGTGAAGTTCCAATTGCACCCATTATTAACAGGAATTAGTTCTACAGTCATGTTCCATAGCTTCTTCAACTCCCAAGCCAGATGCTGGTATTTTTCAATCTTTTCAGTTTCATTGGAGTTCACTCTTATATGGAACAGAAAAATCAGTAATTTGACTCTTACTATTCTCACATCTTGCATCTGTTTTCTTTTCATGATCTGTTGATTCTTGCCTTGACTTCATGCATTCCGATGGGCCTGCTCCTGTGCTACAAATATGAGTGACTCTTTTTTTTTCTCTCTCTCTCTCTCAAAATAATCATCTTTTATCCAAAGGCCATCTCTCAGGCTCTGCAATTATTTTTGTCTGCTCATGATCATGCAGCTTCTTTCTCAGATTACTTCTTTGCTGCAGTCAGTGGCACAACATTTCATGCTTCCAAATCCCCATCCACTCTTTGTACAGCTTTCAAAAGCAATTCATGATAAATTGTAACATAATTTGCAAATGCTTCAACACTCATTAACCCTCAAATGGTCCTTGCAATGTACAGCCTATCAGCATCACAGTTTGGATTCAGAGCCTTATGCATATTATGCCAACTTATATACAGTTATTTTTCTATCCATCTCCTCTAATATGTAAAGATGGATAAGTTCTGTCTATCAACTTTTTTATTAAATCTTTCAAATTTCCAAATAAATTTCCCCCACCTATCCCCAAAAATCCCATGCACACATAAAAATTTCAGTTTGACCATTTATATGATATCACCTTGAGTAATGTGAAATTGATTTGATCAAATGTAAGAATGCCAGAATTTAAAAAAAAAAAACAGTTGTGTAACTACACACAGAACAATCCTTGAAAATGAATGGAGCAACATTCGTAAGCACTCTGTGATGGGGGATTATCTACCTATCTAGAGAAAGAAAGACCAAGCAAGCAAATTCTGTCTGTGCATCTGAAACCCCTCTAACTGTGGCCACACTTGCTCTACATAGACATATTATACCTTTTTTGGATCAGGATGATTCCGAGATTGAAAATCCATTATTGGGATTTGTGTCCAGATGAGGAGGGAACAGTTAAAAATTCAAATTTTAAAATATCTGAAAAAAAAATTGGTGATTTTAAGTTTGTTGTAGCCTAGGAAGGGTTACTGAATGAGGAATAACCAAAATGGAGGTTGGAAATGAAGTAGTAATCTTTATAACATCAATAAAATACAATACTTGCCAGCAGAGTGAAGTGGGTAAACCACTGCTAGTGGTGGACTACTTAGGTAGCCTATTACCCCCACTTACAATAGTGTCCAATGTATTTATGAGGATTAGGACATACCCATTAGTGTTCATAGGTACATAGGTATATAACAAGGTTTTAATTTACATCGAGTTTAAGGTAATACAAAACAGTTTAAAATATCTCCAAAACTTTGTGAATTGAGGAAATCAGTTTTATTTCTCCAAAATGCCAAGGAATCAGAGTTAAAATGAGAGGTTCTCGTAAATGAGAATTTAAGTTCCACAGAGTTTATGATTTGAAGAAGTCAACTTTTGTTCTGAATTGGAGTGATTTCAAAGTTATTTCTTCAAAATTATTATTGCTGTTTTCTAAGCTAAACCAAAGGTCCCTTTAATTTTAGGTTGGACGCCCAATTAGCTCTATGCATGAGCTAACTTAAAAGTCCAGATGAACTGTGGCTTTTAAGCTAGTGTAAGATAAAAGTTAACATTAATTTTGGCAAATTTTGTGCTAAAACAACTTTGAAAGATTTAATTAAAAAAGATTGATAGGCAAAACTTGTTCATTATTTAATGAAATGTGTTTGAGAGAATTTTTGCTGCTGAAATGCACCTTTTTATACAGTGTAACCCGGATATAAGAGAAACCCGGATATAAGAGATTTTCTCTGGTCCCAATTAGAGCCTGTGTTAATAAAACAAAATAGACCAAACCCGGATATAAGAGACTTCTTCTCCGGTCCCGACAACTCTCTTATATCCGGGTTACACTGTATATATAATCTCAGAGATTTGTTACATAATAATAATACTGTTGAGACATATTGTCCCACTGCTGAAAGTAACTTTGTATTAAGAATCTTTGAATCTAAAAAGTAGTGCTTATTGAAGGTCTCGGAAACTCCTTAAACATTATATGAAAGTAATATCAAAAGGGTTAATGAACGTAATATTTTAGAGAATAGATGAACTACAAACAATTTAGGAAAAATCAATTTTAAAATTCTGTACATTATTTTTTCCTGTATGTTTTGTCATGTAGGGTATACCAACCTTTATGGAATTGTCAGAATAGGAAACGGCATTAGGGAATAAGAAGGTAGAAGTATCTGTACAGATGCTCAGATCAATTATTCAGCAGTCTGAGGATTGACTTTACAAACTTACAAGAGCACTTTATCAGAAAGAACTTGAAATTTCAGGGTCGTGGCTTAAGAGATGGGAGTGCAAAGGTCAAGAGAAGATAACCCTAAGAACACAAATGCCGACACCAGATGTCATGTATATGAGAAAGTGCACTCCCCTCAGATTTGACATTCCGGAAGACAACACATACCAAAAGGGACCTGAAAAGTACATAACTGAAATGTGATTAATTAGTTCATACTAACCTACATACAATGATGTTAAGTTCTTTGTAATCTCAAACCTACAAAACAGTAAACACAAAACACTGACATGTAAAATATAACCAAATTTATCTGATGTTTCATATTTAGTAAATGATTATTAAAGTAAAATTGATAAACCTGTTATACTGAATGGTTGTCTCAATACTTTTAGATGGAGAGAAGTCCAATGATTACAATTCGGTTCCACGTAAGAGTCATATGTAAGTATATATATATGTATATATACACATACACACACACACACACACTCACATATTATTTCATAATATACATGTTACATTTTTTTTTTTTTTTTTTTAAAGTAAGATTTATCTATATTCAATTTTTTAGAAGCATTGGATGGTTTAAATATATATTCAATTATATTTTATATTTATGCTTCAGTAATTTTTAATTTTTAAATGAAAATATTTTTTGAACTGTCAAAAGATTACTTGGGCAGATTTTTAAATTGATGTTCTGTATATATTGTGTTTAGACTTTTTTTTTAATCAATTTCTATTCTTTATAAATGTCTGTACATATTTTTCTTTTAATGAATTTAGTTTTATGCTCCATTGATATATTTGATCTCAATGTTAAAGGTGAATTGGTGTATCTATTTTACTTTAATTCCAAACATATAATTACTGATTAAATATTCCATTTTTATTTTTAGTTATTATAGTGTCTCATTTACCTATAGTGTACAGATTTTGATAATTAAACCAAAATGTATATACCAAAATTTCTTTGGCAACGATTATATTTATCACAGGAGCATAAGGCAATTTTTTAAACTGTTTCATAAATGTAGTCTATAACAAATAAGTTTGTGTATCCAAAGTTATGTGGTAGGAGGAATTCTCTACAAAATTGTATTGATCCCCAAAAATAATTTCAGTGTTAAAACATGAACCACATGTCAGTTCTGTCCTTGGAAGTCAGTTCTAGCAGAGTCCACATTTGGTTGAAAAAAATAAAAAGCACTTATTTTGCTTGCAGTGAAATCCATTTTTGTTGAAATCATTTTTAATGCCTGAAAATTTTCACTATCATTGACTAATATGTCATCCACTTAGGTATTGTTGGCTGATTAATTTGAAAGCTTCAAAAATAAAGTTTATTATATTAACCTTTTGAAGGAACCTCATTTGGAGTTTCAATACCAAGAAGACTTAACCCTTTCCACAAAAGCCCTCACTTGGAAAACACAAAAAAAAAAAAAAAAAATCACAGAACGCAGCAAACTATCATAGAAACCACCACTGAAAGGCACAGATGTGCAAGAAATAAGAGAAACAATCTGATTGGCTGGTACGAGGACCAACAAGCTAATCTCGAGGCTTGTATTATCGGGTCGATGGATTGTCCAGGCCAATGGTTCAGCCCAGTCATCATTTTTGTCATCTGATGTTTCAGCCGATAGATTGGCCGTGTTGTCTTCTAAGGGTTAAGAACTATAATTCTTGTTATCTAATGGAAGACACAAAAGAATGTTTAGCAAAAGTAGAAGACTAAAAAAAAAAAAAACAGGTCAATGACCACACATACTGTAAGTTTAGCAAAAAGATTATTCTTAGCTGATCATTCATTGATTAATTGGCTATGATTAATGAGATATTAGAAAATAATCTCCAAACTTATTTTAAATCAATCATTTTTGCTGTGTTTAAATAATGTTGGTATATAAATATAACACAAAGAGATCACAACCAGACTGTTTCCAACTTTGGTTTTCTTGCAATAATATCTTGAAACTTGAAAGAACAACCTGCTGAAGTGGACATGATTCTGCACCATAGCAAGACCACAGTATATAGTTGGTCAGATAATACATCAGTTGTTCACTCTGGCTCATCAGCAAGTAATGTTCTACTTTGTGAAAACCACAGTACTCTTCAGTTAAGTAGTCAGCCTAAATAAAAGTTAACTTTCATCAGTCAGCACATTGACCTACCTTGCATTTCAATTATCTCACTTGTCTTGTTCATTAACACTATATTAGACAATAATATATGCAATAGATTTGAAAAAAAGAAAACCAAGCTTTTTAGTAAACTATGCAAATGTTGAGAGAAACAAAAAGCTTGAAAAATGACAGAGACAGTAGTCTATCAACTCATCATGCCGTCTATCCTTTCTGAATGTGAATTCTAGGTTATACACCAAAATATTATCTGCCACTCCACAAATGCTTTCACCAATGTTGTGTTTAATAGTTCTCAATGTACACTGGTGCCACATGAATAGATATGCTTCAAAAGACTTGTTTACATTTAAACCAAAGATATTCCTGTTCAGGAACCTGATATCTGACCAGCAAAGAAAGGTGCCTCACAAAAGAGAGAAGTCATCCTTAACGATATGTATAAATGCTATATTTAGTGAGTACACATGATTTATTAAATAAGTTAATTACACCCTACTTTGCTGTTATGGCTTTATGTAGCTCTATGCTAAAGTATGATTGGCTTGAAAGCTGTTCTTCGATTTTTTTTTTTTTTTTTTTTTTTAAGAGAGAAAAATTTGGGTGTAGGGAATTCAAGTTTAATTACTGTCAAGAGGAACATTTTCAGACTCTGAGCTGGTGGACATTATTTTCACCATTTTTTTATATTTTGCTTTTAAACAGATGTTTACTGAAATACATATACTCATTAAATATATATAATATTAGTAGTTTATAATAAGAGGAAATGATATCAAATAAAAATCTTTTAATTGTATATGTCTGTGCGTTCCATATTTAGCAATGGAACTATTCCAGTTGCAAAAGAAGGTATACAGCTGGATGTGCTAGAAACCTTCATATTTACATACATGCATTTCAGGAAGCAGTAAATATTTCGACTCTCAAAACTCACACTTTGTAAGGTACCAAGAATAAAAAGAGTACATTAATCTATTCCATTTATTGTTCTGGTAATCTAAACCATGATTTATTTGTTTTAGGTCATGTTTGAATTTCTGTAGGCTACAGTTTTTGCATGATTTGACTAAGTTTTCAATATCTTCATCCATTCTTGGCCAATATACTTCTCATTATTCAACAATGACAAGTATGAAGTTGTTTTAATATCTGACTTTGAAAAGTCACTAAAATTACTACACATTTTGAATATACATTAAACAATTACCAGAGAGAAAATTAATTGTTATAGGTTTGTATTTTGTCTTTCCTTTGTACATATTTTAATTTTTTTTATAATTTTTTTTTTTTTTTTTTTTTTTTTTTTTTAAACTCAAATTTTATTTTATTCATTGTCACTGATAAGGTTTATTGAAGCAGTTATTGTGGTTTATACTTTGGAAGTAATTGAGACAAACTTTCAGTATTTTTTTTTCTCAACAGTAGATATTCTATTTTATAATTAAAGGCTAATAATTTGGTAACTTGCCATTGTAATCTGTTTTGAATTTGAATTTTTTTTTAACTTAGTGGGTTTTGCTCAGTTTGCAAAACAAATCTTTTGTGATAGATTTTATGAAAATCTCTTTATTGCAAAAATTGTTGCTAATGTCTACTTTTCTGTTTGGCTTTAAGTTTTCTCTCTGGGCAATAATGTTCTTGACCAGCTGTTACATCTTTCATTTTCCATTCTCTAATTCATGCAAAATTATTACTCCAGTGCCATATTCACCAGCAGCAGCAGAGGCTATTATTATTTCTAAATTAAGGATCAAAACTGAAAGTTTATTTTATTTTAAACATTTTTTTAGATGATTTTTTGACACTCTACTGACTAATTCCAGCTGTTAACCTTTTGAAGTAACATAATATATGGTGCTCTCAATTTATGCTTATTCAGTCCATAGAAATTGTAGAAGTTGCAATATCTACAAATGATTAAAATGTAGGCATATTTTCTATAGCTTGTCAATAATTTTGTCAAACAGGTGGCCCTTCAGTTTTAAATTTTCAAGCTCGAAAAAAATCTGATAACTTCATTTGATATTATAATGAACAGGAAATGAGATTTCAAATCTAAATCAATAACAGACAGATGATTTCAATGCATAATATTTGCATTAGAATTCTTAAACTTGTCAGACCAAAGATATTATGTTACTAAATGTTGACAACTCAACTTTAAATACAATATACTACAGTGGTTAAACAAACTTTTTCAATTGCCAATCTAAACTCTATAAACTATTAACCAGCAATTTCTGAACTTCAGCTAAAAAATAAATTGCTTCAAAATTCTGATTTAAACTTCAATTGTATAAATGGAAGTTAATGTCAAAGACAAATGTCAAAAGTACAGCAAACCAAACCACAAAAGGTCACATTGATTAAGCCAAAACCTGACATTTTACTCTATGCAAGAAGTAACACTCTAAAAAATCTGTTCTGGAGCTATTTTGGTAACATTTTAAAATAGATTTTGTAAAATGTCTTCTATGAGACAATTCTTCTGTTATAATAATTTCAGAAAAGATTGAGTCCATTAAGGACTTGATCCAAACAAACAGAATTTAAAGTAAAACACGCTACTGGGAAGAAACTGAAACTATTGTGAGTTTCTTTGATAACCAAAAATATAATAGTACAATTTATCTAACTGCTCCAATCAGGCCTAGCTTGAAATATTGAATATCCATCCCCAATCAAATTTGCAATCAACTACACATATAAGCACTTCCGATACAAATTAGAATATAGTTGTCAAATCATTCAAGATACCTCTAATTACTGTATCAAAACATTTTATATCTCTATGTCAAGCTACATTTTACATTGATGTCTTGTGCTATATGCTGATGTTTCATCTGAAAATAGAATATCTGCAGTTTCAAAGTCATCTTAACCTGTAGTAGAAAACCAGCATTATTATTATTATTATTATATACCATTTTTTTTCATTTGATGTCAATGCTGCATTGGAGATTCATCAATATTCACTTTCCAGTCAGAAAAATCTTTGCCAAAATCAATGATGGTAAATACTTTACAAAGCTGGTTCTATGTGATGTTTTGTTTCAAATTATATAAAAAAAACATTGGTCTTTATCAGCATGCATTGTGCTGAATGCTAATACAATTTATGCCATTTCACTTGTTATTTTCAAATAAATTATAGATTCTTTGCTAATAGACATTTCTGGAATTGTGACTTATTTCAAAGCAATTGACACATTTCCAGTAGATAAGCAATGTTCTGGATCAAATATAATTTTTGTTTTATTTACATTTAAGTATTTTTTTTTTCACTTTAAATGTTATTTTTAGTGGATACCTATATTTGAGTAGACATTCCGTTTATTTTTTTAAACAGTATATTTATTATTGTCTACCAGCCTGAATATATGAGAAATTTTATTAAAGATATGAAACTGAGCAGTTATGAACTTTCAAGAATTTAACTAAGGATCTGATTAAAAGGGAGTATTCAATCTTGCTTAATCAATGATGCTCTTTGTGGCCAAGTTGGTTTAAAGCACATCAGATCTGATAATGGTTTCTTCTTCAAAGGGGGACTCAGGTTGAAATACAGCTGGAGGGTGCATTTTTCTTTAAGATTTCTTGAATATTCAGGCCAATAGACAAAAATAAAAAAAATAAATGTCTACTCAAATATGGGGTATCCGCTAAAAATAACATTTAAAGTAATAAAAATGTTTGATTAATAAATACAAATCCATTACTTCTTTAGAAATTCAGGTATGTGTATAGCTTGGTAAAGTGCCTTAGATTCATCACCTATCATCATGACTGAAGGCCTCATCCAGACAGCATTGAAGTCATGTAGATACCACTGTCTACTAATGTCTACTAATGTCTCTTTTCACGGAACCTTCTTCTGGGCTTTTATATTACCTTAACTACTACATATCATGAAACCACAAAACTGGATTTTTAATGAAAAAAGCTAGTTGGAACAAGTTAGATTCCCAGTATTCTTGCCAATACTTAGTCAATGTTGCTGTTGAATTGAAATTGGCTGCAGATACACTTTGACTTCTTGTTAGAAATCATTGTTACTTCAGATGCACCCAACTGTAGAATTATTGTGGTTACCTCACAAATGTTCCCCCCTTTTTTTTAACTAAGATAGAGAGAACCAGTTGCATATAATCTCACTGCATGCCTTTCCAAAATCAAAGCCCTGTATTATTTATGCAGAAAAATTAGTCAAATTGAAATGGAAGTACTGTTGGTACGTTTTCATGGAGAAGCTTTTATAAACTATAGTACAAACACTTTAGCCTCTTCATAGACTAAAAAGTACCACTCTCACATTTTTGCTCAAAAGATCCCTTTCCTACCAATGAGGCTACCTGTTTGCTATAGGTTCTGACCTCTAATACCTGTGGACAATATCCTGGTAGTTGAGGATGTTCAGAGTTAAGCAATATATAAACTTCAACAAACCACCTTGGCCCTTACTTAGGCTAAATGGGCAGTTGGAGAGACCTGATCCAGTGAACTGTCTTATCACATTAAGCACTAAGTTAGTTAAAGTCTTTGCACAACACTACTCTCTCCTCCTACCAAAAAAAGAAAACTATAGCAAATGTCAACTAACACATGACTCGGAATGCAGTGACTGTATTGTCAATTGTATTGAGAGGCAAAAGACATTGACAATACTGGATAGCCCTCTGAACAACTACATATTTTGGTGTAGAAACTTGTGATATACACATACCCAAAGATCTCTCTTGATATGAGTATGCTGTGTAGCCCTGTCATACCAAGGCGAATGGCTTTCCCTCTTGATCACATTCCTCTGCTGGATCCTGTGCTGGCTGGAGAGCGCAGTTAATAAAGTGTTAAAACAAATTACATGTTCCTTCGCAAATATATCAAGAGACACACATCACCCACAGTGACACAGTGACACAAAAACAAGGGTCTACTCCTTTTCACAGTTTTATAGTCCTGGAAGACTAAAAGAAGAAACCATTATGAAGTTGATGATATTGTGATAGGAAATTTTCTTTTGACTAATTTCACAACAGAATTGATAAAAACAACACCCAACATTAATTGTGGAAGTAGCAAAAAGATGTTGTGTAGAACTTTTCCAAAAAACAACAATCGTCCACTACTTAAAAATCAAGGCATACTCACATAGATTGCTTAACACACCCAGAATAATGGTGAAAAGACCAGAATGAGCTGTTTGCATGATGGAGAAAATGAATAACCAAAAAGGACAAAAATTATCAGAAGTCAAAAGAATTTTATTAAAAAGAAAAATGATAAAACTATAGAAACTAACACCTACATTATGACATTCAGTACCCTCAAATTTTCACCCAAACACAAAATTAGCTACACAGTAGTGAATTATTTACATTATTTGCACTATTGTCCTCATCTTTATCACAACGTTTTGGCCGTTGTATGCTCAGGCCTTCTTCAGGTGGTTGGAATGTCAGGACCCAAAGAGTGTGAGTTCAATACCTGGTTAAGGCAGTGGAGAACTTTTACAGGGAAAAATTAACAAGAGATAACTGATAACTGACATCCATTAAACATGGCACGTGGAACTAGAACAGTGTACCCCAGTGAGCGAAATAAAGGGTTCAGTTCGACATTCCAACCACCTGAAGAAGGCCGGAGCATACAACAGCCGAAATATTGTGATAAACATGGCAACAGAGATGAGAACAATAGTCCGAATAATGTAAATAATGTACATAATACCTCATCTCAGAAATATAGACAGATACAGTAGTGAATATCTATCTATCTATCTATCTATCTATCTATCTATCTATCTATCTATCTATCTATCTATCTATCTATCTATCTATCTATCTATCTATCTATCTATCTATAGATAGATAGATAGACATTCACTACTGTATCTGTCTATAAAAATGGTTGAGTGTGTATATATATAGATATATATAAAATATATATATACATATATATATACACACTCATCCACTGCAATAACTGTCAGAGATTTGGGAACCACAAAACACAGTACTCAAGGAACCCATTATGCAAATAGTTTGGAGAGGATGTTTCTGACCATGTGGAATCTACATGTGAACAGCTGAAATTTGTGACCCTTGGAAAAGAGAGAATGAAGTAATGAAAATAAAATACACCCAGGGCATCTCTTTACCAGAGGCACAAAAGACTGCAGAGACCATTTTCCTAGCTCTGCTCTCTTCTAGCCAAAACTGTATTCAAATCATTAACTGACTATAAAAAATTAAACTGGAAGTAATACCAGCCCTCCTGAAATATTTACAGGCTCCTATAAAGCAAACTAAACAAACCTATTCAGAACCTAAAAAAAAGAATATCCAAAAAGAGTAAATGACATGACCAACAACCTTCCCACCAGGAAAACTTCAAGATATTCCCAAATCCCCCAAACTGATCATGAAGGTCACCAATTTGACCACTTATCCAAATACAAACATGAAATACTAACTCCAAAACAATTGGAAGCAAAAGAACCAGAAACACAACGCATACCAATCGAAAAACACAAATCATGAAACAGCCACCCTTCTAGATTGTTTTACATTAATGCAGGTGTCTTCCCCGCCACCCCAGGGATCTATCCTTGGACTTACTTTGTTCCTAATTTTTATCAATGACCTTCCTGATGTCATCAGTTCTCAACTTGGTATCTATGCTAATGACAACTACTTACTCTTGTCTTAATGGTAAGATAAATTCGATTAGGTCAAATTGGCAGCTGATCTCAAAAATAACTTTCAGTCTGTTTTTAACTGGCTTGTTAAATTTAACACCTCAAAAACAAAATTTAATCCTCTTAGAGAACATTTTTTGTGCCTTTCATTAGCATGTCTAATGCTAACCTCCTTGTGAGTAATTCATTGCATCTTTCCACAGAAATGATTATATTGAATCAATTGTTAGACCAGCTGCTAGGAAAATCAGTTCATTGTGTAATGCTAAACAATTTTCCTTCTTTTTAACTTACCCCTTTATAAGTCTCCCCTTTATCCATGCATTGCTTGACAAAATCCAAATAATCTGCAATGCTGTCAGTCCTGCTTTGGCATCTCAGCCTCAGCTACTTTCCCATTACTGTAATATAATTTCCCTGTGCCTTTTCAATAAATATTTTCATGGTAATTGTTCTGATGCACTTTTTTCTTTGGTATCTCAACTTTACAAATTTAAATGCAGTGCTAGATTGGTAGCTAAGTCTCAGAATTTTTTAATTTGAGATTGCTAGATGTAACTATAAGCTCTATGCTAATAATTTTCTCTCTTGCACGTCTCACTTGTGCAACAGCCTTCTGGCTTCGTTTTCCACTCAAGGTTGATATTCAAAAATTTAAATGCAACATCAATCATCTGTGATGACTTACCTCGGAGCTTGAAGCGTGTGAGAACGTGCGCCTTTTGCTTGTGTGTGATAAAGAGACGAGAAGAAACATGGCCGTGATTTATGCACACTGGTATCATATCCAAAACGAGATTATACCAGTACACATGCAAATTTCAGCAGTGTCGGACTAGCACAAAAAGGCGAGGCGCCAGCAGCACAGCAGAAGGCGAGTCATTTGGCGGACTTCGTGCAACAGAGTTGGACGTGCGAATTGAGTGGCGGACGAAGAGGCAGTTGAAGTAGGCGCGTCTGATTTGGGTGTCCGTTTCACGACTGCCCGGTGTAATGGCCGAGAAAAGGAGTCTCGCAATTCATTTCTTTGAGGCGACCAACAGCGAAGAAGAACAGCTGGTTTGCCAGCGAACGGTGCACTGCACTCTCTGACCCCCCCCTCTCGTCATTTTTTTTTTTTTTTCTACATCATCATCCTCTGCTTCCTTGAATCTTTTTTTTTTTTTTTTTTTTTTTTTTTTTTTTATTGTCCTCTTTCTAATAATTTTTTTTTTCTCATATATTTTCACACTCCATAATCCCCCTGCGTCTTAGTGGCTTTATCACCTTGCTTGGGGTGAAATGATTTAAAAAAGATTACACAATAAACATATCTATATGGTTAGTCAGAAGCAAAAGAATTGACATACCTGAAAACTAAGTAAAGGAAAAGTGTCTACCATTTATAAATATAAAACAGCTTAGAAGATGGAAACAGAGGAAGCTTCCCAAATCTTAAAAAAAGTACCAAGAAATCAAAATATGACCCACAGGATCATACAGTGGAATTGCCATTGCCTAAAACCAAACATTAATAAACTACACTTGTTAATTACCTCACTAGGTCCTGCCATTATATATATTCAAGAGAACTTAATAAAAGATAAAGACACCCTAAATATAAAAAACTAGAAAAATATAATTACACAGCACTACAAACAGGACCTTTGGAGGTGCATCAGTTCCAGTCAGAAACAATGTACCCTAGAATAAAATAAATATCTACACCAATCTTCAAGCAATAAGTTCTAAAATAACAATCCATAAAATCTGTTCAGTATACATCACATCAAATGACCCTATGAATAAAACCAAACTACTGTATACAGGATGCTATGGATAAATTGTCTAAATTATGCAAAAATGAAATTACCACTGACATCTCATTTTAACAGATGTATTTACCAAAATTATGCAAAAATATCTTGAAATACCAAAGAGTGAATTTATTCAATTAAATCACCATTGGCATCAACCACAGCCACCAGACAACTTTGGAATCTTGTGCAACTCTTCAGGACATTTTCCTTGTTTAAGTTGGTTAATGTTGCCATAATCCTTGCCTTCAGTTTATCTTTGGTCTTACAAGGAGTTTTGTTGGTCTCTTCATTCAGCTGTGCCCCACACATAATAAATAATAATAAAGGGGTTTGTAGTCTGGGGATTTAGGTGGCCAGATGTAAGGGGGATGTGGTCACTGAAATTGTCTGACAGCCATGACTGGTTTATCTTGCTTGTGTGGCATGCCAAGTGGTACAGCATGCTGTTTCCAAATTTCTGTTGGAGTGAATTGCATCATGGAGCTATTTTTCTCACAGACGGTGCCCAACTGACCCTACTATACTGTGCAGTTGACAAAATCAAAAAACAGAAAGTGCACATGTGCAAAATTAAAAATATAAAATGGTAATAATTTACTCATTACACCCGGTATACTCAAGTATAGTAAGTTTTTATGATCAGTTTTTCATGCAAAAAATTAAGGGCGTCACACTATACATGAAGCTGTTTTATTCACTAGTATATAAAGTGACTAACCTAATCTAACAACTACCCCACACCCATATTTTAATGGGTGATTTTAACATCAATATTATTTGGGAATGTAAGAATACAAAACGAAAAAAGGAAAAAAAAATAGAAAACATTATCAAATACAATAACATGCATCTTTAGCAATAAAACTGAGACATCTCTATCCAGCATCTGATATGTTTTCAACCATCAATGTACAGTGTAACCCGGATATAAGAGAGTTGTCGGGACTGGAGAAGAAGTCTCTTATATCCGGATTTCTCTTATATCCGGGTCTGGTCTATTATATATACAGTGTAACCCAGATATAAGAGAGTTGCCGGGACTGGAGAAGAAGTCTCTTATACCCGGGTTTCTCTTATATCAGGGTCTGGTCTATTATATATACAGTGTAACCCGGATATAAGAGAGTTGCCGGGACTGGAGAAGAAGTCTCTTATACCCGGGTTTCTCTTATATCAGGGTCTGGTCTATTATATATACAGTGTAACCTGGATATAAGAGAGTTGCCGGGACTGGAGAAGTCTCTTATATCCGGGTTTCTCTTATATCCGGGTTCAACTGTATATCACTACTGAATCCAATTTTTGTGTACTGCAATTGGAAAGTTAATGAAAACATTACTGGAAGCAATCACTTGTCAGTTGTTGGTTTTGAGAATGCAGAAGACAAACTGGGTGGAATTTAAAAACCAAAACTTAATACAAAACAGTTCCATCAAAGAACAACTTATGTCCTTCTGAAAAATCCTTATCAATACAGCAACAAAATCCATACCAAGAACAAATTCAAATAAAATAGGCCCTGGTTCAATAAAGATTGCGAAGAAGCTATCAAAAAACAGAAACTATGCAAATTTAGCAAACAACTCAGTTTATGATTTAAATTCATACAAGATTAAATGAGAAAAATCATGTGGAGTGATAAAAGAAACCAAGAAAATGTCTTGAAGAAACTGAGTAACCTCAACTACTTCATAAAATGCAAAAACTTTGGGTTATTATGGCAAAAATGTCCAAGAAAAACAAAAACAATCAACTCTCAAAAGACACCTATTATTAATTAAAAGAATGGTAACAACAATGGAACAAAAACACCTAAAATAAACTGTCCTCACTGCAACCATCATTGGGTGTATGCTAACCAAGGTTAAAAAAAAAGTGCAAAGAAGTTGTCATCATGAGACAATGTACACACTCCTACATCTTCATTCAAGATAACCAACCAGTATGCATAACCTGCCAAAATCTTTATACTGTAAAACATATTTAACAATGCACCAGTTTTTGCACCTATGAGAAAACTCTACTACAACATTTAAAGATTTTACAATACCAACATAGAAGCCATCTTATCCTTCTTGAAAATAAATAAGCTTATACACAAAAATGTAACTTTTAGAAAACCAATACAAAAATTTTAAATTAACTCAACCTTTTAACTAAAACTCAAATACCCACCATTAAACACATCTTGGTATTAAATAATACTAACGGAATTAAAATGCTTTAAAAAAATTAAATAAGTAATTCACCATAATTGACTAATCACCTTCTCTATTAGATAGGTAAGATTTTTCCATGTCAACAATCAACATTAGCCAAGCTCACAGATTCCACCCTATAAATCCCATCATCTTAAAGCAGCACTTCTTCATTACAACTATTTCAGTCAATCAGCCATCAAACAAAGGACCCTTGATGCAGCCCCTGCTCGACCTGTGATGCATAAAATTAATCTCTTAACCAAATATTAATATAAAAGTAGGTTTCCCAAAATGCTGATTAAAATTTGAAGAAAAGCCCAAGTTACAGAAACCCTGATCCTTCACTGTGCAGATCCTATCAATGGTCATTACTTTTTCATTACTGTAGAAACTACATGTAAGTAGCTAGAAAACTGACCAATTATTAGTTGTGGTATATAATTCTTGCAATTTTAGAATTACAGAAGCATATGTCTGACTATAGGAGCCAGTTCACATCAATTTATACTGATTTCTGTAATTCTTTATGGTATTGTTAGATGCTTATATAGTGTAATGGTTATCAGCACAGAAAGTGGAATTGACAAAGTTCAACTTCAAACCTACTTTGCAGTTTGCACTTTCAGACTAATCTCCTTTGGTAATACATAAATCCATTTCTTCTCTTTCCAGCTATGGTTTAAATAGTAGGGTAGGCTGGTTTTTAACCTTTGATGGCAATGAGTCAGAGAAGAATTATTCTGAATTCAAAACCATACTTACGGCAATAGAGAAACCCCTGCTCTATCTTTCCCAAGATAATCATGGCAATTCTCAAATAAAGAAAAGGAATCTGTGGAGAACCATAATTACTTATATCCTGAAGGGATATGGCATTAAAAAAAGAGGCAAATATTAGAATTATTAAGAAAAAAATAATGATTCTAAATTTTCATATTTGTGGTTTGAAACATGAAAAAAAAAGCCAAACATTAATTTTTTCTTTAATTAAGATGTTAGGAGGATACACACAAGTGACACAATTCACATTTTGTTAAAAGTTTTGGGTAGGTATGCATGGTATTTACCTGGGAAGTAAACTTTGAGCCTGAAGTTAGTTGTCAAAGCTGTTTGGGGAAAGAATAACATTCATTAGTGTAAATTCCTGAAACGCAGCCAAATTAACATGTCTAATGTATCCAGGGGACATAGCTTCAATGATTAAATCATGCACATTAAAGTTCTTTTTCAATTCCCAGTTAAAGAACTAATTGCATTTCTTCCACTTACTGTTGTGTGATCACTGTATTCAATGGAATAAACCTAGTGATGAGTCTATAGAATTATCATTTCTCTCTTATTTTATTCTACAAGTTTTGAATAAACATGGATTCCACAGAATATCCATGGAGAGGGAAGTATAGCATCAAGAACTGCTACAATATCACATATTCTTTAATGAAGCAATATTTTATTTAATATCTGAGTACCTATAGGTTTTTAGAAAGGCCTGATATTAGGCACTGTTTATTGCCAACTGTTAATATTAGATTTTTTTTTCTTCAAAAGAAACCAAACTCAGCATTCTAAACATTTATTAAGAAGGCACTAGCTGTAAATACATTAATTTTATTAAATATACTCACTGTTTTAGCTCCAATATATCCTGCCCCCCTTTTTTTTTTTTTTCAAGCAACTCCATAATTCTGTCTTTCCCATAACTTTTTGTCTTTCTCTGCAATAGATTGCTCTAAGATTGTTTTTTTTCTCATTGAAATGTTTCTGTAAAGACTAGCTTAAATAATATATATAAAAAATTTTTCTGGTTACCAAAGAAATGTGTCGTATGGTGTTATTCTAATAGAATATGATACTCATTTGTCATTGGCATCTGCTCGCCTCCAAGCATCAAAATTGTAGTCCTCTCTCCTTATTCCCTCTCTGGTGATGGAGATGCCCCTGAAGGCCCAGTGTACTACTGAAGTGTCATGAGCAGGTGTCACAGAGGAGTGTGGATGGTGGATGCAGTTGGGCAAGTTGGCCCTCCTGACAGCACGTTTCAGATCATTTTCATGTTGACAGTTGAAAGTCTTGACCTCTACCCCCTCACTCCATTGGATGGTCCTATGCCAGGAAAGCCATTTTGCATCAATGGTTTCTGAGGTCTCAAGGTTGATGTTTGCCTGTGTCAGGGATGTTTTCAATTAGACTTTGTTTCCAGCCTTTCACTTTAGTTTTTCCTTTCATTTATCCAATAATCTATTATATTCTTATATTGTTAAAAAGTATCTACTTTTCATCACCTGTTAGAACTTATTTAAAAAAAAAATCTTTAGGGAATTTAGAATAGTAGTATTTATATACTGTAGATTATGGAACTAGTCAATACTAAAAAAACAGTTTTTAAGATGAGTTGCTGTTCTAGTACAATACAATATTTGTGACTAATGTCACATTAATATTTTTGCAGTGAACCTTCTGAATATTCATACTGAATAGCATAATATGAAATTATAAATATTACTACATTTTTATTTATGCCGTAATAAAATATCAAATGAAGTGAGAAAAACAAACCTTAAAATATATTAGCCTACTTTAAGAAATGATGATGATTCTAATGCAGCCATTAGTCACAAAATCATAAAATAATTAAGGCACATCACTGACTGGTAGGAGCACTGAAACACTCTGAACAATAGGTTAAGTGTGGGCCACATCGGCTTGGTTTTTGCACCAAGTACAAATGTTTGGTATACAGCCTCCAATTTTTGTAAAATAACACTAATATTGTTGTTCCCTTCATTAGATAATTTTTTTGTTAGCTTTATTCTTCCTAGTATTTTCAAAACAATGAAAATGTGTTGCATGCAATGTTGAACTTGTAAATTATAGAAATTCTACAAATGTCTAATGTCTTATACATATTTTAACTCTTTTTTTTTTTTTTTTTTTTAAAACAACATTTGCTAAAATTAAAATGTATAATGAATTTAGTTATAACCAATATAAACTATGTTTTGTGGGGCTATATTATAATTATTTCTAACATTTTATATTAACTTTATTTTTCTTTCAGCCTTGATAATTGCTCTTGCAAGTGTGGATGCTTATTTCATTAACCATGCCTATTATAGCACTTTGTTGCGAGGAGCTTCTGTACAGTTGGTATTTGGATTTGAGGTAATGTTCTCTGATTTATTTTTCCATTCTTGTTTTTTTATACACACACACACACACACACACACACACACACACATATGATTAATACAAATAAAACTTGTCAGTTAGCTGAGATAGGTATATACATCTTGAAATATCAAAGAGTAAATTTATTCAATAAAATTGCCATTGGCTTCAACTACAGCCACCAGACAACTTTGAAATCTTATGCAACTCTTCTGGATGGTCTCCTTGTTTAAGTTGGAGAATGCAGACATAATCGTTGACTTGAGTTCAGCTTTGGTGTTACAAGGAGTTTTGTTGGTTTCTCACTCAACTACACATAGGGTCTTCCAGCAGATACCCTCTTGACCCAGCCTACACAAAAAACAATGAACAAACAGTAAACACATGCCCACAAGGCTTCAACAAAACAGGAAACTATTAAAAATGAAAACAAATCCTGGACCAGATTAGTAGGATACCCTACCACCACACCCACACTATACAGCTTACCTGAAACACACAAACCTTACATACCAATCAGACCAATTGTGTCTTGTATCAACAGTGCACCCTACAAATTCATTCCTAGAAACCATCAACACGATACATATCAAACACTCTTGTGACTTAATCTACAGAATACAAAACATAAATATGGAAAACATGGATATGGCGAGCATAAACATCAAATCATTATACACCAACATGAAATGCCTCAACTTATTAAGAAACCACCTCAAAACCCTGTGAAAAGCTACCTTTACCCGTCCGCAAAATGATAAAAATATGCAAACTAATCACTAAGCACTACTGTTTTTCTTTCAACAATATTCTCTACAAGCAAAAATTTGACTTACTTATGCGATCACCTATCAGTGGTATTCTTGCTTGCCTTTTTCTAGAAGTCTTAGAATCTGTTCCACTTAGACACATCATACCAAACAGCTCTACTTATCTAGGATTTATAGCTGACATCTTCTTATTATATTCCTAAGAAATCTATTTGACATAATAATAAAACCTTCCATTGAATTCACACACTAAAATATACAATTGTCTACCTTTCTTTATTAATATTCAACAATGAGAAATTAGATTTTAAAGTATACTGTAAAGCCACAAACAAAAATGATTTAATCAACTTCTATTCCTGCTACAATCAAAAAATAAAATCATGACTAGTTATAGGATTCTACCTCAGATCCCTTAAGATTTGTAGCCCAGAATACCTAAATGAAAAGAAATATATGGAGAAAATTTTCAAACTTCTCTACCCACATCATTTTATTCTCAATGCTAAAAAACTAAAAAGAAAAAGAAAAAAAAGCTTACAAAATCCACAAAGCCAAAAAAACAGATACCACCAATAACACATCTAACAAAAATTAAACAAAATTCATAATCCTGCCTTTCAACACTCTTTCTACTAAACTCACAAACAAATTAGTCATTCCTGATACTAGGATTGTTATCACCACTTCCAAGACAATTGGAGATATAATTTGGGAGAAAAATAAACCCAACACCAATTCAAATGCCAGGATTTATCAAATAAATTGTTTACAATACAAAAATGTTTATATGGAGGGAGACATCACATGATCTAAAATCCTGCATCTATGAACACAAGAGAGACTTGAGTTTAACAAACAATCTAACTCTCTTGTTTTTCATTGAAACAATGGTGGACATAACTTTAATTTCACTAATGTCACCATAATTAAAAAAAGAGCATAATTCTTTAAAGAGAAAATATATTGAAATCTTAATAATAACATTATTACCAATTATAAACACAGACTTCCTCCTGCCATGTCGTCCAAATCACCATTCGGGCCATGGCCAGCACCGTCAGAAACACCATTCGTTTCGTTTCATTCCAGAATTCGGGATCGACACATTGTCACATGCGTATGCACGATTGATAAGCACAAGCTTTTCGGGAACGAGACAAGCTGTCAACTCGCCGACATGGTCCCATAAGGGGCGGACCCAGGAACAATGGTAGAAGGCGTGCAAAGTCATTTTTTCTAGACCAAGGCCAGACCTTTCACAGTCTGGCAAGTCCGCCAAGCCCCATATGAAGACCTTGTCATTGAGAGGCAGCCAATCCCAAGCCAATTGCCAGGTAAGCAAAAACTCAGAGTTACTGAGGTAATCCGCCACTGGCATCCATGGCTGCCTCCTTGGAAAGGCAGGCCAGCTAATCTACCTCATTTATAGGAGAGTACCTAATACAGCAGGTGGGTTAGTCCACTTTACTAGAATGGACCAGGCCAACACATTTGCATGTGTGGACTCTATTCACCCATATATCTCTCGATTAAATCATTCAGTGCTGTTTTCAACTTGAAGTGACTACACCAGTTTACGTGTGTGTCAGACCACTTGCAAGTTAACCAATATTCTACACTAAGGAAGATAGTATAGCCTCCCTGGATGGGATGGGATATTTCATTACTGCCAGCTCAACACCAACAAACTCATCACCGTGACAACTCATCCCCAACCTAGTTAGCAACGGGGACAACTTAATGCTAACATTGAATACATAGGTTCAGCCTAGTATTGGCTGGCATAGTGTGCACATCTCTTAGATCGGCTTGGAGTCATAGAGATTTTGTTTGTTTGGCTGTTTGTCTTAGTGATTTATTAGTTACAACAGCCTGTTTAACTGACTGGTGTTTAATTTTCAAGATCGGACAAATAACTATGCTGAAGCACCAAACAGAAAACTGCACACAGAGTTGGAGATGGAGCATCCCACAATATGGAGATGCATTCCAGGGCTACAAAAAGTGTAAAGAAACAGACGCATTTTTTGAGTGATTAATTAGAGGTTATCCCCCTAATTTGAAAAAGTCTATGAAGGCAAATGAAAGAACTTTGCAGATTGTTGTTTCTTTTTCACAATGATATCCAACTGAATATTTGAGCAGCAATTTTGTAAAATTTTCAATAAATTTTTAAATTAAAAAATAAAGTCATGTATTAAAAAAAATGATCCTTAATAAATTACTTTACTTATTTTTAAAATGTTGATGAAAGAATTTCATAGTTTGCATGTTGTTGAGTTGTCCTCACATTGAATAAGCTGGTGGTGAGTTGTCCTTGAGTTGATTTGGCTGATGTTGAGTCAGCAGTAATGAATCATCTTGCACTTTCCCTGGGACCATCCTCTTTCCATATTACCAAATGATGTATCAGAGCATTCAGTCACCAATTCTTTTATATTGCATGAAGGAATATACTTTCACTTGATTTCCCTTACTTTTATTTTCCTTATTTTAATTGCTCTGTGTAATCCATTTGTACCACTTGAATTACTCTTAGTTCATACACATCAAAAGACACACCTGGTTGTGTTTGTGTGTCCACCAAGTTCAATTCACTAATAAGTGACTACAGTTTCTTTAATTCTTCTTTTACTTTATCACTTTGTTTCTCTCCCAAAAATGTTTATTGTTTCTAGACAATGTACTTTAGTTGGTTAATTTTAATCCAATTCTTCTTCTGTACAATACATACTATGACTGATCATTGCAATAGCAGCACAAAGGTATATGAGCTAATAGAGAGAATAACAACTCTACTAATTTAAAATTCAACAGGCATTAATGGCTTTAATACAAAAACCTGTAGTTTTGTTCATTTTGGCTGGGAGACAGCAACATAGCTAACAGACATTAATGGCTTTAATACAAAGGGAAAAAATCAATTTATCTTTCATTCTGACTTGAAGATGCCGACCTAACATGGAGGTGAAACGTTGTCATGAAAAAAACTTTTTCAATTTTTCTCTTTTCTCCACAGACACATACTCTAGTAGCAAGAATTCATTCATACAAATTTTATTGAAACTATCTGGCAACATGTGTCTATAATATTCTATTAGATTTTCCTGTTCATGTATAAATTGTTGGCCGCACAGATCAAATTAATGATATAAACTGTTCAAAGTTGAATTTATGTACCTTTTCAGCTTCACTCATTGGCATGAGGACAACTATGTGACCAAAATGTTTGTGGTGATTTTCCAAGCGTAGCTTAGATGTGGCACAAAGCCGAAAGTAGGAGACACCCAGTGAGGATCGAACTCACTACTCAGTTGTAATTATTCTAGTGAGACAAGCTTGCTAACCATTACACCACCTCGAGGTGCCCCAGAGACCAATATTTGTGTGATATTTGTGTGATCTGCAAATGAAACATTGTGTAATCCTGTCATCAGCATCTAATGGGTTACTATTTCTTCATTTTCATGACGCCAAACCGGATCTCCTATTTCTGTCTGAAATTGGTATTGATACCCAGTGCAGGAAATTACAATCTCTGGTTGCTTGCCCCTAATACTTAAACATGACCATCAAAATCACCACAGACATAGCATTTATATTAAGAATGGGTTTCCATGTGGCAGTGATTTTAAAAAAAAAAAAAAAAAAAAAATGAGGGCCCTGGATACGTGTTCACAGTGCAATTCTCATTTTCACTCTGTATCATCCTCAAGTTGATGGAACTCTAATGTTCAAATGAATATCCGAGAAGATTGTATCCGCACTGAATATCCCTCAGCTTTTATATTTGTGGTGACTTTCAGCATTCACCACAAAGAGTGGTTAGTCCACTTGGACAAAACTGATGGACCAGGCAAAAACTGCAAAGACTTCTCTGTCACCTGTGAACTAACTCAAATCATTAAAGAACTCGCCCATATTTCTGGTGCAACAGGACATCAGGCAAAGCTCCTTGACCTTTTTCTCGCATCCTTCCCTAAAAAATGTTTTGAAAAAGTTTTATAGGGTACTTCAGATCATTCACTAGTCAGTGTCAAAGTTGATACAAAACCAAAGGCATTTCCTGATGTGCCATTCTATAAAACAATTTTTTAGTTCACAAAGGCAGACTAGGGTAGCTTCAAATCTTAGATGGCAGAAGATCCTCTCAACTTTCTTCAAACATACTGCCACCTAAACTGCTGCCCATGTCTCAGAGTGAATTCTTTCTGGAGTGAAGAGTTTTACACCCCAGAAAAAATCCAGCAAAGACTGAACAGCCAGCCCATTACAAGAGAGTTCTAGAAAATGCAAAACATACCTATACCCAAGCTGTTCAGAACAAAAGCAAACAACTTGAATCCCAAGAGGGTTCACCAATCAAATTCTGAATAGAAGCAAAGCATAAATGCCTACTATTATAAATGGCCCTGAGGTCACCTCATCCTCATCAAAGCTCTCTAACGCAATCTTTGCCTCTAACTCAACATTAGATTACAAAGGACACCCACTTTCCCATCTCACTGAATACAATCCCAGTAACTTTTTATTACAGCCTGGGAAGTCTCAAGACTTATCAAGTTTTGACCCTTAGAAAGCTACTGGTCTAGATAAAATCTCAGTGGTTGTCCATAAGAATATTAACCCTGAGTTATCTCCAAACTTAGCAAAATTATTTAACTGTAGCTTCAAGGAGAAATCCTTCCTAGGTCTGTGGAGGGTGTGAGTATGCCCTATTATCAAGAATGTAAGTGTGCACTCAACCCCAGCAGCCTCATCAGTGACATTAACAAACGCTTTGAAGAAGGGTTTTGATCACCTCAGTAGGGTCAAACTCTTCAATGCTGATATGCTAGCTGCTGTTACTCACAAAATCAGTGAGGCACTAGACAACAAATACATCTCAAGGACAATCACATTAGATATTTCAAAGGCCTTTGACCAGGTGTGACATAAAGGTTATTGTATAAGCTCTCTTTAGAATCTTTAGAATCACTAAATTATAAGGCCCTTCCTAATGGGTAAGTCTCTGCAGGTAGTTGCTAACAGCCAGTCTCCTGAGGTCCTAGAGATCAATGAAGTCGTCCACCATGGTTCACTTCTTGGTCCAACCCTCTTTCTACTTTACATAAATGATCTTCCCAACAGTAAACTCAGATCATTTGTGAATATCTATACTGATGATACAACAGTATATTTGGGTGCACCTCCAAATTTCTAAATGACCAGTGATTGACAGCTGATTTCTCCTCTGACCTAGCTCTAACAGCTCAGTGGGATAAGAACTGGCTGGTCATATTCAGTGCCTCAAAAAACCAAACTAGTTATATTTCATCATCACTCAGAACTTCCACCAATCACAATGAATGAGTGTTTCCACAGGGAGGCCCTGTGCTTTGAGACAAACTCAATCTGTACCTCAAGGGGAACTTGTACATATGATCCTTTACTAAAGACTATGGAAAAATGGTTGATTTTCTGTACCATTCCAGTAAATACCTGACTCTTGCTATCATTTACAAGAGCCAGATCTGGCCAAAAATTGGGTACTGCTACTATATATAGACAGGAGTTGCCCAGTCCTAACTGTCTAGTATCAGTAATCCAAAAGCATCTCCATGTCCTTGTGGCTGACAAATTTTCTATCACTATACAGAAATGTTCAGACAAACTACATTCCTTAATTCCACCAGTTCTAATCTTCATGGCTCAGACCCGCTATGCCACGCCCATTTCATTCCCTTTGTATTCCATTGGTGAGATGTAAGTTCGATTAGAACAGTTTCCCAGGAACTACTACTTTGTAGAACAGATTCCCAAGAGGATCCTTTACCAATCACTACAATCTTAACCTGTTCAAGTCTATCGTTAGTTGTTATCTTCCCCATATATAACTATAAATTGTGCCTCTTATTCTGTAATTCTCTACCTCGAGTGGCTCTTGGGCTTTATACAAGGTGAACATTGTAAAAAAAAAAAAAAAAAAAAAATGCTCTGAAGACACGCACATACACACATTTTGTGTGACAAATCACATGCAGTCATGAAAATCTTAACAGATGATTATTAAGACTTATCTCAATTCAGATTTGTAAATCTTGTTTTGACCTGTAAAGTGATTGCTCACCCCCATAAAAGCTACTGATGAATTGAAACCTTTCCCATGTATTTTTGTTTTACATTACATGGCAAAACCTCTAAGACACTTCAATGCTTTGTTCTGCAGATTAATTTCTTTGAATTATGCATTAGCCTAGAGAACTGATAAAATACTTGAAATTTAATTTGAAATTTAATGATTCTTTTCTTTCCAGTATGCAATTCTGTTGACTGTAGTTTTGATGACATTAACCAAATACACCCTCCATGCTATTGACCTCCAGAGTGAAAATCCATGGGAAAACAAGGCAGTTTACCTACTCTACACAGAATTAATTATGGGTATTAAAATTAAACATATTTTCTAAATTGACAAATTTTGAAAATAATTTTATGGTAAAAAAAGTTCTTCTAGTCTGCATCTGTTCCACAATATTAAATAGTTTCCTGCTGCTAACATTTATTAAAATTGTAACGCATTTTGAGATATTTTATATATTTTTATATATATATATATATATATATATATATATATATATATAATTGTTTATTTAAAAATTATAACATAAATATGTGATTTTATAACATATTTATGTGATAATTTTTAAATAAACAATTAGTGATTTTATAACATATTTGTGTTATAACTTGCATATATATATAACATACACACGTGAATAAATTCTAATATATGCCATTCTAGTTTACATACTATAAAAATAAATTTATTAATATTACTTTTTATTATAAATTAAATTGTTAATATAAATTGAATGTTTATAACTTAATAATATTAATAATTCTTTACCTATATTATATATGTATTATGATTTTATTTTTTTAGGTTTGATAAAAGTACTTTTATATGTTTTGTTTATGGTCATTGTGATAAAAGTACATACATTCCCATTGTTTGCCATACGACCAATGTATCTTTCAGTCAGGTAGGTTTTATTTTATTGACACTTCTATAATAAATCATGAGAATCTTTTTATAAACAATACTTGAGTAAAAAAAATATTGTTTTTATTATCTGCAACCAATACTAAATTTGTATTAATGTGTAAATTGGACATTACTCTTTTCAAAAATAGGTTTAAAATGTTTGTGTCAATTATTTACCAGAAGTTAATTTTATAGTGTTCACTTAAAAAAAATCATAACTTTTAATTTATAAAACCTTCTTACAGCTTTAAATGTCTTATATTCCTTTACAAAACATTAGAAAAATTATTTTGTTTTACAATTTATATTATAATATAATAATATATTCTAAATCTTTATTTTTATGTTTATGAAAACCTTTATTTATGAAAATTGTCAAAATTTTCTTTAAATTCATTAAATTTTGGAGTATGAGTTACAATGGGGAAATAGTTATATCCTAGTAACTCCCTTTCTTTATTATTATTATTATTAATATCAAGACATGTTTTTTTTTTTCTATTATTAATAATATCAAGACATTAAGATGTTTTTTATTATTATTCTTATCAATATCATCAATACATCTCTCAATTTTCATGATAGCTTTGTTTTATTTATTCTTTTTAGGGCTTTCAAAAAAGCATTGAATGATATCATTATGTCCAGAAGAGCAATAAGAAACATGAACACTTTGTAAGGAGCCATTTTCTTTTTCTTGTTATTGTCCTGAACCCTTTTTGATAAAGATTATCAGAAGAAAAAAAAACAATGAAAAAAACTTTTGCAATTGTTATTGAGAGACCACCTTAAGAGTTAAATGTTAAATATACTAGATATTAAATATACTTGGTGTTATGCAAATATAAAGTTGGTTTCATACACAGCTTTCTCAATAGGTTTAACCAACCCGCATATAAATATATTTTATTTAAAAGTCAAATGAAAATAAGAACTTTCAGAATAGTGATTTCTGTTAATAACATTGTAGCAGATTAGTAAATTTATGGTTGCCTAGATTTAAGTAGACAATGCTAATAAACATATAGTGACTTTATCATAATAGCCTACTATACAAATTAAAAAGGGAGACTAAGTTCCATTGGGTAGTAAATAGTAAAGTAGTAAGTAGTAAATTCAATTGCAGAAAATATTCAGTGTAAATATTAGTGTGTGTGTGTGTGTTAAGTATAAGTTATTGACACAGTTAAAAATGTGGCTAAGTGATTCCACACTATTTTGATGTTTATAGCATGAAGATATTTAATGACATGTTCACTCTTCATTTCCTCCTTACTAATGATGGTCCCTTGAGACAAAATTTGCATTTACAAACATCTCATGCCAATGTGATAAAAAGGACATAAAATAGAAACCAGCTTTGTCCCATAAAATCAAGTTCAAGTAACCAAATAAGATAGAAAATATTAATGGAGATGGTGGGGACGGGGGAATAAAAAACTTGTTATATATATATATATATATATATATATATATATATATATATAACATCAACTTTCCTTGCTGGATGCACAAATTTAAACAATGTATTAGATCATTGCAAAAATTTGTACCCAATTCAAAAATTGAAATAAAATTTAAAAAAAAAATTAGGCAACTACATAGTCCCCATTTTTTTTTTTTTTTACAATAACTGTCTGCCATCATTCTTCAAGCTTGTTAATGTCATTTTTGTAGGAACTTTGAGGTTTCTGTTGGAGGAAGGTTGTGAGTTAGTTTCCAACTAACTGTACACCCAAAGTTTTTGTCACTTAAATTGTTCTGTAGAGACTGGAACAAATGAAAATCTGAAAGAGTCAAGAAGTCAGAAGAATGTGTTGAGTGCTAGAGGGTTTCCCATTTCAACTCTTTAAGCTCCTGCTTTTAAGGTCTACATACAGTCTTGCTTTTAAGGCTTTTAAAGTCATGCAACATACAGTCTTGCATCATTGTCATTGTAGAAAATGACACCGTTTTTATTTGCCAAAATCAGACGTTTTTCTTGAACCCAAGTCTCTTCAAATGAAGAAAAGCAGTTGAAATATCAATTTTTAAACTTTTAGAAATTTCTTCAGTCAAAATCTTTTATTTATTCCACAGTCCTGATAATATTCATTATACAATCTCCTCATCAACCAACACAATGGAAGAACACAGGAAAACTAACAAATTCTCACCATCTTCACTAGCACGAAGATGTTATATTATTTTACATTTAAATATGTAGCAGAAACCTAGAAAATCTTTTGCAATGTAGAAGTTACTACATTGCTTTATAATGTAAAATTAGATTAAGGAAATGAAAGAAATCCAAATCACTGCCAACATTTCAGGAAGATGCAATTTGCAAACAGCTGTAAGTTGTCAGTTAAGAACAAATGCAATAGCATAGAGGAAACCAGAAATTCAAAGTAGAACACCTTAAAGGAAGCTCTATTGAATGAGATCATACCAAAAGTGAAGAAAAAATGAATGACAGATGAAACTCTCAATATGATGAAAAAGACAGCAAGCAGCAATACCAAGTCATGCTACAGAATACAAAATATTAAACACACACACACACACATTAGGAAAAAAAATACAGGGAGTCAAAAGATATGGAAAGAATGAGAATCGTAGATACGACAGGTGTGCATAGAAAAAATAAGAGGACAAAAGATGTCCCCTCCCCCGAGAGACAAGATGTATAAAGCTGAAAGAAGACATGCTCAAATCGAGAAAGAAAAAAACTTCAAAGATGAAACGAAGGCATGAGAAACCTTCTGTAATGAAGAAGGGAAACCTACAACACACAGAAACATGGAAAAGCCTGAAATATTAAAATCTTAGGTAAAATTAACACTGCCAAGGTGAAACAGTAGGACCAGATAGGATTGTAATAGGAATCAGCTTTAGATGAGCTTGAGATAGACAAGATTACAGAAAGAAAAAATAAAATATATAACAGTGGAGACATACTGGAAGGCCTTAGGAGATTTATCTTTGTGCTGCCACAGAAATCAGGCACAATCGAATGTAAGCTCCATCACACTATCAGCTTAACGAGCAACGTAACTAACTTTATTATCCAGTTTCTGATGAATAGAACTTGAAACAGAATTAAACCAGAAATCGGACAAGACCAGTGTGGATTTGTATTTAGTGTTCCAGTGTCTTTAACAGTCTTTATGATCGGAATGATTTCAGAGCAGCAATACAAGTGCAAAAGGATGTATACGTAGGTTTCATAGTGCAAAAGCATTTGACAAGGATCAGCACAGACATCTATTTGAACTGTTAAGGAGTACCTGATTTATTCAGGAAATATATAATCGAATAATCTAAAATATATACTGGAAGTAAGCTGCCTGCATATAGATAGAAAAAAAATAAATTAAATACATAAAAATAGAAAAGTGCATTAGATAATGATATGACTTCTTACTGGAGATTCTCCTGTGATTTACTGATTAGCACAACCACAACAACATAAGATATACTGAAGAAACTGTATTGATAACAGACATGAAATATGTCGTAAAGAGAAGAAAAGATTAGCCATCAATTGTAAGAAGATAGAATGTATTGGCTTTTTAGCAAGAGGAGACCTACAAATTGAAGGAGATATCAAAATACACTAAGTATAGAAATTTAACTGTAAGTGTTGAAAGAGATGACAGAAAATATGGCACAGAAATTTGAAGATGAATTTGATAAGTGAAAGTTGCTTTATAGAAACTAAGTAAAATATTAAGAAACATGTATATTTCATTGGGAACAACATCAGTGCTCAATTCTTCTGTAATATCAATTCCTCCTATAAAGTAGTAAATGCTGTACTCCTTCTTCCTCAGATGAAGAGGTAACAAATGTAGTTCTGCAAATAATCTGAATCGGGTGTACTCAGTTAATACTGCTGCTAATAATACCATGGAGAGAAAATATGATCAACAAGGAAGTCTTAAAGAAAATAGCAATAGAAAGTTTACTTTTGCTTAGGATCAGAAAGACAGTTTAAATTTCTGGGACACAATGAGAAAAGATGACTTGGAGAATCTGATACTCACAAGACATTGAAAGCAAGAGGGGTACAGAGAAACAGTGAGTAGCCTACCTAATGAGATTATGTAAATGGATGACAGAACATGAACAGGGAAGTTCAGTAAGGGGATAAACATTAATTTGTGCTACAAGGGGATAGAAAATTGTGGAGAGCCATGATTATCCACATCCTGAAAAGGTATGGTATATAAAAGAAACTTGTATAGTTGAAAGTAAATAACTTTAAATGTCAACAGTTACATTTTTGTGCAAGAAAAGGCCAAATATAATGAGTTTACATTTCTAAAACAGAAGTACATTTTTAATCAGTATCTATATCAATCAAAATACTAAATTGCAAGTAAATTTTTCTTCATCTATGCCACAGAATTCTTACATTTTATTTGGACTATTACAATTTTTAGAGCTGAAAGAGATTATTACTGATAAATTTGTAATCAAAATATTTATGCATTAGCTGCTTATCTGTCTCTGTGTAATAGCTGTTTGATAAAAAGTAAATGATTTTAATATTCAATTGCTAAATTATTTTATATTTTAGATACCCTGATGCAACAGCTGAGGAACTATCCTCAGGTGATAATGTTTGCATTATATGCAGAGAAGAAATGGTGACAGCTTGTAAAAAATTACCATGCAATCACATTTTCCATGCTAGCTGTTTGAGGTCTTGGTTTCAGCGCCAACAAACTTGTCCAACATGTCGCATGGATGTGTTGCGTATAACTCGTCCACAACAAACACAACAACAGCAACAGCAGCAGCAGCAAGTACAGCAGCAGCAAAATGTTCCTCAGCCTCAGCTCCAGCCTCCTCATCCACAATTTCCACACAATGGTATTTTTTTTTTTTTCTTTCCTAAATACAATATATGTATATCGGTCAATTTCTAGATGTAGAAAAAAGTTTTTAAAAAAATGTGGTGAAGAATCTCAAGGTCTTTAAAATAGTTCAATACAAATTTTAAGGCAATTTGGCAAATTGTGCTTGAGCTCTTGAAAACATTGTTTCAGATATAATTTATTTAAAGTTATATTACAGTGTAACCCGGATATAAGAGAGTTGTCGGGACCGGAGAAGAAGTCTCTTATATCCATGTTTCTCTTATATCCGGGTTACACTGTAATACAGTTTTCTGTGAGTTCTTGTCCTTTAACTGTAAACCTTCAGAAAGTATTTATGGTACTCTAGAAGATTTATAGTGTGCAGTCATTTTTTATATAAAACTGCAACTTGTCACAATTCACCTATTCAAAAGGGTAACTTTTTTTGCAAATTTATTATAATTGAAACTAATTTATCAACAACAAACTATAAATTTATATATTTATATTCTTAAACAGAAAACTAAATACGTAAGTAAAACTAAGCACATATTTTTTTGCGAATTATGAAATTACTTCAGGGTTGTCTATGCTAAACATCTTTTATTATAATATATTTGAAGAACTATTTCTGTTTTCAGTATTATTTCCTGGGTTTCCTCCTGTGCCAATATGGGGTCCTGCCAACATACCTCCTCCACCACCCCCTCCGCCTGCCTCACAAGCACCTTCTACACCATCTGGAGCAACTGCTCCTACTTCTGGTAAGTTCATTTAATAATATATAGACACATGTTTATAAATAGAACATCACAAATTTGTATAAAATAAATCCACATTTTGCAAAACATTAAAATTATTTATCATGAAAAGTTCGAGGAAACAAATTTAGAAATATATTTTCTTATCAAAATTTCACACTGTATAAGCATTTTCAAAACAAATATTGAAAAGAACATAAAAAAAATTTAAACATCCAACTAGTTTCATGAATTCCATTTTGCATACATTGTTCAGATATTCATATTAATAATTTTAACAGTAAAATATGTATAATTTTTGTACTAATTTTATGAATGAAGTTTTCAAGAATTTATGTACATGATTGATTAATTATATAAATAGGCTATTTTTATATCATCCAGCCAAAATACTTCAGGTGTATAAAGTTATTGTTGGTAGCCTTTTTACAACTCAGGTTTGATTTGAAAGTAATATGCAACAATCTTCAAAACAAAAAGATTTTTCACTGCAAGAGAAATATCTTGTAAACTCTGTGAAAGTTCCATGGATCTGACATGTACATTTATTCTTTTTTGTATAACTGAAAAATATTTACAATATTTTTTCTTCTTCTTTCCAAACATAATAATTTTTTAGTAGCAATAATTTAGCTACTAAAAATATTATTTGTTTTTTTTTTTTTGTGCAGCATAAGGCTATTTTGTTTCTATATAGTACACATTTTCTATGTATAAATTCCATCACATTTTTTTTTTATAAAGGATGTAGGGAAGTTACTCAGATGTGCTAAACTAATGTGTTCGCTGTTATTTTACATGCACACAAATGCAAATTCAATCCATCCCAGAAATGTCCTTTCAAAATTAGATATATTTTTGACAAAAGTTTTAAGTAAAGAAATAGCCACTCTTTATAATAGTAATATAAATAATAATCAAATTTACAGTCTGTAGAATTTAAACAAAAAGAAAAAAAATCAGATTTCAGACCCATTATATTAATTTTGTCAAGTTATAAAGACTGGTGAGTGTTATAACTATTAAAACAAACTTTGACAGCTCTTCCTTTAGTTCTCTTTTTGGCCCACACTCCATAATAAGATTTCACATCCACTTGACTTCATTCACTGGCTTCTCTATCAAACCTCCTTATACAGTTTACATGACACAACAATTGAATGGTCACTGTTAGATAAACTAGCTTTCTTTCTATAACATGTACATAAATAGTAATTGTTTCATGTATTCTAATAAATGTTTACTTCATTTGTGTAATATCATTTTTTTAAATCTGATACTGCAAATCATTCTTGTAAGGTATGACATCTTTTAATCATCATCACCTTGAATTAGTGTTATGGTGAAAGACACCTAGTCTATAGATAATAGACTCTCCCATCTATTATAAGTAGGAGTCAGTAGGGGTAGAATATGAAAAAGTAGTCAGCGACCACAACTCGATTACTCTGCGTAATACTGATTATTACAAGTTCCTAACGTTTTTGTACGTTGAACCTATTTAGGACGAATTTAGTCCACTGAAGAAATAACTCTACAACAATTAGTTAAATTCAGAATAACTAAATTTACTGTAAAGATAAAAACAGGTAGTATAAGTTAATGTAAAATTACTGCGCCTTGCATGTTAAAAAGTATTAGGGTCTGAAGCTTATTAAGCTTTTATTATGGCCAAAAAATAACCCATAAGTCCAAAATTTGTATAAGTGACTAGAAACAACCTGAATCCACTAAAGCTGTGTATTCACCCGATCATGTGTACTTGAATCAGAGAGGGTGCATCTTGTGTCAGGAGTAAACTTCTTGTCCACCATCTCCTTGACACTCCAAGTCAATATGGCCTAGTTCATGGCATCAGAAACCTTGCACTTCTGTGCATGCCTTTCACAACCAACTGTACAGGCTTCACTTTCTAAAAGTGATTATGTTCAGAGCATCTGTAACACTTGATTTTACTATATGGTAGTTAATAGTTAATGGCAAGTCAGTGTTAGTTTTAACTGCTGGAACTATTTTCTTAGACACCCTCCTGTTCACCCCAGCCCCATTTAGGCTAGTGGTTTAGCTAAGTTAGACAAAGCAGAAAGATTTGTGTAAATTTGATGAATTCCAGTTCTTCAACCCCCATTCAGTGACAGTGATCAGTTGCTGCACCACTGAGCACAGGGATATTCATGTGGCAGATTATCCTTGGACTCTGCCACCAACTTAGACTTCTATAAAATAAAAGGTAAAAGCTTGTATAGCCTTAAATGAGAACTAGAGAGAGTCAAGATTTAGGTATTTAAAAATACTACACACCATACATACCAATAACATACTGCTACAAAGTTGTAAATTTAGCCAAAATGAGATGTGCAAAGTTGCACAGGTACAATGTAAAAACAGGCGTGACTTTTAATCTAGATTTGATTTAAATTAAGAATATGTATGAATATAGAATATGCACGCAAATGCAAATTCAATCCATCCCATTAACATTAAACATTTTCAAAATTGTGACACCACCAACCAAAAGGAGAGAAAGGCATAAGCACATGTGAAAGAAGATGTTTGTAAAAGTATAAAAATTCCCAACAAATTGTCCAAAAAGTTAATGAATTTAGTTCTAGGCTAGCCTTGTGCTCTTCAGCTGCTATATGAGCAGGTAGATTTTTGTAAGTAAAAATCCTTATCTAGGAAATTACATATTGTCAACAGTCTCTCAGAAAAAGAAAAAAAAATTCTAACAACAACTGTTGCTGCCTTCTCAAGCTCACCAATCATTTTGTAAGTTGACAATTTGCATAACATCAGCGATGTTTTTGCATAGGTCTAATGTCTTAGTTGCAGACAAATCAACTTGATGCAGATTGTGCTGTTCTACTATTGATTTTGTCAATTAAACCATGCCGAGGTGCTCTCCTTTCTCTTCCTTATGTTAAGTGTTATGATGATGTGTGCATTCACTTTGCCATATAAAAAGAGAAAATTCCAGATTCCCAAAAGATTCAACAAGATAGTTTTTTTTTAAATTATGTTAATCTGAAGGAAAAATAAATTGAAAGTTACTGGTTGAAATTTGGTAGAATATTTTCTTAAATTACCTTCTTTTGATTTTTCCTTAACAACTTAAAAAATGTTTTTGAAATACAGACTTCACCCAGTACTTTGAAAATAAATATGTACTTAATATACTCATTTACTCAACTTATAGGTTTGATTGAACCTTACACTTTTGAAAAAAAAATTAAATCAATCTCTGACTAGTCAGTGAAATCAACCCATGGCAAACATAGCTGGTGTAACCCTGTCATGCAATGAGCCAGAATTTAATCCATATGGGTTACTATTTTAATAGATATTATTATTAAACAATAGTTCTAAGAATTATGAAACAAATTCATTGAAGAATCACAAGAATGCTCCTCCAAAGCATCATGAAATGGATATAAATTGGAAGTTGCAGCATCAGGACTTAGGATCAATATCATTTTGGTTGTTTACTATCTCAGAAATGAGTCAGCTACCTTATTCTAATACTTGTTGTTGTCCCCACATCTACTTGGAGGAAGTGCATAATTTCATATCTTTTTTTTTTTTTTTTAAAGAGGAATTGAATTTTCCAAAAGATATGGTATTTCTTGGGGCACAAAATGTTTGAACAAAGGAAATTTTAAGTTTAAAATACAGTTTTGACAACAACAAGAAAACATGCAAAATGATTCGGCTCCTAATTTTTTTGCTTTTATTATAAAGCCATTTCCATCCATTCAGAAGGGTTAAAATATTATGTGTATTGTGTCTTTTTGAGCTATTGAGTAATGAAAATCTGATGCACACTTTTTCCCAACAGCCCCAAGTTTTCATGCAGCTTACAACAGTTACATTATGACTGACATCTAATGCTTGTGTGTTTCATTATAAATGAAATCAAATAAATAACACATCTTGAAAGAAAAAAGAGAATATTTTAGTTTAATACAATTTTTGTTCGATTTTGAATTTGAAATGCGAGAAAAGCATGAAAATTGCTGGTTTGGTTACTGGCTAACATTACATAATTTAAGGGGATTTTGAGTACAAGGATAAAGAATACTTTGAAATCTCTAAAAACTTGAAATACCAAATGTTGATGCATCAAATGGAACACAATTTTTTAAGAAAACATCAGCCCCAAAGCAGTGGTTGTCTTCTACAAAAAATATAAGCTTTGAACTAACATCATGTGATCTACAGTGTCACCAATAACAATAAAGAAGAAGGAAAAACACTTACGTAAGTCATATGATCATGCAACTCAGAATTTTCTGCTGAAAATTGGAGATATTTTAGGGAAGCTTGATTAATAATAAGGTTTTATCAAAATAATAAAAATGTATTATACATTTGTTTGTGTGATTGTGCATTGAACCTAAAGTGAAATTATTGTTTTTGTTTATTAATTATTATTTTTTAAAGCAATCCACCCCAAGCAGGGCAGGAGTGCCACTAATACATAAGGGGCTACAGTGAGAAAAGGACTGGGTGTAGGGGAGGGGGTTGAGGAAAGGATAAAAAGAAGAACGGGAATCAAAGCGACAAGATGTCAATTGACATTACATTTAAATTTTTGAAGATTATAGTTATCAGGGAAGCAAGTTAAAGTTAGGAAGTGTGAGAAAAGAAGTTGTTGGAGTAGAAGAGGTGGTTACATTTAACTGGTTTGACAGTAAAAGGGTGGGACCAAAATGCCAACCTAGTAGCACGCTTGAATTAATGCAGTCAGGGCACCAGTGATAGTAGCTCATCAGAGCAGTTGCCATGAAGATATTTATAGAAAAGACTGGGAAGCCATATTACATCAGTGAGAAAGTGACTGGAGTTGAGACCCCAAGTCAGGGTCACATTGCATATGTGTCTTTGGATTTTGTTGAGAACCTCAAGATGAACAGCAGGAGCAACAGAACTTATTTGCAGATGGTGTAAGCTCATAGAAAAACAGGTTAAAATTTTGATAACTGAATAAGAATAAGATTTTATTAAAACATGATGGAAACATTTTACACTGAATACATAAATTTATTTTCTAAACTTTTCATAACTGTGAATCACCAAATTTATTCTATTTTAAAACTTGCAGGAACAAAGAATGAAATATATTTGATCTAAATAAATCGTTTCAAGTTTGTTCTTTTAGACATTTCACACAGCTACTTTTCTTTTTTTTTTATTAGGTGATTCTACTAATACCTCAAGTGAGCAAGTTCAATCTTCAACCAATCAGACATCAACACCTTCTGCTTCATTGACAGGATCTGCTCCTAATAATATGCCATTTCTACCTTTCACACCTTTAACACCTTATGGTATGTTATACAACAAACTTTTAAACTGTTGAACATAAAAACTATTACAATCTATAATACTTTTTAAATTTTTTTATAATATCGTCATAAAATAAAATCTTATATCTTTTTTCATTATACCAAATAATGCTTTTTACTTTCTGGAAATCCCTGTAAAAACGCAGAAGAAAAAATGAGGACTTTTCTTTTCATTCTAGATGATTCTTTTCAGCCAGACACATTTGTCCATACCCCCCTAAAAAGACAGGAAAAAAGAAGTCCTTTATTTTAGAATCTTCTCTTTCAATTCTAGTCATCTCTAAATATTCATGCACTTCTGGTTGAATTCTTTTTGTGCTCATCTTTCTCTTTGAAGTAATGTTAATCTTAAACAGAAAAATTTCACTCTCACACACAAAGTATACTACCTATTCCAGATTTTATAAAATTTACTTGTGTAAAAGAAAATTCAAATATTTTAGACTCTTACTTCAGAATGTCACTATAATATTTGACAATCAGTAAGTTTTTAGTTAAACTTATTTAAAAATTGCTAGCTTTAAAATTAAGGAATTCATTTTCTGAGTACCTGCGAAAAATATGATGTAGCATGAATTATCTATAACTATATCAAAATCATTAAGAACTTTGAAATAGTAGGTAGCATAAATTCTGTTACACACACACACACACACACACACACACACACACAACCAACTTTTAAAAAATATTAAATTGCTTGAGCGAAAATGTCTATGAATACAATCCAATTGAAAATAAATAAAACATATTGAGTTCATTAAAATTTAATTTTACTTGAATGAGAAAAAAAAGAATAATCTATATTACTTATTGCAGACAAATAGCTTGCATTTCAGATTTAGTGTTTTCATCTTTATTTTTTTAACCTTAAATTCTGAATAATTAAGGAAAATCCCTATAGAAAAATATTAAAAAACATCAATTTTCTACTAGTTTTACAAAAGACATACTAAAGAACATTATCTTATCTCCTTTTATTGAAAATTATTCAAAATATTTGTATTTCTCATGTTTATAAACATCACACCCGTATCAAGTGTAGAGAATTTTTAAACAGTTCCAATATAGCACATTTGTTTTAAAATATTAATTTGATGACAAAACAGCCATTATTAAAAAAAATAAGGTAAGTACATATTTATTATAATTTACTCTTTTTACTCTCTTATCATGTATAAACACTGAGTGTTTTCATAAAAATTTATTATCTTCTTAATTTGCGCCAAATGTTTTTATTTCTATATCTGATGAAATATTTAAATTTCCTCTGATGATTTTCTTGACAAATATCAGGTTAGTGATACAAAATTCTTATTTTAAGAATTTACACATGAAATATATGAAATTAGATTAACAATTTTTAATCAATGATAGATTATTATTATTTTCAGTAAAAAGTATACAATTTTTCTTCTCTCTTAGAATAAAGAAAAAGAAAATTCTATCAATATAGTTTGTAAATATAATAATATAATAAAGTACCTTTCATTATTTTAAAAAAATTAACTTTATACAAATTTCTTTTTTAATACATAACCCTGGTAATAAACAATTTTTTATATTTTTTTTTCTTTAACATAATGTTATTTGATTACAATTCTGGTTTTATGTTACTTTACATACCTAAGTTTTATAATGGCTTTATTTTTTTGTATTTAATTCTTTAGGTCTTCATAGTCCCTATGTTTTGCCTGGACTTTCTGTTGAAGAATTGGCTAGTTTAGAAGGTCAAGAACGAAGTAACATTGAGGCACGGATACAGTGGCTTCGTGATATTCAAACTCTCTTGGATGGGGCTATGGTGCTTATGCATCAGTACAACCAAGTTGCTACTAATTCAGGGTCAGTGTATACTCATTTTAATATCTGTACAAAACTTGTTAAAATAACAAATGACAGTGCTACTGTGTCTTTTAGCAACAGCATAAAATATTTCCTACTTATTATTTTGATATATTTTGTAGATGGGATTATGATCAATCCATACAAGTGATTCTCTGATATCAGAAAGTTGTTTGAGTAAAATTCAAATTAAATCTCAATCATATAAACATTAAAGATTATGCACATTTATTGACATATTAAAATAACAATTTTAAGAATTATTTTAAATTTTGTATGAAGCACATATTTTCTACACTTTTGAGAATTTATTACTTGTAGAATATTGGCAAAATAATTTTTTTAACTATTAAGGTATGTCCAAAAAGAAACCAATTATTTGAAAAAAAATAAGTTATTCCTAAAAAATAACATAATGGAACTTGTCTCATTCAAAATAACCACAAACTCCTATTGTTAACCCAATTCCTAGCATTTTTTTTCAGTTCTGGCTTGCATACTGAAAATCATTTTGAAGGATAGTTTGCAAGTCTCATGACAAATTTTCTTATATCCTCTAAAATAAGACCTTTTAGAGTGAGAACAAATTCTGCAGGGACCAAATCCAGACATTAGAGAAGCTAAAGAACAAAAGTTGTCTCATTTTTGGTTTAAAAAATAAATAATGAGTAACATGTGAGTAGGTTCATTGTCATGATGCTAGTTTTATTTGCAATACTTCAGGTCTCTTTCTTTACACTGAATAGAAAGTAATTTCACTAATAAATGAAATTCTAATTCTGCGAAAATTAAATTAAAACTGGCATTACTTTTTGGCCATTTGCCATATATTATATGTTAAGATATAGCCATTTTAAGTTTCAAGATCATAAAATGGATTTAGTTAATTTTGGTGACAAATGGTATCATTTCATTGAAAAGGAAAAGTGGGTGGGGGATAATCATTGAAAATGATTATTGATATGAAGATCACTGCTAAATCTAATGGTATTATTTCCTTAAACAAATGGGAAATGGGGAGTAATCCCTGAAAAATTATAAAAAATGTTTTCTAGCATTGAAACCTGAACTGTTGTGATTTCAAAAAAAGATAAAGAAATTATAAAATATCTCACCTTTAATGCTACCAGGCTCTACTTAGAATGCACAATTCATACAGTTCCTCAACCAAATTACAATACTGACAGATCACTTGTTTACATTCACACCCTTCTTTTTGCCCTCTTTCTTTTTTTGCTGATGTCCCTGCTTCATGTATTCTACAATGGTGTTAACCAATGACAATCATAGTGTTTATTTTTAATTTAACCCTAAAAAGTTATACATAAACCTTCAAACAGTATTTTTTTTTTTCTTTACCCAAATCACTCCCAATTCTCACAGATCACTTTCACATAATATAGTCATGTGACCAGCAGACTGGACACATTTCTCTTTTATGGTCTTTGAGATTTTATTAAACACCACAGGGTGTGGTTAGTCCACTCAGAAAAAAAAAAAAACTGATGAGGAAGGGAAATACTGTCATAATTTCTTCATCGCTGAGGAAAGCTGACACAGATTATTGATAAGTCTGTGTGTTCTCAATATACACTACAGGCAAAAAGTTTTGGGAACACTGCATTTATTTAAAAACTTCTTAAAATGAGATTTTTGTATATACAAGTAAAAGATAAAATTTCAGTAACTACAGGGTATTTGCTTTTATCCAAATTGGAACATATTGATAGTAAGAGTAGTCTGGATAGAGACTGAAAAATAAAAGCAAATAACTGCAAGTACTGAAATTTTATATTGTTTTTTTTTTTTGTTTTTTTAAGAAATGCTGGGTGTTCCAAAATTTTTATATATAGTTGAGAATCATGCAAATTTTGTTGACCTCTTTCTCATCTCCTGTCCAATGACAATGCTTTACTCACATATTACCTCTGTTGGGCATTTCAGACCACTCATTATTCTATGTGAAGATTGATGCCAAACCAAATTTACTTTCCAATATCCCATTTCATAAGACACTCTTTTGGTACATCAAAGCCGGTTGGAAGAGCTTAAGATCCTACATTACCGAAGATCCGTGTTCTTAAAAAATAGATTCTCTTTGGCATGGATAGTTTTATCACCTAGCAAAAGTATCAACAAAAGTTGAATAACCACATTTGATTCATACCTGAATGTGCTATTGCCAGAACTTGGCATAACCAGTACTGTCATCTCTATCGTATGGAACAGTGTAATAGAGCTTTTGTCACATTCAGAACTGACTTCAATCAGTGCAAGAGACTTCTGAAAAATGCAAAAAGCAACTATGTGCACTTAGTCCAAACTAAAGTTGAAAATAAAAAACTTAGTTACTGTGAGTTTTCAAACTGTCACTTCCTACAAATGTTCCTGAAGTTATCTAATCCTTGTCAGATAAGTCTAAAGCTCTTTGCAATGAGCTTTGCCTCTAACTCCATGTTAGATAACAAGGGCCACCCCTTACATGATCCCCCCCCACTTCATACAGAGCAAAACTCTATTTTGGCACATGAAGTTTCCAGACTATTCAATAGCCTTGACTCTATGAAATCTATTGGTCTGTATAAAATCCCTTTGATTGTTCTTAAGAATCTTGGTTCATAGTTATCTCCAGTGTTAGTAAAGTTATTTAATTGCTGCATGAAGGAGAAATGCTTCCCAAATCTATAGAAGGTGTCAGCAGTATGCCCCCCTCCTTTAAGTATGTGGGTGAGCACTCATCCCTGTCACAATATTATCCTATCAGCCTCCATGGTGTCATCAGTAAACATTTTGTCTCTGATCAATAAGATGGTTGTTGATTACCTCAACAGAAACAAGCTCCTGAGTAACAAACAGTATGAATTTCACTCATCTAGCTCCACTGTTGATGTTTTAACTGTCATTACACACAAAATCAGTGAAGCAATAATAAATTTGTCATGAGAGTAATCATCTTAGTTGTATCAAAGGCCTTTGACAAGGTGTAGGGCAGGGGTCGGCAACTTATTTGACCCCCGCGGGCCGGATCGTGTTATAATGACGGGTCGCAGACCGGACGAAGGCCATTAATGAAAAATTAAGGAAAATTACATATGCAGACCCCTATCAACCTAAATATTTAAAACCATAATGAAAATAAACATTGAGAAATCAGAAAAACAAAAGAAAATCTAAAATTAAAAAACACCTAATAAAAATTACTTTTCCTCAAGGAACGTCAAAATACTTCAAAGTGAAAAAATTCAACCAAAGTGAAATGGATGAAATTATGAAATATGTTGAAAGAAAATGTTTTAAAAAATGGGCTTTAAATGTAAACGGACATTAAAATAGGAAATACTATAAATGTATCTGGGGGTAAATGTTAAGTAAATTTACAAGTTGAATATTTTTACAAACCTTCAATTACTTTCCAATCTGTCACCAACTGCTTGTATTCTTGTCGTTATATTAAATTAATGTTTATTTATTGAAACTACGTTGTCTTTTCTACTGAATTTTATTCCTTCAATGAAAATCATGTGATTATTCTAAACGGCCAAATTACGAGCAACCCTGTAACGATATTTTGTTATTGTATGGAATCCCGACACTCCAAATTTTAACGTTAAACGAAAAATACGAGTAGAAGGATTCCTACAGACCCATAGGTATCATAATAGCATCTTTCACTCTTCGCTCAGTAACAATGAAATAAGGAAATCAAATCTGTAATCACTAAAAATTATTTTTTTGTTTATATCCAGGAATCAAAAATTGCAATATATTTTATGTTTTCTGGGTTTACTTTCAATTTTCAAACAAATTACTAAAACGAAACAAAATCCTGAATTTATTTCTTTTTGAATAAGTAAGAACGAAGAGCACTGATTACATTCATTTGAATTCTATTTCAGTATTTAAAACATTTCTAATTTTATTCAGTTTATTTGCAGAGTAATTAAGCTTTAAAAAGTGTGATATATGGCCCGTGTCGAGCCAGGCCGCATGCAAAAAAATCAGTGAAAGACTCTTGTTTGAGAAGAAGAGGGGTATGATAAGATAAGAACATGGCCCATTGAAAGATTCCAGCAACTTACATAGGGTAGGTGGCAGGGGTAAGCAATAGGGGGATGTCGCTGTTGGAGGAATGAAATAGAAAGCCAACTGAGACAACATTGTCCCTTTGAAGCTGTCGCCAGTCGGTCGGTCAGTCAAATTGGCTCTCAGTTTTTGTTTTATGTTTATTTTTTTTATTTTTTACGCTGAAATGGAGGTGATTGGGTTTTGATCGTGTTTTTGCGGTCATAGTATTCAAATTCGGTTGGGTGGATCAGAGGAAGATAACAGCAGGCCTTTTGTCGAATTCGAAAGCCTCGTCTCTCATGTTAAAAATAGTCATTGGTAATCAGGCTCGCGGGCCATAGGTTGCCAACCCTTGGTGTAGGGCGTTGCAACCAGCTATGGTGTCTCTGGTAGTCTTGACAATTATCAAGTCCTTATCATGTAGAATAATTAAGGTGGTTGTTAATGGCTAGTGAAGCCTATATGATCAGTGCAGATGCACCCCAAGGCCCCCTCCTTGGGGCTGCTCTATCTCTACTTTTTATCAATAATCTGCCTAAGAATATTCTCTGAGTATTAGTAAATATCTATGCAGATGATACCACAGTTTATAAATGTACCTCCAATAATGTAGCTGACCAGAGCCTGGTAGCTGATCTCTCCTCTGATCTTAATAAGGGAAAAAAAACTAGCTTGTAGCATTCAATTTTTTGAAAAACCAACCTAGTAATGTTTCATTATCATGAAGCAGACACTGAATTTTCACCTGCCATGATGAATAGTTGTATTCTCACTAAAAGGCCTTTGCTTTGAATGTCTATTGGGTCTCAAATTCATTTGATATCTGGAGTGGAACTCATGCACATGATTCATTGATAAAATGGTTGTTTTCTTATAGCAATCTAGAAAGTATCTGGCTCCTCTGCTACACTCTATCTTGACAAGAGTCAGATCAGACCAAAAAAGGAGTATTACTGCCATGGGTTGGAGTTGTTCAGTCCAGTCTTGACAATACATAGCATCACAAACCTCTCACTGCTCTATTGCTATTTCCATGGAAAATGTCCAAACAAACTACATTCCCTCGTTTCATCAATTCAGACCTTTACAGCCAAGATCTATCATTCACATCCACAGAGTTGAATCATCCTCATTCCCTTTATACTCCATTTAGACAGTTTCTTCCTATTCCATACAATCGTAACCTCTTCAAGTCAAGACTCAATCATTATCTACTTTCAACAGTCTCATTCAGTAGCTTTTTACATTGAGTCTCATATTGTGAGCAACAGTTAAAAAAAGAAAGATAACTTCTCATCTACCTAACTCGTCATCGCCCAACATGTTTTAGGTACCACTTTCAGATGTCTTCACTTGTAGCTAAAAATGGTACAGTACAGTCTCTTCTTGCCCAGCTTTTTCTGAAGACTTCTGCTAAAATACTGCTTTAATTGGTGTCATTTCTCCTCTTTTTGCTGCACATGATATGTGGCAAGGGACACCGTCATTCTGAAAAATTTCCCCATCTTTGTAGACTGGCACAAGATTAGACCATAGTAAACTAATATGGTTTTCACTATTTAGATTTCCATCTACTTACCAGCCTCCCATGTTAGATATTCTTTGAACACTATTCCAATGTTTTTTGATTAATGATGTTTTTCTTTTTTGCTGCACAACAATTCAAGTTGGGTCTTTTTTTTTTTTCATTCATAATACTCTATGTACTGGATCAACTGAAACCTCACTGTTAAGAATGCATTCACCCCTCACTTGTATGGCTGTTAATTTGGGATTATTTACCAAGACTCACAATTTTTCTTTGTCTCTTTCCTAACCTTTATGGTCTTCTGGTTTTCTTTGCATTACTTTGAACTACTTAAATCTTCTGTTACCTACAAAAATGCAACAACTTATTTTCCAATCTTCAAGGCGCACATACACTACTGATAAAAGCATACTGCTAAACATTCTTTTCTTTTTTTGTTGCGATACACTAGTTTAATTTTTTTTATTCATAATATTCTACATACAGTATCAACTGAAACCTTCCTATCAAGACAGCATTTACTCGTCGCTTGTCTGACTGTTAATTTCTGATTACTTGCCAAGATTCTCACAATATTTATTTCATAACTCTTGCTTAGGCTTTGTGGTCTTCTGGTTTAATTTGCTCTTAAAACACTTCCAGGAGTAACAAACATCTTTTGCATGGTTTGAACCCTGTTTCTGGAAATTCCCAGCCGCCTGGTTATCTCTCGTTTAGTCATCTTTCCCCTTCAAAGTCATCTTTGTTCCAGCTGAAAGTTTAGCCATTATTTTAGTGCTAAAAAAAAGCATCCTAATGTTCAACTACAATCACCTGCCAAAGCAACTTACGCTCATATTAATAAGATGGAACAATTACCACTAATGTATATTATCATGACTTTATTATCTCAGATCCTTTATTGGCACAATAGTTTTGTATGACCTCTTTTTCAGCTTCAAGCTGCTTAAATCTTCTACCTACAAAAATGCAATGACTTATTTTCCAATCCTCAAGGTCCACAGACATTACTGATAAAAGCATACTGTTAAACAATCATTTCTTAAGAAAATAAAGGTGTATAGTCAATTTGTAGTTGCCCCAAAGATTTTTCATGCCAATGTACAGATAAATGTATTGTTTAAAATTTGCAATAATTATGAGAGAAGTGTGTGCAATATTGGAAATAGTGAGAACAGTTGTAGATATAGGCTGTGCTCTGAAAATGGTTAACAACTAAGCTAAACCTGCCATCACCAAGGAATATCAACTGCCAGCTAGAAATAAGTCCTTTTCTTGTTCCTCCTTTAGTTCATGCATATTCACCTGCAGTGGAGGCTATTATTTCTAAATTAGGATAAAAACTGAAAGTTTATATATTTTTTTTTTTTTTTTTTTAATATCATCAAATGATCTTTTTGATACTCAACTTATTAATTCCATCTGTTCACCTTTTGACGTAACATAATAAATGGTGCTCTCAATTTATGCTTATTCAGTCCATAGAAATTGTAGAAGTTGCAATATCTACAAATGATTAAAATGTAGGCATATTTTCTATAGCTTTTAATCTTTCTACATTTGGTTTACACACATTTTGGTTGATAATTTAACACAAATATTTTATACTAGGCATAAATAGTTCACTTTTTACACTAAAACCAAATTCTATTATACAGAGTATATCAAAAATACTTTTACAAATTTTGTGGGTGGGTTCCTCACCCCAAAACAAGGACAAAAGCCTGTATAAAAATATGTCCACAAAACCTTCATTTTTGAGTTATTAAGTTTAAAGAAGGTTCATTCGGTAACATTTATCATTTCTGTTAATTTTGTGGCTCGTCTGTCTTCAACATTTAACGTGTGTAGTAGTGAGTTAGCTGAGAAGTGTTCCGTTTATCAATGGCAGGACAGTCATATCGTGAGCAGGCAGATATGATATATACATACCGTTGTGTAAATGGTAATGGAAGTAGGGCTGCATCAGATTGCGTTTCCAGACTGAAGGCAGCCAAGTCATCCCATCTTTGCTGCTGTTTTGCATGACATTGCAGTGACAAGATCTGTGTCACCACAAAGTGTGGTTCAAGGAAGACTGAGATCCATTCGTACACCTAACCATGAAGAACACATTCTACCGGCTGTTGGAGTCAATCCCGGTATTAGCACACGTCAAGTGGGCCTAACATGTCGTACATCTCATAATACCATATAGAGGATACTTCAAGAGCAGCTCCTGTATCCATATCATTTGCCATGTGTGCAGGGTCTTTGACCCTTTGATCAATCACTTTTGGATATATGCTTATATGGACATTTTATCTTGTTTGGTATCAGGAACCCACCCACAAAGTTTGTAAAAGTATATTGAAATATTTCCTCTAGGTGTTTCCACTGTTTCATTTTTATTTCCAAGCCATCCAAATATGCAACTCTAAAATTTAGTCCATCCAGCATAGTGACCAAAATTTGTTGAAAAATTGTAGTCAACTTTTCTTGTGAAAGGTAACCTGTTATATTGGTATAATCTCTTATGTGTATTAATAGTTAATGTTTGCTTTTTTTCTTTTTTTTTTTATCCTCTTTTCCATTTAAAGTATAAATCAAGTTTTGAAAAAAAAATTTTAAAAAACTTGCCTCCATCTAATTTAATAAATACCTTGTCTGGTGTTGAAAGAGGGAACTTTGTTTGATCTTATTGAAAAATCAACACAAACTTGTAATTTATTTCAGCATTTTTTATTTCTCACCACTATCCCTTTCAGTGCAGCTCCCCAACCCTGACTTAAGAAAAAATTACTGGTGAACTAAATAATCATTATTTCCCTCTCAATTTACTTCTTCATTCAGATAAAATAGCAGAAGAAGGTGATCCTGTTTTGTTTTTTTTGTTGAAATTTTGTTTTTTTTTTTTTTCATTTTCTTTTTATGAATAATGAAGCCTTTGCTTTGTGACACTTACTTTGCTCTTTTGAACGCAATATTTTTCACATAAACTAGCTTTTAGTGGACGGGAGGAATTTTGACTTAATAGAATTGATATTTCCCATAACACAAATGTAGGTGACCAGTCCCCACTCACTAACAAATTTAATGAGTTTCCCTTTACAATATAAATGTTTGTCTTTTTTTCCTCTAAAAGAAACATCACAATTTTTCCTTTTATCAATTTTCACACACACACACACACACACACACACACACACATTATTATAATATATTACACATATAGTGCTGGTGTTAATAAAATTGTGCTTAATGTAATAAAACAGAGCTATTTAGTATATATAAATAAATATACATATTATCCCTCATCAATAGTACAAATCAGATTTTCAGGTACAACACAATCTTCAGGTGCTGAGGATAGACTTCTACGTAATTTAAATTTTAATAAAAATATCTGATTACTGCAATGTTGGCACAGTGGCATATTATACAGGAATTGCAGTTTTTTTAAAAACTTATATTTGCCATTTAAAATAAATGGGATTTTTATATATAATATATATGTGTATAAAAATATATATAATATATTTTTATATATAATATATGTGTGCAAAAAAAAATAAAATAAAACTTGTGATATTAACTTTTTATATCAAGCATAAAAGGAGGTTATTGCTTTTTTCGACAAAAAAAAAAATCAAACAATAATTTACATTAAAAATTAATCTAAACCAAACTGTGTGTGTGTGCGTGTTTGTGCGCGCACGCAAAAAGATCCACAGGTAAGTAATCCAAGTAGTTTATACGTGGAAGAGAAAATTAGAATCAATAAATTTAAGAATCAAAATATTCTCCTAAACAAAAGGAATGAATTGGTTTCCAAGTGTCACTTTAGGATAAAAATTTCAACTGATATAATATCATTTCAATCTCACACTGCTCACTTTCATTTATTTTTTATTTTTTCATATGTGAATTTTTTCTATTGTGACATCTTTCCTATATGTAAAATTTTTTTCTTTATGTGGAATTTCTTTTCTAAATGTGGAACTTCCTTCTATATTTAGATGTTTCTCCCTATTTAAATTTTTTCTACATGCAGAGAATGTTCTTCCATATTTAATTGTTTTTCCTCTGTTAACTCTCTTCTTATTTATCTTTTTATATTTGTTACTCTGTCTTTATTAGGTTTTTAATTCCTTCTACCTTCCCTTTGCTTTTTTGTTGACTACCTTTTATTATAATATTAAATTCCTTTTTTTATATATTGAATTTAAATTTAATGCTTTATAGAATATTTAAATAATTAATATAAATATGATATATTATTAATATTGTATTGACATATTAAGAATTATTATATTTAAATGAAATTAGTATATTAATAATTTACTTACCTATTTTTTTATAAACACAAATTTTTTTTATAGAATAATTATATAATAGTATTAATTTTAAATTCTTATTTCCATTCTATACTCTTTTAAAGTCCTCTTTGGAATTTTTTTGCTCATTTTTTTTATTTCCTTTTTTATGTTCCTTCTTCCTTTTTGTATATGTGTTATATTAATTTTAGGTCAGCATTCATCTTCAACCATTGTTTTTATCAAGACTTATTCCACCATTACCACCTTAGTCTCTTTATCTCTCTATATCTCTATAACTCCCTTCTCCCTTTATATATTATTTATTTCTTACTCCCTCTTATTTTCTCCCTTTTTTTCCCTCCTTTCCTTTTCATTTCCTTTGACAAAAAACATGGGAATTCATTTATTTTAACAAATTTATTTGCATTGACAAATCCAGGGAAATTTTTTTTCCCCCCACAGGGACAAAAAGGCTATCTGTATGGCATAATTTGTTTTGGTTTAATCTGTGTATGTATGTATGTATGTATGTATGTGTATATATATATATATATATATATATATATATATATATATATATATATATTGTGCATTTAGGTAGCAATCCTTCATTTATACATGTTTCATTAAAGACAACAGACAAGGTACTGCAATTAAGCTTTTTATTTAATTTTTCTTGTGTTCAAACAAGTGTTTTCTTTTCTGGAGCAACATTGTGTAGAAACCGTCCAAATGTTCTGTAAAACCAAGTGCTTTCAAGGATGATTTTATTTTTACTGGATGTATGGGTTGTGTGTATGTTTCTATGGTTATAGGAATGTTTTATTTTCCAAACACATTTAGCACATTGTGGCTGTTTTTGTAGTTTTGCGTTTTGGCTTTTTCTTTTCTATTAAGGCTTCCACTATTTTTAATCTTTTTTACATGCAGATAAGTTTATTATGTTTGTATTTTCTACTAGTATGTTTGGATGGAGTCTGGTAAGTTTGTGTGTGTGTTTAAATGGGTTCTAATGGAGCTGTCAGATGGGTGTAACATAAGGCATCTGGATAGGCATGTAGCAGTGTGACGTAATTTTTTATGAGTTCGGTTTGTTCAGGAACACAATTCCTTAAGGAGCATTTGAACTCATAAATAATGTTTGATCGTTGTAATTTTGATTTTGCTGGTCTGTTGTTATTTTTGAGGATAAGCTTAGCCATTTTAAATTTTTTGTAGTAGATAATAAATTTGATTTTTTGTTGTTGTTCGGGTCAATTGGGGTAGTGTATTCCTTTATGATATTTCTGAGTGAAGATTCATCTCGTTTGTAGTTGACATGCATTTGGCTTTTGTAGAAAATATTTGTTATTTTTTTTACTTTCTGTTCACTATCTTTGTTATTTACTTTGGGAAGAAATCGTCTAATTTGGTGGCCGATAAGGTGGCTAGGGAAGCCATTGTTATCTAGTGTCTGTTTTGTTTTGTTGAGTTCTTTAAGAAAGAATAGGCAAGAGAATGAATTCTGGTGTGCTCTTTTTTCAGAAGATTTTTTTTTTTATCACTGCAATTTTGTATCTGAGTGGGCATTCACACTTAAAGTTATGGTGGCAAGTGTTACTGCTAGTGGATTTTTTATATAATGAGATGATAAAAGTGTTATTACTCTACTCTACTAGAACATCTAAGAATGGGTGTTTATTTTTTTGACTAAGTTCATAGGTAAAGTTAAGGACAGTTTTGTTCAAATGTGGTCTTGAGAGTATCTATTTCTTTTGTGTTATTCACTAAAATAAAAATATCATCTACGTAGTGGACATACATTTTAGGTTTACAGACCTGTTTAAATATCATGTTTTCTACATGGGACATGTAATAATTGGAGAAGCATGGGCCAAGCAGATTTCCCCATACTAACATTATTAGTTTAGGTGTAAATGTTACCATTATGGTCATAAGAATGGGACTTTGGTTGAGCATGCACATAGTAATTTTTTGGTTTAATGGATGGCAGTGGGATAGAATTATTATTGTGCACAGAATTGAGGGTAATGTCAATAGTTTGATCGACGGTGACATTTGTGAATAAATTTTCGACATCAAGTGACACTATGATACATTGGATTAGTTTTGTACTTTTTAAATTTTGAGGAATTCATGGGTGGATGTGATACTTTAATTGTTGGGTAGGTATAGAGAAATGATGTCATTGAGAAATTTTGATAGCTCATAGGTAGGAGTTGGGAAATGATTGGTTGTAGTGGGTATATGGGTTTATGTATTTTTATGTTTCCATATAAGTATCCAGGTTGGTGGTCTTCAATGATTTTTTTGGATTTTCAGGGAACCAACTTCAGTGTTATTTGGAGTTTGTTGACGGACCCTTTTTAGGGTCAAGTTTGGGTTTCTGTCAAGTTTGGAATTTAGTTCGGTCATCAATGATGTTTTGTAATTTTTTATGGTAATCAGCTTTATCCAAAATTACATGCGTATTTGTCGGCTCATCTGATGACAATATTAGGATTGTTTTTTAGTTCTTTTGCGGTGATTTTAGTTTAGTTGTTAAGATATTATTGTAGTTGTTGTGAGTGGAGCAGTTTTTCAAACCTTTGGCCTTGAGGTCTGTCAGGTCTTATGCCTTCACATGCGCCAAGTTGGGATAGTAATTGGTGTAGAATTTCAATTTCAGTCTTCTTTATAAAAAGATCAAATTTAGGTTGGAGATGACAATTTGGCTCTGGATTTAGGAATTATTTTGGTCATCTGTTAATTTATGACTAGATAGGATTATATATTTGTTGTCACTGTTGGGTAGTAGAATGTTTCCTTGGTATAATTTACATAGCTTTTTTGTGATTATTTGTCTGTGTGTACGTTGGGTTTTGTTAATGCCAAGGATGAGGTGGTGCAGGGCTTCCTTATATTCAGGTTCAGTCAAGGTGTTTTTTAATGTCTCGTTATGTTTGTGGATTTCACTATTTAAATGTTGGATGTCATTTTTAGCTGATTTTATTTGTCATAAGACAAGGATTTTTTTCTGAATGTTGTAGTGTTACTTTGCTTGTTGGTTTCTGGGTTGTGTAATTTGATAATTGTGTATTTAGGCAACAATTCTTCATTTATACATGTTTCATTAAAGACGACAGACAAGGTAGTGTGATTAAGCTTTACATTTAATTTTTCTTGTGTTCTTTTTCAGTTTCTGCACAATGTTGCTACAGGAAAAGAAAACACATGTTCAAACACATGAAAAATTAAATAAAAAGCTCAATCGCACTAAACGTGTCGTCTGTCATCTTTAATGGAACATGTATAAATGTGTGTGTGTGCGTTTCATTCCAGAAGCACTGTACTTCATAAATTCTTGAATTTTAGATGCATTTATTAGTATTTTTTTTCCATGTGTTTTCTGATATTGTAATATGTCTAGCTGTTTGATATATATTTTCCTTCTTTGCATGAATGAATGTTCAGTTCACAGATAAATTCTCTTAAATTTCTTTCATTTTTAACACTCCTCTATTTTTTATTTTCATTTTTTTTTTTTTGCCTTAACTTCATCAATATCCTGTTTTGCCACAATTAAAACCTTTTCAATCCTTAAAAGAGCAATATTTTTTATAATGTTTACCACCATATACTTAACAAGGATTAGGCATTGTGTTATTTTAATTTTTTTTTTTCTTGTAAGATTTGTTTTTATGTACAACCTGTATATTTAATGATGCTTTAAATTTAATAAACTGACATTCTTCTGCAGTTGACTATAAGTTTATGGTTTGGTCCTGTTCAAGATTTGATAAAAATTCTCCATATTTGTGTGTGTCTGGGTGATCATCTACAAAGATAAGTCACTTAGATTAGTCCTCTGTTAACACACTCAACTTTAGCCGTTCACATTCTTGTTTTTGGTGTCTGTGGTGATTACAAAATCATCATTTACAATTTTTAGTTATTTTTCAAACACTGCCACCTTATATGTAAGAGGTTTTTTCTCCAAAAACATTTGTAAGAATAGATATAGTTCTTTCCATTTTAAACTTTCAGGTTTAATTATGCTTCAAATATTATTCCCACATCAGGATCATAGTTGGATTCTGCAATGGAATTTGCCGCACTGTTTGGGATAAGAGAAATTGTAGTTCAGCCATTTTGTCCAATTTTTACCGTAGTATTGTTTGTTGCTAAATCACTGCTTAAACTTACTCCATTTCTAAGAAAATTGCTCATTGCCGCTGTTATATTATTTTGTATTTCACAATGGAACTATTTTATACAGTTAGATATGTTTTCAAGCCTTTGTTTACATATTTCCACTTCACAAAATGCAAGTCGGGTTAACAAACTAAACCTATGATCACTGCGATTTATCAATCATTGCCTATAGACAAATCCATTTCATTATGCAACAATATTATGACAATAAAATAAAGCAATAATTTTGAACCACTATAAAAAGGGTTGTATTCAGGCTTAAAACTTTTTGAATAGCCCTAATCTAACTTCAACCATGATATATGTATGTAATTATTATTTTTATTTTATTTTATATAGAATTCAAGGTATTTCTGTTATGCCGAGAAATACTGAACTAAGAGATATTTCACAATTGCCTGCAGACATTTCACCAAGTAACTCACCAAGCAAACCTGCCACGCAACATCCACAGCAATCAGCTGAACCCACTTCAAAAGTGTCTGCTAATGTTTCTGAAGATTTAGGTAAGTTTGGTTTCTCACATATACAATGAATATCAAGATGTAATTCCCTGTTCTTTATAATTAATGACTAAGGCAAAAGGTTTGTTCATTTTATTAAATAAAAATAAAATGGTTCTTCCCACTTCAACATTAACCTTTTTAATATATTTACTGTTTTGTTTTGCTGTCTTATGACAGGTAATGTCAGAAAATTTTATAATTCCTTCCTTTCAGAAATTTTAAATTTTGGCAATGCCTTTTGCTGTCTTCCAAAGAACTGAAATTTCTTTCAATAAGAAAATAGAATAAATTCATAATTTGATGATACAATATATGATGAATATAGTAAATGAGTCATAACTTCCAGACAAACTAACAATTGTTGCCTGGGCACCAAAAGAATAGTCCAGTCTTTGAATATTTCACATTTTTTCTTAACAAATTTAGTCTTATGCTGTTTTGCTAATTGCTTCTTTCAACAATTGTAATTATGGGTGTGTGTGTGGGGGGGTGTATTGGAATCATTGCTTTTCTTTGGAAGGAGAGCGCTCATAATTAAGGTCTCACTTTTAATGGCTCATTGTACACAGCATCATCATTTTGAGATGAAAACCAGATTTTGCTACGGTTAGCTGCTGCTTGATTTCACTTGCTTGCTCCATAATTTATTTTGTTTTGTATTATTGTAAAGGATCTACTTTTCATGACACATCATAAGTTTTCCAGAATTAAACCTTTTCATAACATTTAAATAGTTTGTTTTTTTGGGGTTTTTTTTTTTGTATTATTGAACATTACCGGATTTTATACATTAAAGCAGCCAACATATCCAACATGGTGCAAATGATTTTCTGAGTTTCATTTATATATAATTAGCATGTTGGCTCTCTTAAATTTTGTAACATTAATGATTTAAAAATTTCAGCGTATGTCTGTCAATTTTCAAGTGTCTTTATACCATTGCTAAGAAAAAACATTAGTAGAAAATCTCACACAAGACATATGTGATCATTCATAGTATATTTTTCTTGAACTGCTCAATTTTTTTTTTTTAATTTAATGAAGTTATTATGCAAATCAAATAAACCTCAATAACTCAAAAAATTCTGAACCAATATTTGTCAAATTTAAACTTGCCCATTTCCACCCTTAATAAAATATCTAATTTTTCTGCCATTTTTAATGGTTAGTTAGTTTTTGAGATATTTGGGATTTACGAAAATGGACTGACTGAAGTTTGTATGCAGATTAAACTAATATTAGCTTAAGACTTCTGAAATCTAATAAAAACTATTTCTTTTTGTCCATAATTTATGTTGAAACATGAGTAAAGGGAAGGATTAGCAAACTGCTGAAAAACAAAAAATAACAAAGTTATTGAGTGAGTGAATGTCCACATTGGAGATATAAAAGGAGCTTTGAAGAGACGATTCGAATGATAAAGAAGGCTGTTGAAAATATAACAAAGTTGAGAACTTGAAGCAAAGCAAAATTTGCTTCCTCACGACGAACATAAGCTAAAGTGGGCTATGGCAAAACAACCACTTTTGGCCAGAACACAGATCTTTGAAAAAGGCTGGAATTGAGGGAGTCAAGAAGGCCAAAAGGTGTAGAATACTTTGTGAATTGGGATCTGTAAAAGAAAATCTCCTAGGAACCTTTTCTCACTAAACCAAATATTTTAAAGCATCAAGATTAGGCCAAGAAATACAGTAAAATTTACTTTTCTAAAGTAATTTTCACAGATGAATCTCAAGTGACATTTGATGGACCTGGTGGATGAACCAAAGGATGGATTTTATCCAATTCAGATGTCAGTTCAGTCAGTTATGTGCCATGTGTGATACACACGTAGGCGATCATATATCTTTCGATACATGACTGACGAGGCAGATTTTTTTCCCCTCAGCAGGTTGCCATTTCTTTCTACAGTAGACCAGTTGCTGTCCAAGGCTATAGAACCCGGTCTATCCTGCTATTTACCCATAGCTGGGGGGGGGGGGAGGGGTTAGAGGATTCATGCCTTTCCCAAGAGTATTAGCACGTAAGTGAATGTAATGGATTTGGCTGGAATTCAAACAGCTCTCCGATCCTCAGTCTGAGCCGCTATCCATTACTCCACTGCGCCTCCTCACGTTTACAGAAATTCAGATGTACCTGTGGCTAAAAGAAAGCAACAAAGAGGTGGCAGCATTATGTTATGGGCTAGATTTGTCGACCAAACCATTATTGGACCATTCAAAATCATTGAAGAAGTTAAAGTGAACATTGCTAACTATTGCGATTTTATGAATAAGACTTTCTTTGCATTGTACAAGTCCCAGCCTAGCCGTTTCAAAGTGAAGTGTGTATTTATGCATGACAATACTCCTTCTTATCTATCTAAGCTTACCCGTGAATTATTTGAGCATAAAAGATTCACAGGAGAGAAGATAAGTCTTGATCTGAATCCAATAGAAAATCTATAGTTAACTGTGAAGATGAAATTATATGAAGGTGACGAACAATATAACAGCAAAGCAGACCTATGGGTAGCAATTACAACTACAATGTTGGAAACTGAACCTGCTGAATCAAAAAAATTAACAAAATCAATGGATAATAGATTCAGTTAGTTATGTGCCATGTGTGATACACACTTAGATGATCATGTATCTTTCGATACATGACTGACGAGGCAGATTTTTTCCCGCAGTTGGTTGCCATTTCTTTCTGTGGTAGACCAGTTGCCATCCAAGGCTATAAAACCCAGTCTGTTCTGCTATTTACCCATAGCTGGCAGAAGAAGAAGAGGATTAATACCTTTCCCAAGGGTATTAGCACATGAGTGAATATAATAGATTCGACTGGATTCGAACTCGTGCTCTCTGATTCCTCAATCCAAGCCACTATTCACTACTCCACCATGCCTCCTCTGATAATAGATTACCAGCTGTTATTGAGAAGAGAACGGTCAATGTATTAAAACGTAAAGATCAAAGACTTATAATATGTGTTTGTTAACTGTTCTATTATAGGTGTTGATCATTTTTAGATGATTTTATTATCTTTTTATTGAAGTAAAATCTGATTATTTGGTTTTGTTTAATAACTCCAGATGGCAGTTTTCTAGAATACATCAAATAACTTAAATAAAACATATTGATGCTACCTTTAATTTTAGCTCTGGCTTTGTTTTGACATCTAAATTTATTGTTTAAAATTTGATAATTTCTTTTTTCAAGCCAAATTTGAATTGAAGTTTATATGATTTTCTTCAAACAGGCTATAGTTTTCTTTTAATTAATGCTGAAGTGTGGTAAATTAATATAAGTTGTGCAACAAATATACATAATACCATACTAGATGCTTGTTCATTAAGAACATTACATATAAGAAATCCCTTAAGCATCTTGTAAGTAAAATTGTTGCATGCATTATTTTGGAAAACCTAAACAAATTTTATCAAATTTTTGCATCTCCTAAAATCATTTGAATCGCTCAAAATTATTAAACCAACACTTTATCAACTAGCAGATATATATTAGAATATAAACATTATGGGATTTTTATTAAAGAAAAATATTGACTAGCAAACTTTCAATCAAAAGAGAAACATTCTATGCAAAATAGACATTACTATGAATCTTATTTGTAATAATTTCAATATGTAATCATTATAGACAATTGATTTTCTAGTAATTTGTTATTTAAGAAATTGGCTAGTTAATATTATTTATTTCTTTTCTTATCAGATTACTCTGGCTTGGAGGGTGCCACTGCCTTTTCTTCCAATATCCCAAAAACCGATTCAGAAGAACCAGAAGCTCAAACTAAAGATGAGGTCCGCAAGAGGCGTTTGCAGCATTTTGAGTTACACAAGTAGAACTCAAAAGCAGGAAAACTTGTGAAACTTTGTTTCTGTAAGATATGTACATATAAATATATGCCATCCAAATTAACAAAAGCTTTGTTTTCATTTCTCTCTCTTTCTTGCGGTATGAAATAAATTTAAGGTTGAAAAATGTGATACTAATAAAATATTTTGGAAAGTTAACACAAAATAAGCAGAGGCTGGCATCCCGTTCCCACCCCTTCACCGTTGAAACTGTTAGATGTAGACGTCTCTTCTACTCCAATAGCTTCATGTCTCGCACATCTCGCCTGTGGAACTCCCTTCCCTATTCCTGTTTCCCTGACAAATACAATCTCCAACTATTTAAGTGTAACGTCAATCGACATCTCCAGTTGCCTTGATCTATCCACTTCCCTTCTCCACATCCTTTCACCTTTCATTCCTATCTGCTCTCGCTCCAAATCTTCTGTAACCCCCTTGCCTTGATCGACCCACTGTCTTTCTCTTTCTCCATATCCTCTCCTTTACCACTCCTATCTGCTCTTCCTCCAAACCTTCTATAACCCCTTGCGTGATAGTGGCCTCCAGCCTTGCTTGGGGTGATACGCTTAAAAAAAAAAAAAAAAAAAGATATCTAGTGTTTCTGGTTCATAGCTCTAGCTCTAAAAAGATGTTTGTTATTGAATTTGTGTCTTGGATTTAGTTGCAGCATAAGCATTTATGGTCCAATTTGATTTCTGTATTTATTTTGTTAAAATCAATCTCGGGTTTGATGATTTGGAAATGAAAACAAACACTGTAGAAAACACTGCTACAGATTTAACAAGAGCAACAAGTATGTAATAATACTGAATTGTATTAAATCTCTAACGAACAAATTTAAACTTGAAACAGGAAAGCTTGGTGATATTTGGGTAACTGATACCAAATTAATGTGAAAAGAATAAATGCTAATCTTTTTGTTATAATAAAACCTTATGAAAACTTTCAGCATTGTTTACTTGAATCTTCTTGTAAAACTGTACACATTGATTAAACAAAACCCTTACTTTCAAAATATATATCACACATACCTTTGTAAATTACTGTTTAGAATATCTGAAGACATTTGTCTTTATTCCCAATAGTAGTTATTAAAATGTAAAGAAAACACATTTTAAATTATTATGTAATTACATGAATAGTCAATTATATATTTATACATACAAAACTTATATTGTTCTTGCAGGTGTAGCTAATTGGTATATTACATTAATTGAAGAGTCTTAAAGATCTAATTGTTATGACAGGTAGGTGAAATTAATTACCATATATCACTTAAGAGGAAGCATAAAAGCATAGTGTTATTTTATATGGTTCCCTAAATTTTAAAATACCGTATGCTTGGTCAGATAATATAATTCTTAGTCAGTCCCCAAGAAAATGTTAAATATAAATAACACTATTACATTTGTAGGTATAAAAATAAAATCTATTTATTAAATTCAAAGAATTAAATCAAAAGTGAACTGAAAATAGGAAAGTTACTTTTACTAATATTTTTATTAAAATTTATATATACTAACTGGGTACATTATTTACATTATTCAGACTATTGTCTTCATTGTCGCCATATTTATTACAATGTTTCGGCTGTTGCACACTCCAGCCGTTGTACGCTCCGGCTTTCTTCAAGTGGTTGGAATGTTGAACTGAACCCTCAAGGACACATGGCACAGTGGATAAAGGCATTAGTAAGATCCAGTGACAGGACCCAAAGAGTGTGAGTTCAATACCTGGCTAAGGCAGTGGAGAACTTTCAAAAGGAAAACAGGAGATAACTGACATCCATTAAACATGACACATGGAACTAGAAGTCTACCCCAGTGAGTGAAATAAAGGGTTCAGTTTGACATTCCAACCACCTGAAGAAGGCCAGAGCGTACAATGGCCAAAACGTTGAATAAATATGGCGACAAAGATGAGGGCAATAGTCCAAATGATATAAATAATGTGCATAATACCTCATCTCAGAAATATAGACAGATACTAACTGGGTACCACATACTTGTGCCTTTGTGCTATAAGTTTAGTAAATATCAACTAGATTTAAATAATTATTTGACACACAAAATGTTCCACACTATTTCAAATAGAATGTTCAGATGGAAACACCCATCAATACTGGAAAAAGTGATATCAGCTACTGGATTTGAGAAACCTGTTTTCCTAAAAGAAAATATTTTAAGAGCTTTTTTACCGCTACCAAAATAATTGATTTTGAAGCAGACATCCCTATTCATTGCTACATTTTAGATAAAGAGTTAACATAAAAAACACTTTATGACCAAAACTTGTTGAATTCTTTGAACAAAATTATAATGAAAATATTTTGTGATATCAGCTGAATGTCTCTGCATATTATCTAATACATAAACATATAAAAAATAAATGTTTTAAATCATTTTGAACCTAAATAGATTATTGTTGCATGTATTATATAGGCTTTGTTACTTGCTGTCTTAACTCTTTCATTCGCAAAGAAGCCTGTACAAGAACTACTTTTTTTTTTATATACAACTTCAAACTTAAGCCAAGACTGCACAAAATATTGCCTAATTGTTTGACCATGTAAAATTCAGCATTTGTTCCAAAGGCTTTAATATAGGAATGAGTCTTGACACCTGTTGGGGGTAAAATTTAAGTGTAAGAAATATTCTCAATGATCTCTTTCCCATTTGGACTTGCAGAAAATCCTGGTGCAAAAAATATCGCATTGCCAGCCAGTTATGTAAAATAGGATGTGTGGATTTGTTAAGATTGTGCTTTATACTTTAGGTTTTCTAATTAAAAGGAATATTACACTCGGTAATATCTTTAGTAACATTAGCTCTCTTAATCCAACTTTGGCAAGTCAAAAGATTCAATGATGAAATGTAAAAGTTGAGGATACCTTGATAATGTTAATGTTAAAAATCACTTAAGATGCCAGATAAGTGACCAACCACTGATTAGCACAAGCAATCAGTATCCAATACTACATAATCTTTACAATCATCTATCATCAATTTTTGTTTCTTTTGTCATGTTACTTTTGTACATCACATGAAAAGAGTTTCTAATAATTTTAGAACTTTTTTTTCTTACTAGCTACTATTTTCATATAGATGTGATCACTAATGACCCAATGGACCCAATGTGAGTCTGTTAACAAAGGTCCAAAACACGGGTGACGAAAAAAGTCCATATTGGAAATCAAATCTCACAAATCAAAAAGGCAAGAAATTATATAGTCAAAAATCAGGATCAAAAGTTCAAGAAGTCAAAATAATTTTTAAAATAGGGTTTTAAAAAAATCAAACCTATCCTAATACAGTGAATTCATTTCTCCTTGTCAAGGAAAGCAATGTTTTTTATTGATGATGTGATGGAAATAACGTGCCGCCCTCATGAGTGGCAGCACTATAGGTGGTAACCACCTATAAGTATCCATTAGGACAGTGGACATTAGCATTGAGCTGTGATCTGCAAGGCTAGCAGCATTCCAATAACAGCACGCACACAACTGTACTGACTTGCGACGACCGTGCACATAACTATTACTTGCTTGTTGTACTAGTTTCTACAATAAACCTCTTACTATCTATCCACTGTGTTTGTCCATTCCATATTCCTATTAGCACAGAATATAACAATTGAGGGGGTAAATTTTGTGATTGGTTGCAAAAGTCAGGGAGGATTAAAAAAAAATTACTATATAAGGTTTACTTAAGACTATCAAGGATTTTTTTTTTCTTTTTCTTTGGCAAACCATGCACAGGGCACATTTTTTTATGAGGTAGGTGATTTTCCCATTCTCCACAGTAAGTAAAAAAAAAAAAAAACTTGATGATTTGCCCATCTTATCCAAGTGGGTTGAGTTTACACCCCTACTCCAACATTAATTGGTTGTCTCAGCAACAATTATCATGAAGTATAAGGATGACCATAATGCAACAACTAAAGAAGCTGGTACTGAAAAACTGGTTCCACTTTTACATCAACATTCAATGCAGTCTATACAAATGTAGATGATGCTGGTATATTATTTCTGAACTTTAAAAACACATTTTAGTACAGACATTACTTACTAATTACATTTTTATAGACTTTATTTTTAGCTAAAGTAGGTATACAGAAATCAGTCAAAATAAGCATTTATCTCCTATATAATAATGACCCTTGTATATTTATTTATATCTTTTGTCACATCCAAAAGTGGGAAGAGAGGTAAATCAACTTTAGTTGATTTACAATGTAGTAAATTTATGAGTGGTTACTTCCCATAGTCAATAATCTCTAAAAATAAAACATCTTTATTTAAACAAAATTAATTTCTGAGCAAAACAGACCATTTAATTAATCACTTCCCTGATTACTACAGTTCTTAGACTCTTGAGGCACTCAGATACATTAAATGATGATCTTGCTTCAACTTGCTCTTGAGTCATCACAATTGTATTTCTTTTGTTAATTTTTTTTCTTTTGAGAAGTGTTTCTGTTAAAAGTCACTTGCATTAAACACAAAAAATTTAACATGAAAAGATATTGAACAAAAAGCAATTATTTTTTTATAATGCCAAATACTCATCAATGAATGTTAGATAACATTGATCATCTCAAAATATAAAAAGAACAGATTAATGAAATGCTTCATTGGTCCCTATTTTAGTCATGATTTCTGGATCTCTATTTTGACTCTCAATACATTGTTTCAAAACTTGTTTCATTGCATCTCATTATTAAAACTTTTTAACAATTTCTCTCATTTTTGATGGCACAACTACACTAGTTAATCTTATGTTTGTAAATTTAATATAATAAATTTTATCAGTCTATATTTCTGAGATGAGTTATTATGTACACTATTTACATTATTCAGACTATTGTCCTCATCTTTGCCGCCATATTTATTACGTTTCGGCCCTTCACTATCTATATTTCTGAGATGAAGTATTATGTACACTATTTACATTATTCGAACTATTGTCCTCATCTTTGTTGCCATATTTATCACAACGTTTCGGCCCTTCAGTATCTGTCTATATTTCTGAGATGAGGTATTATGTACACTATTTACATTATTCGGACTATTGCCCTCATCTTTGTTGCCATATTTATCACAACGTTTCGGCCTTTCAGTATCTGTCCATATTTCTGAGATGAGGTATTATGTACACTATTTACATTATTCGGACTATTGTCCTCATCTTTGTCCCTATATTTATTACAACGTTTCGGCCCTTCAGTATCTGTCTATATTTCTGAGATGAGGTATTATGTACACTATTTACATTATTCGGACTATTGTCCTCATCTTTGTTGCCATATTTATCACAACGTTTCGGCCTTTCAGTATCTGTCCATATTTCTGAGATGAGGTATTATGTACACTATTTACATTATTCGGACTATTGCCCTCATCTTTGTTGCCATATTTATCACAACGTTTCGGCCTTTCAGTATCTGTCTATATTTCTGAGATGAGGTATTATGTACACTATTTACATTATTCAGACTATTGTCCTCATCTTTGCTGCCATATTTATTATGTTTCAGCCCTTCATTATCTGTCTATATTTCTGAGATGAAGTATTATGTACACTATTTACAATATTCGGACTATTGTCCTCATCTTTGTTGCCATATTTATTACAATGTGAGCGAAATAAAGGGTTCAGTTCGACATTCCAACCACCTGAATTCGGCCGGAGCATACAATGGCCAAAACGTAATAAATATGGCAACAAAGATGAGGACAATAGTCTGAATAATGTAAATAGTCGAAAAAAATTTTGTCTAAACTCTTTCAGCTTTTCTTAGAGTTTGGAGGACTAATTTGAGAAGAAACAAGCTGTGTTCACAAATTTAAAATTCCATTTAATGATCAATTTGTATTTTTTACCATTGAATTTTAGCTTCAACTTTAAACATACATCAGAATTAAAATTACAATAAAAACTAATAATTGTGTTGATAGAAAAAATTGTTATAGATTTTACTTTAACAATTTTATTTATAAAAAATAGAATCATAATTGACAACTAGTTTATGGGAAAAATTTATATCGGCAGTTATCTCCCCTTTAGCTTACACACCAGATTCTAATTAATTACATAAATTGGTGATTATGAACTGGCAGTTCTTCTTTGAAAACTGACAATTTGTAATAAATAGCAATAAATATCCACACACATTGAACCTTTTATTGTTGGCATCATCAATTTAAACCTATTATGCAACTAAAAGTGGGGACATTTTTTGCAAAAAAAAAAAATTGGTAGGCAAACTTAGACCTTCATGCCTGCCAATAAGATACAGTGTAAAAAGGATGTTTTTTTTTCATTTGCAATACAAATGGACAGAACAAGACTGACATGATGGACAAGTCCGTCTCCCACCAAGGGTAGACCAGAACTCTCACCCAATCCCAAGCATGCGTCAGGTTGGATTTGGTCGAGATCAAAACAAGCAAATAAAACCCACGCAACATCACGACCTAACATGTGCGAATAAAATATTTGTGTGGTCGTCTATAACGATTTTTACGAGCGTGTCTATAACGGCAACCGCATTCAGGAACTGTCATTACAGATAGAAGCTGCAACGAGGAACAATCGTTTATTTATTTCATTATAAGAATTTACAAATAGGAACGATCAATTAGCTTATCTTCATACCCTGCCTGGTGGCAAATGCTGCTGGTGGCGCCAGGGGTGGCGGTCCTGCCATAGCCACGAAAACCGTGATATCACCCCTGGTCAGCGGCTGATGAAGACAGGATATCGCACATGTTAATACCCGTATGTTAAAAAAAAAAAATAGGGTATATCTGGATGTTGGTCTATTTCTGGTTTTGTTGCCACTTGATCACCAAAAACCCATCATCCACTCCTTTAACTGAAGGGTAATACTGAATTAAAGTGGATACCACTAGGAAGACCAAACTTCAAAAGGAACCATCTGCTGGATATAAAAGAGAAACACTTGAGAGTAAGATAAAACCACCTGTTCCCATTCTACATGGCCGTCCATAGTATCACATTACCACCATTTCTCATTCCAACACAAGTACATTTACAAGGTTCACTACTTGCAAGAAGGAATATATTCATAGTTTTTCAAGGTGTTTGGTTTTGCATCAATTAAGCATGGCAAAGTAAATCAGGGATAAAATTTAGTTTTTTTTTTTTTTTAATTGGTATTACCTGATGCAAGGCATTAAAGCCACTAAGACACAAGGGGTTACTAGGTGTGGAAGAATTAAGAACAGAAACATTAATAATGAGCAGGAAGAGGAAAGAGTAATCATGAGGACAGTAGATAGTGATTGACATTGCATTTAAATTATTGCAGATTAAACTTGGTTGGAAAGCATGGAGTCGGAAGTGAGTTCCACAAGCAAGGCAGTAAAGCCACTAAGACACAAGGGGTTACAGGATGTGGAAGAATTAGGAACAGAAACATTAATAATGATCAGGAACAGGAAAGAGTAATCAGGAGGACAGTAGATAATGATTGACATTGCATTTAAACTTTTACACATTAAAGTTGGCCAGAGAGCATAGACTCAGAAGGGAGTACCACAAGCAAGAAGTATGAGAAAAGATGTTAGCATAGAATTTATTGCTACATCTAGCCAGCTCAACTGCAAATTGATGAAATCTCAATGCCAGTCTAGTACTGCACTGATTCATAAAGTCTAGGTACCATAGCAAATTTGTACTCATGAAAAGGTGTTTCAAAAGGGCAGTTTTTCTCTTGATACCTATTACTGTATACATCCTTAGTAGTTTTTATTGTTTTAAAAAGTTGTTTTTAAAATTTTAATAAAGTCCAGACATGACAATGGATTTTTATGTATTCTCTTTTTTCCTCAAGAATTGACAATGAAAGTATTATACATCTGTTCTTGTAATTAAACAGTGTTTAATATTTTTGTTGTCAATCTTGAGGAAAAAAATTCGTTATGATGTTTGAGTGCTTGAATGCAACAAAAACATTGCATATTTTAAAGGAACAGTGAAAAAAGTAACAGTGAAAAAAGTAACAGTGAAAAATGAAGTTTGCAACAATGTGATGAAAAAAAAGTCCTATGGAAAATGAAGAAAGACTGTTAGACAACTTAAAAAGTGAGTCTACATTTGTTGTAGAGTTACTTTCCACAGTGGAAACTGTATTTGGACTAAATTCGGCCCTAAATAGGTTCAACGTACAAAAATGTTAGGAACTTGTTATAATAAGTATTACACAGAGTAATTGAGTTGTGGTAGCTGACTACTTTGACTCCCAGTCGACCCTCACTGACTCCTACTTATATTAGGTGGGAGAGTCTATTATGTATAGAGTAGGTGTGTTTCACCACAACAGAGAGAGAGAGAGAGAGAGAGTGTTGTAGAGTTACTTTCCGCAGTGGAAACTGTATTTGGACTAAATTCGGTCCTAAATAGGTTCAACGTAAAAAAACGTTAGGAACTTGGTATAATATGTATTATGCAGAATAATCTAGTTGTGGTAGTTGACTACTTTCGTTTTCAACTCCCAGTCAACCCTCACTGACTCATACTTATATTAGGTGGGAGAGTCTATTATCTATAGACTAGGTGTGTTTCACCATAACAACATTCAAAGAAGGTAATGCTGCATATCTGGCTGGATTGAAAGGGCATTGGAAATGCCTTCCACAAAATCAGATATTGTTCCCAACTGAACTGATTTAGGCAGCAATCAAAGAAAAGCTAGAATTGGATTATCGGAAGTGTGTCAGATTCTATCAGGACAATACCAGGCATCATATCTGGCAGAACTTGGTACAGTTTGACTGAAATGTCCTATTATATTTGCTACACTTACCTGACCTTGCACCTTTTATGACTTATTTCAATCCATACTAAATTGTCTTAATGGAAAGACCTTTAATTATGTGGAAGCCTGTAAAACTATTTACACTAGTTCCACACTCAGGAAGATGCCAAGTTCTGGAAGAATGGAATCATGCAGATATCTCAAAAATAGTAAACGGTAGTGGAACAAAATGGTACATATTTGATTGAAGAAACCTAGATACAAATACATATTGCCTTTGAAATCCACTTGAAAAATGTTTCAAACATTTGTTCCTACCTAATACATGATTTGCACTCTGACCTATGTCCTCATCTTTATTGTTGTTATCGTGATGTTTCAGCTGTCATGCCGTTTAACTTTCCTCAGGATATATTGTTCTCATTTTGCTCTCCATGTCTTGATTTTTTTTTTTTTTTTTAGTGCTGCTCAGTTATTGCTAGCCCTGTTTCTACTGAGTCTGATTCTGTACTACCCAGCCCAGGGATTGAACTTACAATTACTGTCATCAAATTCACAAACAACACTTCAATTTTTTGTCCTCTTATCTGATGGGTCACTCTCGACACTAGAACTTGGAGTCTTAAGCTTAATGTTTTCATTACCTGCCTGCTGATGCTGTTTTGCTGTTACATTTGATCCTTGCCACTGCTACTGTTGAAGAATTGTTGTCAAGCTTGACTCTCACCACTGTTGTTTTTCTTTCTTTCTTGCTTGCTTTCATGCTTGTTTGCTTACTTTCTTTCATTCTTGCTTGCTTTCTTTTTTTCTTGCTTCTGTATGGTATTTATTTATTCAGGGCCTGATTCACCTGTTCTTTTCTGTCTGGCATGTTTTTACTATCAGCTATGCTGATCAACTCCTTTTGCTCTGTGTCTCTTATGATTTTTGCACAACGTTGTAGGCATTGTCCAATCTGTTTCTTTATACTGTATGAATGGTGAGTATTGAAGTTAAGTTATTCTCCAGTGAAGATTGACTTGTGATATATGAATCCATTCTCTATGAATTATTGGCACATCCAAAAAGACCGGCTGATTTTGGGTTTCCAACTTCATTGTGAACTTGATTGAAGGTTTTACTAAAAGTTCACATAGTCCAACATTATTTGCACATCTTCTTGATGAGGCAAGTGTATGAAGGTGTTATCTACATATCTCAGTATTTGGTTGACTTTGGTAGTGCCATTCCTAAAGTTATTTCCTTAAAACATTCCATGTATAACTTTCTATTACTGATGGTAACAGCAAACTAATAATCAAGTGACTTTTTGCTGGTATGTGTCAGACCCTGATTAAAAGAATTTTGTCTGTACACAGAATGTCAGCATTTCAATCAGGTTATCTATCATATCATATTACTACTAGGGGAGAGAATGGGAATAGGGGGAGAGGATTATGTTTTCAATGCAATCAGGTTTTGACAACAACAAATCTATCACTATTTACATTATTCGGACTATTGTCCTCATCTTTGTCACCATATTTATTACAATGTTTCGACCATTGTACGCTCTGGCCTTCTTCAGGTGGTTGGAATGTCGAACTGAACCCTCAAGGACACATGGCACAGTGGATAAAGGCATTAGTTAGATCCAGTGACAGGACCCAAAGAGTGTGAGTTCAATACTCGGTTAAGGCAGTGGAGAACTTGGAGAGGGGAATTAACAGGAGATAACTGACATCCATTAAACATGGCATGTGGAACTAGAACAGTCTACCTCAGTGAGCAAAATAAAGGGTTCAGTTTGACATTCCAACCACCTGAAGAAGGCCAGAGCGTACAACGACCGAAACGTTGTAATAAATATGGCAACAAAGATGAGGACAATAGTCCAAATAATGTAAATAGTGTACATAATACCTCATCTCAGAAATATAGACAGATAACAAATTTATCATATTGCTAGTAAGTTCCTCAAGGGAAGGATCTGATAGTTTAGTATCTAATATGCATTATTAAGGAAATCAATATTGCAACAAAAAATTAGTTTCAAACTGGCAGCTGAGAGAACAGTGATAAGACAGAAGAATAAATGTTTGAACTGTTTAATTATATAGTACATTTTTACATAAACTATGAACATTTTTAATTAGCTAAATAAGCAAATACCAACAGATGATCAGCATCAAATGTACCAGGTTAGCAGACTAACCGTTTTCACTATCAACCTAAATTTAAAACCATCCCAAAATCAAAAATATGTTTTTTAACCTTATAATAATTTATAGATTTTAGTAGTAAAATAAAAATATGATTAAAATATTTATATTTTAAATAAATATTTTGATCTATTCATTCTTTAAACTGTGGTCTCTGTACCCTGCTGCTACTCCATCACTTATTCACTATTTCCCCCTGAGGTCTTATTGCAGAGCAGAAGGGTCATAAAAAGAGATCTGAAAGAGGTAGTTGAGCATTTTAATTTAGTTAATGATTAGAAGGAAACATCATATACAAATGTTATATGTTAATTGTTCATTTAATGTTTTTAACAAAAATTGACAGAAAAATAATTTCTTTCTTTGTTTCTTAAACTAAAAAAAAAATTAGAATTAGATTCTAATGTTTTTTTACATTTTAGAGATAAATAATAAAATCTCTAGATTTAAATAATTTAAACTACAATTTTCATTTGGATTTCATTCACCAGTTTTTTAAAAAAAGTATTTTTGTTTATTTCTGTTTCGTTTGTATATGGGACAATTCTCCATTTATTAAAAGCTTGTCTTTATTGTTGAAAAGTAAAAATTTTCATTTATTTTATAAAATTATTTGCATTTAGAATAAATATATTAGGATTTTAATTAAGAATTTTGTATTGTCTCAGAATTGTCCAAATAAAAAAAAACCTAATCAGTCATCCAAAACTAACATTCTATCATCCCCAGGACAACATTAATCTCAAGCACTGGAATTATAACCTTCAGAGTAAGAACTGCTCTGCAAACATCACCTTCTGCAGGCAGAGACAGAAGGGGTCAAGGAGGAAGCTTGGAAAACTGCCGTGGTCTGTCTCCCTTACATCAAGGTGTTGGAAAGGATTCAGAAGATTTGTGGTCCATACAACATCAGGGCAATATTCAGCAGCAGGTTGACCTTATGAAAAAAACCTCTTCATAAGTGGAAGAACATTACCAAAACCCTTTGCAGTTATTGTAAAGAATACAATGGTAATAACTAGATGAAACATAAAAACAAAGCTGGTTGAACATTGAAAACCAATAATTAGGGGTGATATAATCAAATCCGTCAGAGCTGAAACAAAAAAAAAGATCTCTGAAAAACAGGCTGACAAATGTGTTAACAACAAAAATATGAAGTCTGAAAAATTTCTTAGAATAAAATAATATAATCATCTCAAGCATTTAAACAGTTTGGCAGTTTTGAGACATTGTCTGTAGTTTCAACCACCATAATGCATTCTTCATCAGTCTTGGTTCATAAATATGAGATTTTATTAACCTTGAGCATATCACAGGTACAGTATCATCCATAAATAAGTATCAATATTTTACAAAACCAATGTTACAGTCCAAAAATAAGTATGCTCTCCGTAAAAAAAAGGTTTATTTTATTTTTTATAGTAAGTATATTTTCAAACCAAACTTGATCTTTTTTCTTGAATTGAATTTAAGTAAATTTAAATATAAATAGTGCACACAATGTTAAAATGATTTTTATAAAGACAGTTTTCAGTGTATTTAAAAAATTGTCCATGTGGAAACGAACTCTCTGTTGGGTTGCTATGTATTCATATTATACAAAATCACTACATATTGGAACTCTTCTAAGAATTATTTTACCATGTAACTTTTGAAAATCTTTGAAATTGCAATTATACTTGTGGTTAAATGTAATAATTTATTCTGTATTTTCTACATTTGTCTTGTCTTTGATCTACTTCTAATAATAAATTTATGCAAATTCTTTTTCTTAAAAAATTGTTTTGCATTTGTTTTTTTTTCACTCTGGATAAGTGGAAAGACACTTGGTAATGACAGCAAATCCTCTAATATCTCTGGTAGCCTCCACAATATTCTGACCAACCTCAAAACCCCCTTTGGCTAAAGAATCTTCAACCTTTCTCAGATATTTAGTTATACCTACTTTACTAAAATGCATAAAAAATCTATATTCCTTGAAAAATGAAAATTATCTTAAAAAAAATTCATGACAAAATATTTCCTTCTTTCTTTTTTTATTAGGTATAAACTTACTTTCCTATAACTTCACACTACAGTAAGTGAAGTTTTACAAATATTCAAATGTCTTAATGTAATATATATATATATATATACATATATATATATATATATAGGTAGCTATACTCGTGTCGAAAAACATTTGAATTCTTGATTTAACAATAACCAAATCAATCTCGAAGGGAAAAAAAGGTTTTAAAAAAGAAAGAGCCAGGAACATGAAAGTCTGTCGAAAATAATCGCACAGATACAGGTTCAAGGCCCAAAGAAAAAACCCCGATACGAGTAAACAACTAACTAAAGAGCTTGATACAAACATAGAGCAAACCTAGTCAAACCTAATGAGCCAGACAAACCTACCAAGGTTTCACTTAGGCAGATAAGTGAAACCTTGGTAGGTTTGTCTGGCTCATTAGGTTTGACTATATATATATAGAGAGAGAGAGAGAGAGAGAAAGAGAGATATTTAATAGACTGGTTAATAAAATCTGAGGAATAAAAAGTCAACAAACTGATACTAATATTGGCAGTAAGATTGATGATGTTTATTATATACTAACCTTTTGACTAAATTGAAGCACAAAGAGGAAAATTTTAAGGTCCAAGTTTTCAGATATGCCTATGATCTTTTTCAATGAGATGAGGAATAAACAAAGAAGTGGGACTCACTCTTCCAGGAAATGTTGGTGGTGGTGGTGGTTAGAGGTCTCCCTGTGGAAGTTATATTCTCTGAGTAAACTCAAATTCCTGTTTAATCCCTCAATGTGTAATTTTATTTTAAAAATATATTTCAACTCTGATATATGTCTTTCTTGTCAGCTGTTGAATGAAGACACTAAAAGCATGCATCTGATGTCATTAATGCTATGAAACGGTTGGCTGAAGTGTACTGCGACAGGAAAGTTTTGTTGTCTTTGATGGGTTTTTTATGTTTATTGAGGCAAAAATGGAATTCTGTTTATATTTGTCCAATATAATTTCCTCCTTTGCATTTGTGGCAGAAAAGTAAATATATAAGATTTGAACTGTCACAAGTCAGAGCTGGTGGTTTGATTATTTTATGAGTGTTGATTGTGGGGGGTGAAATTGTAATCAGTGATGATATGTTTATGGACATAGCATTAGGGCTTATTGCAGATGATATTCTCGTGGTGTGATGGTGAATTATATATGCCAGATGATGTTAGGATATATATATTGTGTATTTGGGCAACAATCCCTTTTTTATATACATTTCATTAAAGACTGTGATTTAGCTTTTTATTTAATTTTTAAGTGTTTAAGTGGGATGAATTTGACAGAAAAGTAAAAGAAATGAAAAAGTCATTGAAAAAAGAATAGAATCACTTATCAAACTTAAACTTTGAGAAACTTTTGTAACAAATGCCAAAATTTGTGCTGCAGCAGTCAAAGCAAAAGGAGGATATTTTGACAAGAGCAAAATTTAATCATAAAATGTTTTTTTCTTGTTGTCATAATAAAATCATGCCTCACGTTTTTTAGTCATGTATAATAATTTTCTCTTATTTAAAGTACAAAACAACTGCTTTTTGAGGCAATTTAAAAAAATTAACAGGGGTTGCCTCACATTTTTGAACTGTAGTATATATATATATATATATATATATATACACATACATACATACACACACACACACACACATACACATATATATATATGATATCACACACTGAATGCTGGCATTAATAAAATAGTGCTTGATGTAATAGGACAGAGCTATTAAGTATATATTACTGAATCATCACATCAGGGTTAATGACCATTCCATATAGAATACAAGTTCAAATCCTGTCAGGGAATGCATATTTTCTATGAAATTTCTTGAACAGTAAGGCTGATAAATGTAATTAATACTGTTTAATTTAAAAACAAAACATATATTAAAATATTTGTCAGATTTAACCCATTCCATATAATATATATATATATATATATATATATATATATATATATATATATATATATATGTATATGTATATATATATATATGTATATATATATATATATATATATATGTATATATATATATATATATATATATATATATATGTATATATATATATATATATATATATATATGTATATATATATATATGTATATATATATATATATATATATATATATATATATATATATTTTTTGTTTGGATTGATGTGAATTTGTGATCCTGGGTTTCACGCTATTTGCAATTGTCAGACAAAGTGATTAATTTTTAAATTTTGTATTTATATATGGTTGTGTATATCAGTGGTTTTATGATAGCGGGGAAAAACTTGTCGTCAGGATGCGACTTATACGTACGCAGACATGGGGGGGGAGTGGTTGATGATAATAACAATTGTAGCAACAAAGAGTTATTGTAAAACGGTAGAAATGATTGTAGTAATGATTTCACACATTTTACATATATATTTTTTACATATGTAATTTTTTAATTCAATGTTTTTATTACTTCAAACATTACTTTTATTGGATACCTGTATTTGAGTAGATGTTCTGTTTTTTAAACAGTGTTTATTTAATCTACCACCCAGGCACACTTGAGAAAACTTAATAAAGAAAATGTGCCCTCCAACAGAATATGAACCTGCATCCTCCTTTATGGTTTCTTCTTCAAGTAGGGTAGAGGTTCAAATCCTGCTGGAGGGCACATTTTCTTTATTAAGTTTTCTTGTGTGAACAGGCTAGTACTATATATATATATATATATATATATATATATATATATATGTAAGTCAGCACTTAGAGGCGACAGTCTGTTTCATGCTAGTGCAATCGTCAGGCGACAATGTTTCATGCTAGTGCAATCAGAGTCGCCTGACGATTGCACTAGCATGAAACAGACTGTCGCCTCTAAGTGCTGACTTCCATGTCCACTTTTATATTTACACACGCTCTATCTCTGATATTGAGCACTTTATCCCATAAATATAGCACACTTTAAGACTATATTTCTTCATATATATATATATATATATATATATATATATATATATATATATATATATATATGCAGCATATCTTTTGCCTATCATATTTTCAAAATTACAAATAATCCATCTCAGACAAGGAGGAAATTTCATCAGAAATGAACTTTGAACAATTTCTGATAGAATTTCCTCTCTGTCTGAAAAAGATTATTCCTAATTTGGAAGTGTCAATCAGTAAAATTAATCTACACAATGTGTCTGTTGCCTTTAATAATATTTGCCTTAAAGAAGTTTTGCTACCTAAATACACAATATATATATATATATATATATATATATATATATATATTAAATAAAAACAGACCACTTTAAGGTTCCATATAATAAATTATTTCACCACAGCCCTTTTAAAGGACAGCGGCTCATCAGATTTTATTTCCAAAGGTTGAAACGAAAAATGAAAAGAAATTTACACATTTCTGACGAGCAGTAATAAGTATATGTAAATTAATGAAGTGAGGAAGTGAAGGGGGGAGAGAGACATGATTGAGTTAGATGTAACATTTCTATTCTCTCAAATTTAAATTTTCAGAGGAAATCCAGACATTGACACATTAAATCTGTTAACGGAAGTTATATATTGATATGGGAGGGGGATAGGACAAAAAGGCATAAAGAGAAAGAGAGAGAAAGAAGTTGTGATAAAGTGTCATTAACTTTCTTTGGAATGGACGCTGTTTTTTGTTTTACTTTGAGAGTTCATAAATATTACAATGTTTGATATAAGTTTGAATGTTTAAACTGTCTAAGGAATTTAATTATATGTTAGTTAAAGTTTTTTTTAAACTTTATTACAAAAATTTTGGGGATTTAATATGAAATAGTCGATTAGAAAACTATTCATAGAATTTAGATTAAAACACTAAAAATTTTATTTTCAAATATAAGTTTACTTCTAGTTGTAATTGATTATTAAGGTGACATCTCTATCAGTTTGAATTTTATTCATGAATTCAATTAGTGATTAGTTTTAGATTGGTAATTTCTCTTACTTAAAATTTAGTTTATATATATATATATATATATACCCTTCATTAAATATGGCAGACAAGGAAGGTTTAATTCATTTTTTATTATGTTTTTCCAGCATCCTTATATTTTTCTATTTTGTAGAAATAAGGGAGTACAGAAATTTAATGAAAGATGTTTAAAAGGAGGATTGCTTCCCAAATATATTAGGAAATGGATTAAATCTAACAGATTTTTAATTTATTTGTTTAAATGTTATTTTTTTAAATGGATACTCATATTTGAGTAAATACTCTGTTTTTTTTTTTTTAATTATTAAACAGTATATTTATTTATTTACACCTGCAGGACAGAATATTCGGGGAGTCTTGTTAGAAAAATATGCCAGAGGACACGTATTTTTCTAATAAGATTTCTTGAATATTCAGGCCGGTAGATGTAAAATAAATATACTGTTTAATAAATAAATAAAAAAAAGAGCATCTACTCAGATATGTGTAACCATTTCCAAAAATAACATTTAAACAAATTTTCATTTTTTAAGGAATATAGATTTTTTTATGCATTCTAGTAAAGTAGGTATAACTGAATGTCTGACATTCTCTGGCCAAAGGGGGTTTTGAGGTTGGTCAGAATATTGTGGAGGCTACTAGATATATTAGAGGACCATTATTAAAAGACAAGAGGAAAACATCATGTTGGCTCATACTGATTTATTTCCAAGTACTTTCAACATAGCATAATGTCATCATCAGGGTATTGTTAATTATAGAGTAAGTATGTAGTTTTCATGGCTGTAAGGGACAAAAATTGTTGGGGTCATCCAAAAATTACCATTTTTATATGTGGAATCAGGTCCTTCACAATACAATATGAGTCAACACAGTGTTTTCCTCTTGTCTTTTAATAACTGCCTAAAAAAGCTTATCAGCTTATTATATGAAAGGATATTATCAAAAATAAGTAGACAGAACATGTCTAAATTATTAGGTTGGTGCAAAAATAATGTTGTTTTCTCACATGAAGTTGAACGTCAAAAAACGACATTATTTTTACACCAACCTAATATTTAACAAAACCTGTCTTAATGAAAATATGATACTGAAATATATGCATTTCAAATTATATATATATATATATATATATATATATATATATATATATATATACATATACATATATATATATATATATATACATATACATATATATATATACATATACATATATATATATATATATATACATATACATATATATATATATATATATATATATATATATATATATATATAAAATGTGTATATACAATGATCAAGAAGATTCAAATATACATTCTATTCCAGATGTTTACTCTGTAGTTCAACACATTTGGCACATCATTTCAAAAAATAATTTTAATGTTTGATCCTTGAAAAACTGATTTTGGCAAGTGCATTAAGTTGAGAATCTTTTTTATACCCTGAAAATTGCGGAATGTTATGTATATGAACCCTCTACCTTGAGTGGCTCTTGGGCCTTGTATTGATTAAAAATTAGTATATATATATATATATATATATATATATATATATGTGTGTGTATATATGTATGTATGTATGTATATAGTAGTTTTAATGGAGATATTTTGCAATTTTTACATTACACCCAAGGCCACCATCTGCTTATCCACATAACTGCTTGTTGATGCCAAATACTAACACCTATCCTTCTTTCTTCTTCTTCTTTCTTTCTTTCTTTCACATACATTCATTTTGCCTTGCTAGTATAATGTCAAAACCGGTAGGCCTGGTTAGATAGGTCTTATCTGGTCTGGTCCAGTGAGAGAAGTTATTTGTCTGCCCACTTTTAACAGGTTTGCAATTGTTGGCAAAGCCTACTTACCTAACTGCTTGCCCACACACATTTTTTTTATCATAGCTTGGAGGTGAGATGAATAGGTAAGCCAGTTTTGAAACAAATTAAGTATCATAGATATAGTCAACTAGATGAGGGGATTTCGGATTCAAATTTAGTAAATCCAACTAACTTTTACAAATCAGTTAATATTTGATTCAAATACATCTCTGATTTGTAGAGCCTTAAATAAAATGTTTGCATACATATATATATATATATATATATATATATATATATATATTAATAATAATACACCTGAAAAATATATGAAAATTATAAAAATTTAAAAAGCACTAAATAGATAATTAGAGCTAGAAGTCACTTGAAATTTTCTTGGTTTATTGAATATATACATTCTTATATGAATAAAAAGATGACTATTGATCAAGATAATAGTAACTAATTTTGTTTTTTATTTAAAAGCTTAGTGGTATAATGGTTAATTGGAGTTCTGAGTTGCAGTTTCCATTAGATTCATTATATTCATTTACATGCAAATACCCTTGAGAAAGGTATGTATCCACCTCATCTCCCCCTCACTATGGGTTAATTAATTAGTAAGACTTGTATCACTAAATCATTATTATCTCTCAAACAATCTAAAAATATTTTCTAGCTTTAAATAATCTGCAAATGGTTGATAGAAAGCAAATCAATTATTTGTAAAATGTAGCTTCATGATTAAGTTTTAGTCTCTTTTTATTAATCCCAAGATAATCTCTAGATCATCTGTGTTTGTTTTGTCTCTTCCTTAACTTTTTATTCCTTAATCAATTTTTTCATTTATTTTAGATTTTATGTTAATTTTATGAAGTATTTTTACTCTTCCCCAATCTACAATAAAGAATCTTGTAATTTTTAAAATATTTTATGCATTGTTTATGTCAGTGCTTTTCAAACTATCTGATATGGCCGACCAGCATTTCTTTAACTCAAAGCGTCATGTATCTGTAATATTTCATCGTAATATTAATTTATACCGGAAACGATATATATAATGAACATAATAAAAGTTGATTACTTTTTTATTTGCCATTTATTTTGCAAAAAATAATTCAATATCAAAACATAAAATAAGTAATAAAAAAATAAGCAGTTTATTAAGACAAAACAAAAATTATATAACCTTAATGATTCCTTAGAATGGTATGGACACTGGCCGCGGACTGGTAGCTGATGGTTTGCATACCGGCACCGGTCCATGAACCACCACTTTGAGTAGCACAACTTCAGGATATTAGTGTTTGTACATCTATGCTTTTTTACCTGAAATCAAAGTGTAGCATCTGCTTGATCCCTAACCCACCTGATATGGAATCAGGTACATTTTTGATCAAGATACTCACATAATAATGTTAAGTGGAAAGGAGTTGGATGATAAAGAAAGGAAATAAAAGGTGTGAAGAGGGAAAGATTAGAGGAAAAAAATAAAGAAAAGTAGGGGGAATAAATAAATAATATATAGAGAGGGAAAGAAAGAGATAGGAAAATAAATAATAGAGAGTGAGGGAAAGAAAGAGGAAAATAAATAATATATAGAGAGAGAAAGAAAGAGATAGGAAAATAAATAATATAGAGAGAGGGAAAGAAAGAAAGAGGAAAATAAATAATATATAGAGAGGGAAAGAAAGAGGAAAATAATATATAGAGAGGGAAAGAAAGAGATAGGAAAATAATAGAGAGAGAGGGAAAGAAAGAAAGAGGAAAATAAATCATATATAGAGAGGGAAAGAAAGAGATAGGAAAATAAATAATATAGAGAGAGGGAAAGAAAGAAAGAGGAAAATAAATAATATATAGATAGGGAAAGAAAGAGGAAAATAATATATAGAGAGGGAAAGAAAGAGATAGGAAAATAAATAAATAACATAGAGAGAGGGAAAGAAAGAGGAAAATAAATAATATATAGAGAGGGAAAGAAAGAGATAGGAAAATAATAGAGAGAGAGGGAAAGAAAGAAAGAGGAAAATAAATAATATATAGAGAGGGAAAGAAAGAGATAGGAAAATAAATAATATAGAGAGAGGGAAAGAAAGAAAGAGGAAAATAAATAATATATAGAGAGGGAAAGAAAGAGGAAAATAATATATAGAGAGGGAAAGAAAGAGATAGGAAAATAATAGAGAGAGAGGGAAAGAAAGAAAGAGGAAAATAAATAATATATAGAGAGGGAAAGAAAGAGGAAAATAAATAATATATAGAGAGGGAAAGAAAGAGATAGGAAAATAATAGAGAGAGAGGGAAAGAAAGAAAGAGGAAAATAAATAATATATAGAGAGGGAAAGAAAGAGATAGGAAAATAAATAATATAGAGAGAGGGAAAGAAAGAAAGAGGAAAATAAATAATATATAGAGAGGGAAAGAAAGAGGAAAATAATATATAGAGAGGGAAAGAAAGAGATAGGAAAATAATAGAGAGAGAGGGAAAGAAAGAAAGAGGAAAATAAATAATATATAGAGAGGGAAAGAAAGAGGTAAATAATAGAGAGAGAGGGAAAGAAAGAGATAGGAAAATAATAGAGAGAGAGGGAAAGAAAGAAAGAGGAAAATAAATAATATAGAGAGAGGGAAAGAAAGAGGAAAATAATATATAGAGAGGGAAAGAAAGAGATAGGAAAATAATAGAGAGAGAGGGAAAGAAAGAAAGAGGAAAATAAATAATATAGAGAGAGGGAAAGAAAGAGGAAAATAATATATAGAGAGGGAAAGAAAGAGATAGGAAAATAATAGAGAGAGAGGGAAAGAAAGAAAGAGGAAAATAAATAATATATAGAGAGGGAAAGAAAGAGGAAAATAATATATAGAGAGGGAAAGAAAGAGATAGGAAAATAATAGAGAGAGAGGGAAAGAAAGAAAGAGGAAAATAAATAATATATAGAGAGGGAAAGAAAGAGGAAAATAATATAGAGAGAGGGAAAGAAAGAGATAGGAAAATAAATAATATATAGAGAGGGAAAGAAAGAGGAAAATAATATATAGAGAGGGAAAGAAAGAGATAGGAAAATAAATAATAGAGAGAGAGGGAAAGAAAGAAAGAGGAAAATAAATAATATATAGAGAGGGAAAGAAAGAGGAAAATAATATATAGAGAGGGAAAGAAAGAGATAGGAAAATAAATAATAGAGAGAGAGGGAAAGAAAGAAAGAGGAAAATAAATAATATAGAGAGAGGGAAAGAAAGAGGAAAATAATATATAGAGAGGGAAAGAAAGAGATAGGAAAATAAATAAATAACATAGAGAGAGGGAAAGACTGTGTCAAACAGCATCTGCAACAGGGGCTGACTAAGCAACCTTGTAAACAGGCATACTTGGAAACAAAAAAAAAACAACTATTAGTATTACTTCCACTAAAAACTTTTAATAGATTTGAAATTTTTTTTTTTTTATCATTTCACCCCAAGCAAGGCAACAAAGCCACTAACACGCAGGGTGTTACTTAGTATGAAAGAATATAAGAAAAACATTATGGAGAGAATACTATAAAAGAAGAGGAATTGAAAAGACAGAAAATAGCAATTGATATTGCATTTAAGTTTTTGAAGATCAAAGTTGAAAGCAAGAAGCTGGAAAAGAGTTCCACAAGTAAGAGGTGTGAGACAAGAAACTTCCAATATATGATAGCCATTGATGAAGGCCTGATTCAGATCTTAGATTTTGAGCTATTTTCATTTATTTTGTCAAACAACAGAATATAAAGCTTCTTCTTTTATGTGGTATGTTCATTTAGGACATGTGCAATCATGTCTCTCCACAACTTCCTGATTTTTTAGCTCATAGTAAGGTTTGTCTTTTTGCTATCTCTCCTAATCCCTGTTCTGCCAACCATTCACACAAGCTTCTTCTTCTTCTATATGGTATGTCCATTTATGACATGAGCGATCATGGCTCTCCACAACTTCCTGACTTTATAGCTCTTAGTAAGGAATGTCTTTTTACTATCTCTCCTAATCCCAGTTCTGCCAACCATTCACACAAGCTTCTTCTTCTTCTATATGGTATATCCGTTTATAACATGAAAGATCATAGCTCTCCACAACTTCCTGACCTTTGTAGCTCTTAGTAAGGTTTGTCTTTTTGCTACCTCTCCTAATCTATAATCCGCCAACCATTTACACAAGCTTTTTCTTCTTCTTCTATTTGGTATATCCATTTAGGACATGAGTGATCATGGCTCTCCACAATTTCCTGGCCTTTGTAGCTTTTAGTAAGGTTTGTCTTTTTACTATCTTTCCTAATCCCGGTTCTGCCAACCATTTACACATGCTTCTTCTATATGGTATATTCATTTATGACATGAGCGATCATGGCTCTCCACAACTTCTTGACCTTTGTAGCTCTTAGTAAGATTTCTCTTTTTGCTATCTCCCCTAATCTCTGTTCTGCCAACTATTTACACAAAGTTGTTCGTACTCTTCTATGAGCTATGTCTCTTCAGTATGTGAGACTTTGTAGTTCTTAGACTTGATGATTGCATATAAGCATGAAACAGTCTGTTGCTGCTGTGTGTTGACTTCAAAAAATTACCCTTACTAATGGCTAAAAGAATAGCCAAATTCACTCAGATATGCAGAATGTTTGGACAATTTTTACACACTTTATGTCCAGAGATGAAAATGCTTATATGAACACAAGAAAAATTAAATAAAAAGCTTAGTCGTAGTACCTTGTTAGTCATCTTTAAAGAAACCCACACACTTGTGCATATATATATATATATATATATATATATATATATATATATAATATAAGTTAAGAAAAATTTGGTAATCTGTATAGGTAGTTCCAAGGAGGATGAAATCCTGAGAGCTCAATGTAACTTCAGAGCTAATAATTTAAAGAAAAACAGGTCATTTTAAGGCTCCATGTAATAATTTATTTCACCATAGCTCTTTTAAAGGACGTTGGAGCATCAGACTACACTTCCAAAAGGTGAAACGAAAAATGAAATGAACATTTACAAACGTTTATAAACTTAATACTACCCGTCAAAAGTGTAAAAAAAAAAGAAACTAGATGATATTTGCCACCCAATACTATGCTCAAGAGCCACTCAAGGTAGAGGATTGCTGAATAATGTTCTTATAAGTACATAAAGAAAGTATGTAAGATGTATATCATGGAGATATATAGGATAGATAATGGATGATCTTAGACTTGAAGTGGTTAAAATTGTAATTATCAGCAAAGTGTCATAGTAACTCTTCTGGATTTTAAGTAATCATCTTGGGAATGTGTTTTCTATTCCAAGTTTTATGCTTGTTTCCCCATTGGAATCTAGAATATGACAGGCATTGCTTTGCTGCAAAATCATTGGTTGACTAACTTGGTCTAAAAAAAGTTCTTTCTTTGTTTAACGAACCCTTTCAACAACCAGTTGCTTATTGTAGCATTATGCAGCAACAGTTTATCCAGATTCCAGCAATTCAAAATACAGAGTGTTGCTAAAGTCTGGGCACATAAGAAATATCATTAACTATATTTTTTTACCTCCACAGATTAAAACGAAAACAAACAATAACCATCCAGTGACAAAAGCTGCTGGTGGCACCAGGTATGGCAGTACCACCTTAGCCACCAAAACTGTGTTACCTCCCTTGGTTGACGGCTGATGAGGGCAAGGTATCGCATGTGCTTTCCCATGTTGTATGTAGGGAAAAAATGGTTTTGTCAAATAATTGACATCTTTTAATAGGGTCTGCTAAAGGAGAAGGTGTACTCAATGAAAAGCACAGATGCAACACACTTGATTGAATGCATAAAGAGTGAATGTGCTAAAATTGATGACGATGTGGAATTATTGCATCGAGTTTATATAAATCTTGCAAAGCACATCAACCGTTGCATCACAAATGATGGAAACCATCTTGAAGATGTTATTTGTTAATATACCAATTTAATAAAATGTTATTGAAAATTTTGTTTCTTGAAAATATGCATATTTGCCTATGTGTCCAAACTTTAGAGACAACCCATGGAATTGTCCCTAAATATCTCCAAACACAGATAAATACATTTTTTCCTCAGTAGATTCCATTTAAGTTAAAGTTGTTTTGGATGTCAACATGATATTCTTCATTTCAAATTCTCACAATATATCCACTTTTTTTATTGTCACTGATTGTTCGTGTCCAAATATGCATTGAACAAGAAATAAAAGACAAATGATTGATATTCTTTTCTATAAATTCATATTTACTATATTTTCCAGCTTACAAGATGCTGCAGCTTGGAAGACACAACCTAATATTGGAAAGAAATTTCTAAGGAAAAAAAAGTTATTCTCATACAACAACACATTCACCATACATTCCTCATATACTGGTGCCACGTGTTGTTTACATTAATCACTCATCTAATTTTGTTTATAAGTCAAGAGCAGAAAGGCTTCCTCCACTGCTAGTAAACAGAGCATGTTTAAGATTGTGGCTCGGCTCCAGGAAGGTTTATAATCTTGTAAATATTTGTAATAGATAAGTACTGAGGTTATATTATATAAAAGGCTGAATTAGATAGATAGCTAACATTACAGTGTAATGACCCAACATACAAATCCATGTCCCTATCAGTCAAGCCAATTAGGTGACTGTCCAGGTTTACTTGAGCCCGGGCATTGCCTTACATTCATCTTGGAAAATCCACATGTATTTTTCCGGGTATTTTTTAAGAAAAAAGTGCATATTGTAAGCCAGAAAATACAGCAATCAATTCTTTCTTTCACAGCTCTAAAGTTTACTTTCCAAGGATAAATGACGTGTAAAGCAGATGCTGAAAATTTCTCGACCCAATTAAGAAGGGATTGCAACACATTATCTGGTATTTTGTGAACTTTTTGGCACTGTTGCTGATGATGATGACGATGAGGATGACAATGATGATTTCTTATAATTATCATCATAAGCAGCAACAGTGACATGACCAGCTGTGGTCTTATGGTCAATAATACCAAATACGAAATGGTTATTATGTCAGAGCCATAATATTAAGAATAGATATTTCTTTGAACCAAATAAGCACTTTTTTAACTAGCTTATGACCACGTCATGTTGAAACACCAGTTCCTGTATGGTCACCAAAGTTAAGCAATTTTGAACTTGGTTAGTAATTACAAGGGTGACTGCTTAGGAATACTAGGTGGTGTAAGCATAGCTGTCCAGCAGGTGTAAAGGATAATGGCTCAGAATTGTTAACCGGAGGGCCAAGTTTCAATTCCTATTGGGTTCATTATATTTATTTACACACAAACACTTTTGGGAAAGGTATGAATCTACCTCTTCCCCACCCCCTCAGCTATGGGTTAATTAGTAAGACTTGTATCATTAAACCATTATTACCTAAAAAAATATTACAAACTAAAAATATTTTCTGGCTTTAAATAACCTGCACAAGGTTGATAAGTCATAAAAATGGAATCAATATTTTTTTTAACTGAAGCTGTACATGGATAATCTTGAATAATTCTTAGCATCTCATTTTGTAAAGAGAAGAGTTAATATGAATGTATTTCTCTTATTGGTGATTTTGTTTGACTGGAAATGTTTAATCTGGATCCATTATGAACTTTATACAGAAATAGTTTCCATTGTTTAGTCCTTTCCGAATAAGACTGTACACAAAATAAGACAAACATTTCTGCTTGAAATCAAAGCTCAGCATCTCATTTTGTAAAGAGAAGAGTTAATATGAATGTATTTCTCTTATCAGTAATTTTGTTTGACTGGAAATGTTTAATCTGGATCCATTATGAACTTTATGCAGAAATAGTTTCCATTGTTTGGTGCTTTCCGAATAAGACTGTACACAAAATAAGACAAACATTTCTGCTTGAAATCAAACCTCAGCATCTCATTTTGTAAAGAGAAGAGTTAATATGAATGTATTTCTCTTATCAGTAATTTTGTTTGACTGGAAATGTTTAATCTGGATCCATTATGAACTTGTCGTGGATCTAGGAAGGTTGCGTGAATATTTAAAGTTGTGCTGCAAATAAAACCTGCAATATCCACAAACATAAATTATAAAAAATGGCTAAATGGTAATGATATTCAATTACGACAAAAGGGACATGTTTGGAACAACAGATTAAATTTTATATACACAATTTTACAATTTTTTGTTTTGTAATGATGTGTGCGAGAGTATATTTAAGAGAAAAAGTTCTTTACTGCTTCAGAAATGTTCAACGCCAAAGGTAAGTAAAAGTCATCTGCCTTTTACTATAAAGGTTAAATTCAAATTTGACAAAAGGTTTTTCTATGAAATATATTGAATGGAAAAGTCTGTAGTATAAATTCTCCTAATCTCTCATAAATAAAGTTTCTTTCAAAATGCAGTATAAGAATTAAGTTTTCATAGTCTCTCTCTGAGTTGTATCTCCTTTGTGTGTATAAATATCTTTCTGCATGCAAGTAAATCTCTGTGCGTATCTCTTGTGTGAGAATCTCAAATGCACCGAAAACTCGTTCGTCATTTCTATTTATAGGTTTCTTAATGACTAAATCGGCTTAACGAAGGTTCGCCAGATGTTGCCAATAATTCTCAGAAATGCGTGGGCGAAATTGAATTTTTTATTTTTTATCCAATGGGATTTCTTGAAACATTTAAATTAGGGATGAATTCGAGAAATTTTTTTTTAAGTCAGTTGAGCCTATTTTTGCACAAAATTTGATTGTTTTGTTATGGAAATTTCTTGAAGCTTAATTTATATTTAACAACCAATGAAAATCAAGAAAATGTTTGAAATTGAAATAAGGGTTACTAAAAACTTTATATAGAAATTGTTACCATTGTTTAGTCCTTTCTGAATAAGACTGTACACAAAATAAGGCAAAAATCTGTAATTTTGTTTGATGAGAAATGTTTAATCTGGATCCATTATGAACTTTATACAGAAATAGTTTCCATTGTTTAGTCCTTTCCGAATAAGACTGTACACAAAATAAGACAAAAATTTCTCCTTGAAATCAAAGCTCAGCATTTTATTTTGTAAAGATTTTGCCTAGTGTGGTAGCTTGCAAGATGGCTGTGGAAACATTGTTGGCCCTTATGATATGAGATTAGTGAGAAAATGTTGAGATGCCAAGTCAGGATTGATTACATTAGAGACCCTTATGCCTATGGGTCTTCATCACAACCACCACCCCGAGTCCCATGATTGGGTGTGATCATGATGTCACTGCACAACTGGTCCCCTGACCAACTTCTGCCACATAATATCTCTGTTGCATGCCAACGTCTGAGTCACTATGAATGAGCTTCGACTCCACTCAGCCCATTTTTTTTTTCCTCTGTCTACCTATTCTTCTTTTCCTAGGGTGGTAGCTTGTAGAATGGCCATGGAAATGTTGTTGGCTCTTATTATATGTCCATAATATACCTCTAGCACTACCATTGGCTAAATATACAAATAAGAACACTCATTGGCTAAATATACAAATAAGAACACTCAAAAAATATTTATTCATAAATTTTATTAATATTGTGCAAAAAGATAGTACTGTGAATCAATCTAACCCAATGAATTAACAAACTTACCAACAATTATTTACAATTTTTACTTAAACCTAATGTATCATTATATTTTTATTTCAGGATGTGTTATTATATTCTTATTTCAGAATGTGTTCTCATATACTTATTTCAGAACATGTTATATTACTTTTTCAGAATGTGTTCTCATATTCTTATTTCAGAATGTGTTCTCATATTCTTATTTCAGAATGTGTTCTCATAATCTTATTTTGGAATGTGTTATTGTATTTTTATTTCAGGATGTGTTCTCATATTCTTATTTCAGAATGTGTTCTCATATTCTTATTTCAGAATGTGTTCTCATAATCTTATTTTGGAATGTGTTATTGTATTTTTATTTCAGGATGTGTTCTCATATTCTTATTTCAGAATGTGTTCTCATATTCTTATTTCAGAATGTGTTCTCATAATCTTATTTTGGAATGTGTTATTGTATTTTTATTTCAGGATGTGTTCTCATATTCTTATTTCAGAATGTGTTCTCGTATTCTTATTTCAGAATGTGTTTTCATATTCTTATTTCACAATGTGTTATTATATTCTTATTTCACAATGTGTTAATATATTCTTATTTCAGAATGTGTTCTCATAAGCTTATTTCAGAATGTATTATTATATTCTTATTTCAGGATATGATACTATATTTTTGTTTTGGAATGTGTTATTATATTCTTAATTCATAATGTGTTCTCATATTTTTATTTCATAATGTCTTCTCATATTCTTATTTAAGAATAAAATTAGTTTTATTATTAACACTAATCATACTTTAAACCTTATCGTTGGAAATAGGATATAAAGTCTTGACCTCTTTTCTCACTATTTTTGTTAATTTGCATCTTATCTCTTCATTTTCAGGTTTATGATTATTAAAAAAAATCATATTCTCACATATTATTTATCTCCTGTTTGGATATTTTTTCACAGTTTTCTTTTCATAAATTATCACTATTTTTATTCAAGTGTCACAGCTACTATTTGGTATATTTTATGCACATTCTTTACAGTAATAAGTGCTATAATAAGATTCATCAGAATCTATATTACATATTTATAACTCTACCATTGATCCATGCTTTGAATATTTTTACCCCATCTAGTCTGATACTCTTGCTATATATTTAAAGATTCTTGATAAAATCCAAAGAAACAGCATTACTATTGTTTCTGACCTGGCATCTCAGCTTCAGTCACTTTCCCATGATGTAACGTAGCTTGCCTGGACATTTCTTATAAATAATTCCCTGGTAATTGTTCTGATGAGCTTTCCTCTTTGGTACCTAGACTTTATGAATTTAAGCATAGTACTAGATTGGTGGCAAGATCTCAGTTGAAATGGCTGGATCTAATTGTAAGTTCTATGATAACAGTTTCTTTTAATGCACTTCTCGTTCTTGTGGAACTCTCTTCCAGCTCCATGCTTTCCAGCCAACATTGATCTTCGAAACTTTAAATGCAATGATAATTTTTATCTTCTGTTTTCTAAATTCTTGTCCTTTTATTGTTCTTTACCCCCATTAAAGTCTTTTAATTCTCTTTCACTCCCAGTAACCCCTTGCATCTTAGTGGCATTATCGCCATCTTCTGTCGTCCTGGAACCTGTTCTTTTATTGTCCTTTCTCCTCACTAAAGTCTTCTCATTCTCTTTCACTCCCAGTCACCCGTTGCATCTTAGTGGCATTATCGCCATCTTCTGTCTTCCTGAAACCTGTTCTTTTATTGTCCTTTCTCCTCACTAAAGTCTTCTCATTCTCTTTCACTCACAGTAACCCCTTGCATCTTAGTGGCATTATCGCCATCTTCTGTCTTCCTGAAACCTGTTCTTTTATTGTCCTTTCTCCTCACTAAAGTCTTCTCATTCCCTTTCACTCCCAGTAACCCCTTGCGTCTTAGTGGCATTATCGCCATCTTCTGTCTTCCTGAAACCTGTTCTTTTATTGTCCTTTCTCCTCACTAAAGTCTTCTCATTCTCTTTCACTCCCAGTAACCCCTTGCATCTTAGTGGCATTATCGCCATCTTCTGTCTTCCTGAAACCTGTTCTTTTATTGTCCTTTCTCCTCACTAAAGTCTTCTCATTCCCTTTCACTCCCAGTAACCCCTTGCGTCTTAGTGGCATTATCGCCATCTTCTGTCTTCCTGAAACCTGTTCTTTTATTGTCCTTTCTCCTCACTAAAGTCTTCTCATTCTCTTTCACTCCCAGTAACCCCTTGCATCTTAGTGGCATTATCGCCATCTTCTGTCTTCCTGAAACATATTCTTTTATTGTCCTTTCTCCTGACTAAAGTCTTCTCATTATCTTTCACTCCCAGTAACCCCTTGCGTCTTAGTGGCATTATCGCCATCTTCTGTCTTCCTGAAACCTGTTCTTTTATTGTCCTTTCTCCTCACTAAAGTCTTCTCATTCCCTTTCACTCCCAGTAACCCCTTGTGTCTTAGTGGCATTATCACCATCTTCTGTCTTCCTTAAACCTCTTCTTTTATTGTCCTTTCTCCTCACTAAAGTCTTCTCATTCACTTTCACTCCCAGTAACCCCTTGCGTCTTAGTGGCATTATCGCCATCTTCTGTCTTCCTGAAACCTGTTCTTTTATTGTCATTTCTACTCACTAAAGTCTTTTAATTCTCTTTCACTCCCAGTAACCCCTTGCATCTTAGTGGCATTATCGCCATCTTCTGTCTTCCTGAAACCTGTTCTTTTATTGTCCTTCCTCTTCAGTAAAGTCTTCTCATTCTCTTTCACTCCCAGTAACCCCTTGCATCTTAGTGGCATTATCGCCATCTTCTGTCTTCCTGAAACCTGTTCTTTTATTGTCCTTCCTCTTCAGTAAAGTCTTCTCATTCTCTTTCACTCCCAGTAACCCCTTGCATCTTAGTGGCATTATCGCCATCTTCTGTCTTCCTGAAACCTGTTCTTTTATTGTCATTTCTACTCACTAAAGTCTTTTAATTCTCTTTCACTCCCAGTAACCCCTTGCATCTTAGTGGCATTATCGCCATCTTCTGTCTTCCTGAAACCTGTTCTTTTATTGTCATTTCTACTCACTAAAGTCTTTTAATTCTCTTTCACTCCCAGTAACCCCTTGCATCTTAGTGGCATTATCGCCATCTTCTGTCTTCCTGAAACCTGTTCTTTTATTGTCCTTCCTCTTCAGTAAAGTCTTCTCATTCTCTTTCACTCCCAGTAACCCCTTGCATCTTAGTGGCATTATCGCCATCTTCTGTCTTCCTGAAACCTGTTCTTTTATTGTCATTTCTACTCACTAAAGTCTTTTAATTCTCTTTCACTCCCAGTAACCCCTTGCATCTTAGTGGCATTATCGCCATCTTCTGTCTTCCTGAAACCTGTTCTTTTATTGTCATTTCTACTCACTAAAGTCTTTTAATTCTCTTTCACTCCCAGTAACCCCTTGCATCTTAGTGGCATTATCGCCATCTTCTGTCTTCCTGAAACCTGTTCTTTTATTGTCATTTCTACTCACTAAAGTCTTTTAATTCTCTTTCACTCCCAGTAACCCCTTGCATCTTAGTGGCATTATCGCCATCTTCTGTCTTCCTGAAACCTGTTCTTTTATTGTCATTTCTACTCACTAAAGTCTTTTAATTCTCTTTCACTCCCAGTAACCCCTTGCATCTTAGTGGCATTATCGCCATCTTCTGTCTTCCTGA